>SJYA01003205.1:2178015-2349769 GCA_006410615.1 Neotragus moschatus
CCCACTCCAGTACTCTTGCCTGGAAAATCTCATGGACAGAGGAGCCTGGTAGGCTGCAGTCCATGGGGTCACAAGAGTCGGACACTTACTGAGCGACTTCACTTTGACTTTTCACTTTCATGCATTGGAGAAGGAAATGGCAACCCACTCCAGAGTTCTTGCCTGGAGAATCCCAGGGACGGTGGAGCCTGGTGAGCTGCCATCTGTGGGGTCGCACAGAGTCAGACACGACTGAAGCCACTTAGCAGCAGCAGCAGCAGCAGCAGCAGCTGGGTATAGTAAACTGATCCTACCTCTCTATTCCATTTTCTTCAGTTATTATCCTTTTCTAACTCTACACTCTTAATTATTTAAACACATCTACATACTAAGACACATCTACATACTAATTGCTAAGAATCGATGCTTTTGAACTGTGGTGTTGGAGAAGACTCGAGAGTCCCTTGGACTGCAAGGAGATCCAACCAGTCCATCCTGAAGGAGATCAGTCCTGGATGTTCACTGGAAGGACTGATGCTAAAGCTGAAACTCCAATACTTTGGCCACCTCATGCGAAGAGTTGACTCATTGGAAAAGACTCTGATGCTGGGAGGGATTGGGGGCAGGAGAGAAGGGGACGGCAGAGGATGAGATGGCTGGGTGGCATCACTGACTCGATGGACATGAGTTTGGGTGAACTCCGGGAGTTGGTGATGGACAGGGATGCCTGACGTGCTGCAAAGAGGCAGACACGACTGAGCAACTGAACTGAACTGAAAAAGTGACCATTGTTAAGGAAAATAAAGACATAGTGTTTTAGGATCTTAGAAATAAATCCAAGTACTTCTTTCATTTTAAACTATCATTTAAAATATCATGATCAATATGAGTTGTTTTACATTGCATCTTAACCAAGATCTACTTACTGTAGACATTTCAAGTTATACATGTGAGGGTGGCCTTAAGAAAGATCCTATTGCCTTAATACCTTTCTTAAGCATGATTATTAAGAGTCACTTGTTCTAATATCTTACACTGTATCAAGCAGAGATAAGGAAATCTCAAAATTCAATAAGAACCTGTGTACTTTCCACTTTTGATACAAATATCAGAAACTGATTCCAAAAACTTCCACTTTTAAGCAGAAACAATACCATTTCAATTCTATTTACATTCACACATAGAAAGAACCACAGGTGATACAGAACCCAGTTGCCTAAAGCTAAAGTATTAATACTGTATTTAGAGAATAAAATTCATAATTTACAATGTATTCAATTTGAGAAAAAAGAGACACAGAGACTGGCTAAATCATATCTTCCCATACATGCTCCAAATCTGTCTCTGGCTGATACTTAGCTTTTAAATCAATCTATCTGTGCTACAAGAAATAGGTGGGGGAAGAAAGGAAAATCTACAGTAAAGTTTATTGTATCTTATGTAAATGTCACTAATTAATTTATTCTTTAACCCTTAATGCAAAGAAAGGCTTCCATTTAGCTGTGCTAAATATGGAGCTCTAAGCACAGCCAATGTGCTCTAGTCCATCTTTGTGTCCCCACACCTACTACTGTGCCTGGCCCAGAATCAAGGATCAAGAGACGTTTTTATGAATGAATGAACATAAAGACATAATTACTACCTTGAATGATAGTGACATTAGGAACTTATTAAGATTGCCTGATGAGCTATAAATACTCTGAATTTTGAACCCAGACTCTCAAAAGGGTGTGTGATAGAATGTGGTTACTTTTGATAAACTATGACTAAGTTAGAAAAGATTGTTGTAGAAGAATCATTAGATTAGAGTCAAAAAATCTGGGTTCCTGACCTGGGTATTCCACAAAGACACTATATAACATTGTGTGTGTGTATGTGTGGGCATGAGCACTCAGTTTTGTCCGACTCTTTGCAACCCACGGACTGTAGGTCTCCAGGCTTCTCTGTCCATGGGATTCTCCAGGCAAGAATACTGGAGTAAGCTGCNCTATTTTGTATATTTTCATTTGTGGGCTACACTGTAGCTAAATACTGCTATCAAATCTCAAGATAATTTAAATGTATAAAATAAGTATCTCAGTTATGTTATCAATAAAGGAGGACTGCAAATATTTTTTTAAATAAAATTTGCATTCTATATCTGTTACAGAGTACTGAGGTTATTAAAAATAAATTCTATTCATATTTCAACAATTACTCCTCTCTTTTAACTATTTACACTATTGAAGCATAAATAAACATAAGTGGTCAGAATGGAAGAATACTTGAAATAATGACAGTATTTATATCTAATTTATTTCAGATTGATAACTCAAAGTGAATCTTGATAGATTATCTTGCATTTGAAAGTCGACTATGTCTGTTTTGATTGCCATTGTAATTCTTTTCTTGCCTTTTGGTGGGTACAGCCCTCTGGTCTATGGAATGGGACAGTGATTTTGTCTAGAGACTGATGAGTGATGTACCCTTCCTAGCTCTTAATGGTGGCCTGTGTAGAGATTGAAAGTTTAGTGGTGATACACACACATACACACACACACTTTATATATATATATATATATATATATATATATAGTAATGTCTTATCCCATTTTCCCCCAGGTACTCAACATTCATTTATTTAGCACCCATTGTATGCTAGGGATTATGTCAGCATTTTGTGGGCATACCTTGAGACATCTCTCAGCTGTCCTTACAGTCTGGTTTGGTTTCCCAGTAGCATCTATCTCTGGGTATTACACTGGCAGGGTATGTACCACACTTTTGGGTTACTGCATGTTTACTTATGTTCTCCTAGTTGGTTCTCTCATGGGCAGAGTCATCCCTTCATCTCATTTTAAGGAGCACAGTGTATGGCACCATAATAGTTGTTCAGTGATGTTTACTAATGAGCTAAAGGAAGGTTTGATCCCTGTTTTTGGAGAAAATGTTCTAGGAGGAAGAAATGAGGTACTACTAGTGCAGAGAAAGAACAATTTAGAAATTTTCTTTTCCCCCCACAGATATGTCTTGCTGCCAGTTTGAGCCAGGATGAATGGCAAATAATAAAACCTATATTACATGAGTAATTCATTACCTTGCAGAATTGGGCCGATGATATCTGACATACTTATATAGCAACCATATACTTAAACACTTCCTCAGATCAATTTTTTGAATATCAGACACTGTTAGGCACTAGGAATCAATGGCAAATAATGAGTCATGTATATTTCCTGAGGATTTACTGTGTTCCGTTGCTTATTTTAAGCACTTCTGATGCCTTAACTCTGTTTCTGCAACAATACTGATAAGAACGGTACTATTAAATATTCCTTTTTTTTTTTTTTTTTTTTTTTACATTTGGGATGATTGAGACCCAGGGAGCTCAAGTAACTTGTCCAGGTTCACACAATAAGTGGTGGATCTACAATTCAGATTCAGCCAGTCTGAATCTGCAGGTTAGTCTATTAGACATGATGCTAGTAGACACACTAGCATCCTTCAACACACTAGTATCCTTCCTATTCAGGTAAAACTAATACGTCAAGAAATACAAATCAATTAATAGAATAATTACAGTTTTTGTAAAGTGCCTTTGTTGTTTTCGCCATTCTTGAGATTGGTAATTTATATTCTTTTTAGTTACTGGTTTAGCTAGAGTCTTATCAATCTTTTGACTTTTCTCCATTGTCTGATTTTTATTTTGTTAATTTCTGTTTCTAAGTACAAATAATTGCTGATTAAAGTAGAGTGATCTTTGTAAAAATATAATCAGGCAGGGGCTTCCCTGGTAGCTCAGTGGTGAAGGGCCTGCCTGCAAGTTCAGGGGATACAGGTTCAGTCCAGGAGGATCCCACATGCCATGGAACAACTAAGCCACAATTAACTGAGCCTGTGCTCTGGGGCCTGTGAGCCACAACTATGAGCCCATGAGCTGCAACTACTGAAAGTCCTTGAGCACCTTGAGCTCATGCTCTGCAACAAGAGAAACCACTGCAATGAGAAGCCCAGGTAACGCAAGTAGAGAGTATCCCCCACTTTCCACAACTATAGAAAGCCTGTGTGCAGCAATGAAGATTCAGAGCCGCCATAAATGAATAAAGATAAATCCCTTAAAACGATAACAACAAAAACCCATAATCAGGCAATTTTATTCCCCTGCTGCAAACCTTCCAGGGCTTCCCATTGCATTTAGAATAAAAGACAAAATCATTACCATATCTTATACAGCCCTAAGCAAATCCATCTGCCTGTGTCTACTCTAACCCTGTTTGCTGCTACTCACAGCATGTTGTGAGGAAGCTAGGCAGTCCCTGTAGAGGCTAGCCTCAACTTGCCAGCCATTTGAGTAAGGCATCCTCAAAGCTGATCGCTCAGCTTCCTGATGATGCTTCATGGACAAAGAAAAGCTTTCCTCACAAAATCCTGCCCAAAATGAAAATTCATATACTAAAAAAGTGGTTATGGTGGTGGTTCAGTGGTTAAGACTCCATGCTGCCAATGCAAGGGGTATGGGTTCGATCCCTGGTTGGGGAGCCAAGATCCCACATGCTGCATGGCTTGGCCAAAAGATTAAATAAATTTTTAAAATGATTTTTTTTTACATAGATTAGATAATCATAGCAGGTATTCATGGAAAACCTACAGCTAGCCTCATATTTAATGGTGAAATATGAATGGTGAAATGTTTTCCTCCTGAGGTCAGTAGAAGGCAAAGATGCCCAGTGTCAGAACTTCTGTTTAACCAGTGAACTTAAGTAAATGATGGAGAAGGAAATAGCAACCCACTCCAGTATTCTTGCCTGGAAAGTTCCATGGACCAAGGAGCCTGGTAGGCTATAGTCCATGGGGTGACAAACAGTTGGACACTACTGAGTGCTTCACTTAAGTAAATGAAGTTAAAAACAAAGATCAGAGGAAGAAGTAGAACTTTCTCTATTTGTAGATGACATGATTATTTACATAGGCTTAATGAATCTACTATCAACTCGCAATTACTAGCAAGGTCTCAGGATATAAGGCAAATTTTAAAAAATATTTTTATATACTAGCAGGAAGCAATTGAAAAAAATCTCATTTAAAATACCATAAAAATATAAAATATTTAAATTTAATAAAATATATAGGAGTTTTACATTGATAATTACAAGATGTTGCTGAGAGACATTAAAGAAAATCTATACAAATGGAGAGATTAAACCAGGTTTATGAGTTAGAGGTCTCTATATTTTAAATCAATTCTCAAATCGATTTTTAAGTCTAATGCAATCTCAATCATACTTCCAATAGACTTTATTTGTAGAAACTCACAATTTTTATACTGTGTACACATTTTTATACAATTCAGTTTTTATACAAACTCATTCTAAAGTTTGTATAAAAATTTAAAGTACCTAGAATGTCCAATGGAGAAGGAAATGGCAACCCACTCCAGTATTCTTGCCTAGAAAATCCCGTGGACAGAGGAGCCTGGTGGGCTGCTGTCCATAGGGTCGCACAGAGTCAGACACGACTAAAGCGACTTAGAATGCATGCATGCATTGGAGAAGGAAATGGCAACCCACGCCAGTGTTCTTGCCTGGAGAATCCCAGGGACCGGGGAGCCTGGTGGGCTGCTGTCTATGGGGTCGCACAGAGTCGGACATGACTGAAGTGACTCAGCAACAGCAGCAGCAGAATGTACAAAGCAATCTTTAAAAGAACAAAGTACCTGTCTGTATGACTTACTCTACAGCTGTAGTAATCATGACAGTGGGGTGCAGACACGAAGATTGACAAACATCAGAAGAACAAAATAGAGCCAGAAATGGACCTGAACTTAATTTGATTTTTTTCTTCAACAAAGTGCCAGAACAGTCCAGTGGATGATGAGAAGTCTTTTNCTGTATGACTTACTCTACAGCTGTAGTAATCATGACAGTGGGGTGCAGACACGAAGATTGACAAACATCAGAAGAACAAAATAGAGCCAGAAATGGACCTGAACTTAATTTGATTTTTTTCTTCAACAAAGTGCCAGAACAGTCCAGTGGATGATGAGAAGTCTTTTCAGCAGGTGCTACTGGGAAAACTGGATATAGACATGGTTGGGGGGAAGTGGAATGGGAGGGAAACATGACTCATTCTCTACCTCATATCACATACAAAAATTAATTTGACATGGATCATAGACCTCAATGAATAAAATGGTGAATTTCAAGAAGAAAACGAAGGAGAATATCTACTTCCTAGGAGTTGGCAAAGATTCCTTAGGTCACAGAAAGTGAAAAGCATAGACGAAAAATGGATAAATCAGTCTTGATATAGATTAAAACTTATGCATAGCTAAAGATCTTGTTATTGAACTGAACTTGGGTCTACTCACCTGTATGGTAGAGCCACTGACACTGTGTTGTGGTGAAGGAAAGTGCAGCATTTATTATAAGGTGCTAATACAAGAAGAATGGATGAGTCTAATATCTCAAAGTCCCTGAAAGCGTTTCAGCAAAGCATGTCTTGATAATTTTCTAGGAATAAACATGAATATGAAAGAACTTAAAAAAATTCATTGGAGTATAGTTGATTTACAATGTCGTGTTAGTTTCTACTGTAGAGCAAAGTAAATTAGTTTTAGATATACATATACCCACTTTTTTAGATTCTGTTCTTATATAGGTCATTACAGAGTATTGAGTAGAGTTCCCTGTGCTATACAATAGGTTCTTACCTATTTTTTCCAAAGTTATCTATTTTACATATAGTAGATAAAGATTATTTTTGAGTTGGGTGATACCCTTATGAAGTATTTTTTACTCATTTCTGTATATTTTAAATATTGCATTGCATATTTTTTTAAAGGTGGTTTTTATAGTCTGTGTATGTAAAAAAAAGTGATTTTTAATTCAAAAATTAAAAAATAAAAGTAAAAGAAAAGTGAATAGGAGTTGAAATTAGAAACAGCCTTGATAAAAAATTCTTTAAAGCCGGTTTCCTCAGGAAGGTGGCTAAGTCCCATCAAGGTAACATCTTCAAGATGGGAGGTGCTGGGTCACATTACAAGCCTGAGAGCTATCCGATAATGAGGGCCAAACTGATGACAGAAGAGAATGCCCTAGAGAATGTATGATGGCTCTAGTGGTAAAGAACCTGCATGCCAGCGCAGTAGACTCAAGAGACAGGGGTTTGATCCCTAGGCTGGAAGACCACCTGGAGGAGGAAAATGGCAATCCACTCCAGTATTTTTGCCTGAAAAGTTCCACGGACAAGAGGAGCCTGGTAGGCTACAATTCATGGTGTCACAACGAGTTGGACACAACTGAACACACACACACACACACACAATGTAAGAGTACTTGGGATCACACACACACACACAAATATAAGAGTGCTTGGGATCCCACTGTATAAGTGGAGGGATTGTTTACGGATAGGAGGCATTACTGAAAAAAACGGAAAAAGGTTATAAAAAAGGGAACAGATAGATTTAGTCATGTAGGTATAGTTTGTAGGTTTAGTCATGGCATGATGAGGAAGTTCTCATCTGACAGTTTCCATTTTCTCAACTGAGTTTTCCAGGGGGAATTACAAAAAAAAGAGGTTTTTTTTTTTTTTTTTTTTTCCGAAAGAGTGAAAATTTCCAGATTCAAACAGGGAAGCCTGAGTTTGGACAACAGCAAATAGTTCATTTATTCTAAGTGCCTGTGTTGGACACAGGGGTCGGCGAGTCTAGAGAAAGGGCGGAACCATTTAGTATGGGCCAGATTACGAAGACTCCCAGTTTTCCAAACCCTAAGGCAAAGAAGCAAAGGCGCTTTCCGGTTCTAGGTTCCCCAGGTGCGATTCTCCGCGAGCTACTCACCTGGCGCTGGAGGAGCTGCCTGCGCATGTCTCTTCGGACCGCTGCTGGTCGGCGCATGCGCACGGCACCTCGTGGACTCGCGCTCCTTTTCCCCGCCACTGTTGCCCCCGAGTTCCCCTGGTTTTACCCTGCGGCAGTTTGCGGTCTCGGCGGCCAGAATGGAGCGAGTGGACGAACTGGAGCAGCTAATGGAGAAGAGTTTCTGGCAGGAGGCTGAGCCGCCGGCGGAGCTGTGAGCGGAGCCGGGGGTGGGCCTGGGAGTATAGCGGGAGATTTGAAAAGAAAGGAACGGAAGAGGCCGCATCCACGCCTCCGCGGACCCGGGCTCCGAGCGCAGTGACCGAGCTCAGGTCCCGGGGTTCCCGACGAGCTTCCGGAGCTGGGGTCCGCTTCCCAGCCTCTCTCTGGGGCCAAGCCCGAGGCAGAGCTTGAATACTTTTCCTCCTCCAAAGGTCCATTCTTAACCTTTTTCCTGAATTTGGGGAGGCTCAGCCACCTTACGTGTCTTCAGGAAAGGAAATTGCAACTACAAGATCCTTTTCTTGAAGTTTAGATGGAGAGAGTTATCCAGGGAGAAGTCTGTACTCTAAAGTCGGCTTAAATGATTGCGGAAACTTGACCCGCAAGCATAGTGTAGAATTTCTGTCAGTAGCAATGATAATGAGGCTAATTATTGTTGACGGATCTTTGCGCTTTGGGTTTTGATCAGCAATACCTTTTGGGAGATCCTTAAAGGACTTCCCTGGTGGCTCAGACGATAAAGCGTCTGTCTACAATGCGGGAGACCCGGGTTCCTAGACATTTCCTTTTACTTGTACTTTGGGAAGGCTTGCACCAGTGGTAGGAATTTGTTGTTTAATATTTTTCAATTTATCATTAGCTCTCATAATCATAAATGTCTCAAAGAACTCCTCATAGAGCTTATATTTTGAAAAACTCATATCATGAACGTTTTAAATGGCATTCCTTCTGGGAAGTGGGGCTTCCCTGGTGGCTCAGAGGTTAAAGCGTCTGCCTGCAATGCGGGAGACCTGGGTTCCATCCCTGGGTCGGGAAGATCCCCTGGAGAAGGAAATAGCAACCTACTGTAGTACTCTTGCCTGGAAGATCCCATGGATGGAGGAGCCTGGTAGGTTACAGTACATAGGGTCGCAAAGAGTCCGACCCAACTGAGCGATTTCACTTTCTGGGAAGGTTTTTTTTTTTTTTTCTGTAATAGGAATTCTGTTATGCCCTTGCTCGCTTAATTTTTTCCTCTTTTAGCCAGTGATCATTGTGATAAGCTTTCCAGAAGAAACCTAGAAGGTTTGTAGATAAAGGAGATTGGATGGCTTCTTATTTCATGCTTGTGCTACAGCAGTTTTGTATGTGTTATGCTTTAGATTTCAGAAGAAGAAGGTGGAAGCTTCCTTTTCTAAGATAGTTCTGAGCCGAGGAACGGATAACCGGTACCTGGTATTAGCAGTCAATATTGTACAGAGTGAAGAAGGAAACCATGAAAAGCACCTAATCATCACTGCTTCCCACTCACTAGAATATAAAGAACTGTGCATCCTTAGGAATGACTGGTAATTTTTGTGTGACTTTGAGCAATGATGTGGCAGAAGCTTAAGTGTACTGTCTTAAAAACTAACATGTGGGCTTGCGTGGATGTTGCAATAATTTAATTGTTAATAAAGAGAATAGATATGAATTCAGATTAAATCTGCAAAAATTGTGCATCTCAGGTCCCTTATTCCAAAACTTGATGTTCATTGTCATTTGAAAATCAAGTGCAAGGGGACTTATTAAATTACTACTTCCTATTTCCCAGTACTTTCTGGGATTGCAGCTTAAAAACTCGTTTTGTTCTCACTAAGGGCAAAATTAGTCATAAGAACATCCTTTGACTCTAGATTTTGCTACTTGAGCAATATATGGCATGTGAGGGGTGAGGGGGAGATGCAGAGGTGAAAGTCTGACTTTGTCTGGGCTGCAAGTTTGATGGTTTGAACTAGATAAATATGATTTTGTTCCTGGTATATTGGGTTTGGCATCATGCCTCAGAACTTACCGAAGCTGTAGACATAAGTCTTACAGAATGAGAGAATGAGAGAATCATTAAGAATGAGAGAATTATTATAACAACCTCATCCGTACTTGGAGCTATATGTTACACTATGAATGATTTGATAGTTTTTGCAGTAGGTGGTGCAAGACCCCCAAATTTAGAAATTATTTCTTTATATAAAGTATTCATTTATTTTTAAAGCCCCTTAACATGTTTAAATGTAGGAATCTAAATTTTTTGTACCTTATTTTTAGGTGTTCTGTACCAGTAGAGCCAGGGGACATCATTCATTTGGAGGGAGACTGCTTATCCGATACTTGGATAATAGATGAAGATTTTGGATATTTGATTCTATATCCCGACATGCTGATTTCTGGCACAAGCATAGCCAGTAGTATTCGATGCATGAGAAGAGCTGTCCTGAGTGAAACATTCAGGGTGAGTAATATTAACAGCCAATGTTTGTACAGGGTCTTAAGGGTTTACAGAGCACTTTTACACTCTTATTGAATCCTCCTAACAATCTTGTGAAGTAGATGGTATTAATCAGCTGCATTTTACATTTTACAGACAAGGAACATCAGGCTCAGAGAAGTTAAGTGACTTGTCCAGAGTTACTGTAGCTAGTAAATGGCAAGGCTAGGATTCAAGGCTGGTACCCTAAGAATCCTTTGAATCTTATTTAACATTTAATAAAATAAGCCATTCTAATAATAAATAATTTGATAAAATTTTTAATTTAATGCATCTGGGTATTTCTAAACTTGGCTTCATGTGATTCTCAGTAAAAGTAAATGTGACAGTCTCTTTTAAAGATATTATAATGGAAATTTTCAAACATACACAGAGATGGTTATTATAAACTCCCATGTACCCATTTTGTTGTTCTTAAAGATTGTATTTTGCAACTTAAAACTCTATTTTCCAAATTAAAGCTGAGGATTTAAAAAACATATAAGTACAATATCTTTATTATACCTGATAAAATTACCAGTAATTCCTTAAGTTAATCTAATTTTCAGTTTATCTCTTAATGTCTTTTGTCAAAAATATTTTTATTCAGTTTGTTAGCATCAATATGCAAATGAGGTCTTTGTATTATGTTTGGTTGATATATCTCAGTTTCTTTTATCTGTATTCTACTTTTCACCCACTCCCTTTCAATGCCATTATTTTTTGAAGAACTTGGGTTTTTGTTAAGTTTTTTCTTTCTCTTAGGGTATTCTTCTTTATACAGTTTGTATGTATATAGAAAATAAAAAAATACAGCTAAGCAAGAAGAGAAAAAGAAGGAAAAATACCTAAGTAGATTTTCTAATAGTCTTAGTTATCACTTACTTGTACTTTTTTTTTTTTTTTAATTGGTTGTTTTCTTCAGCTGTTGGGGGGTGGGTTACTGTTAACTTCTGTTTTGACTGCATATTATAAAGCAGACCTGAATACCTTAATCTTTTAAAACTTTATTTTGAAATAATTTTAGACTCACATAGAACTTAAAAAATTAGTACAGGGAATTCCTCTGTAAGTTAATTTTTAAAATTACTAATGGGTGTTTTGGTGGACTTAATCTTGTTTTTTGATAGTTTCAAGGGTAAGATCCTGGCTAATAAAAGAGTTCATTGAAAAATAGTTTTTGAGTGTCAAGAGCTTGTTAAAATCTCTGCTGTAGGGAATTCCCTGGTGGTCCAATGGTTAGGACTTGGCACTTTCATTGCTGGGGCCTGGGTTCAGCCCCGGGTTTGGGAACTAAGATCCCATAGCTGGGCAGTGCCACCAAAAAAAAATCTCTGCTCTGAGTTTGTTTTGTGTTTGAGTATTTACTCACATGAGTTTATAAGCTATGCCTTTATTGACTATTCTATATGGATTTATTATAAAGTGAAATTAGAGCTAAATTATGTTAAATATTAATATTTTAGAATAGATTGAACTTTTTCCATATAGGTTATTTTTAATTCTTTCAAAATGGAAAACAGTGATTTGAAAAATATCTTACTCATAAAATAATTAAGGTAATTCTAAATTGAAGAAAGTGAAAGTCATCTATAATTTCACTCACCAGAAAAGAATTGTTTGATATTTTGGCATTTGTCTCACCAGTGCGCTTTGGCTATGCTAGTTCAGTAGGTTAGGTAATAAATATAGATCATGTCCATTGATATGTTGTGAAATAAAATGTTTGTATGACTTTTTTTTTTTTTTTATAGAGCTCTGATCTAGCCACACGCCAAATGCTGATTGGTACGGTTCTTCATGAAGTATTTCAAAAAGCAGTAAGTGATAGTTTTGCCTCAGAAAAGCTACAAGAACTTGCTTCTCAAACTATTCAAGAAATAAGGCATCTGAAGGAAATGTAAGTAGTTAGGAGAGGAACTCTAGATACAGTTTTGTTATATAACTTCTTCCCTGGCATCTATAAGATATTTGGCAATCTTAGACTATTAAATATGTCAGAATGCAGATTTCAGAGTTGTCGTATCCTACCGCCATTCTGTGAAGAGCTTCTGAAATTGCAGAACAGGAATTGTTTGGCTAAAAAATATCTAAATTTTCTATTGTATGCACAGTAGGCCCCATAGCTGCACTCAGAGAATGGGAACTTTTCGTTTTACTTCTAGAAACATTGTGACATCCCCGAAAATTGTATGGGGTTGGGAATCAGATGACCTCCTTTCAGATTCTAGCTTTGCCAGATTTATGACTGAACAAGTTACTGAAAGATTCTGAAAAGGGTGATAATGCCTGTTTTGCAGACTTTCTGTGACAGTGGAGATAATGTATGGAAACCCACGCATGGCTAATCATTGGCATCTTATGAGTGACTGCCTGCAGAGGGATTGGCATATTCTGTCTTTGTTTCCTCCTTCACTTTTATTGCAGCTCATCTTTTTTTCACAGAAGTGTTTTTATTAGTGGTGATGTGGCTTTCCAGACTAGTTGACATAAACCTACTTCTCCTGGTGGTAGTTCTGTTTATTTCATTCTTTAAATAGGAAAAATGTGTTCCATAATTCCATCCCAATTTACTAATACGTACAACCTGTTGTCTTTTTTAAAAAGATTTCTTTATATTTTGGCTGTGGCGGCGTGGCTCTTCATTGCTGCACTTGGGCTTTCTCTAGTTGCAGGGAGTGGGGGCTCCTCTTCATCGCGGTTCATGGGCTTCTCACTGTGGTGGCTTTTCTCTTGTGGAGTGCAGGCTTCAGTAGCTGCAGCGCCTGGGCTCAGTTGTTGCGGCTCATGGGCTCCAGACCTTGCACTCACTAGTGGTGCAGAGGCTTTGTTGCTCTGTAGCATGTGGGATCTTCCCCGACCAGGAGTCAAACCATTGCACTGCAAGGCAGATTCTTAGCCAGTGGACCACCAGGGAAGCCCCAACCTGTTGTCTTAAAAATGTTTTAAAGAGGAATTCCCTGATGGTCCAGTGGTTTAGAATTCACCTTCTGCTGCAAGGGATGTGGTGGGTTCAATCAGTTTTGTCCAGTAATGTTCTTTAAAGTGTTTTTTCCCCCTCTAGGACAGGATCCAGTCTGAAAACATTTTTTAAGAAAATATTTATCTATTAATTTATTTGGCTCTGCCAGGTCTTAGTAGTATCATGCAGGATCTTTAGCTGTGGCATGTGGGATCTAGTTTCCTCACCAGGGAACAAACCTGGACCCCTTACATGAGGATCTTAGATGTTGGACCGCTAGGGAAGTCCCCTGGTCTGGGTACATTTAAAGTTTTTATATAGACAGTCAGTTTGCTCTACATAGACATTGTCCTGTTTCTTTCTTTCATTTTTCCCTGTTTTATTGAGATGTCAGAAAGTGTATGTTAGTTGCTCAGTCGGGTCTGACTCTTTGTGATCCCATGGACTGTAACCTGCCAGGCTCCTCTGTCCATGGAATTCTCCAGGCAAGAATACTGGAGTGGATTGCCATTTCTTTCTCCAGGGGATCTTTCCAGCTTCAGGGATTGAACTTGGGTCGCCTTCATTGTGGACAGATTATTTACCATCTGAGCCACCAGGGAAGCCCATTGGGATATCATTGACATATAATATTGTATTAATTTAAGGTATGCAACATAAAGATTTAATATGTCTGTATATTTCAAAATTCATTTTGCATTTCTGTAGGCAATATATTGATCCTTGTTTCCCCTGCATCCTCACCTATATCATCCACTGGAAGGTGTCAGATTTTAAGCAGCCATTTTCAAACAAATAACTTTGGCCTTGTGTGGGGTGATTGTGTTTCTGTAGGTCATTTGGGGCACTTTGTGGGCACTTTGGTGTTAGCAATTGCTCCCTGGTTTGAGATATTTCAGTTTTGCCTTCAACCTGAAGTTGGTTCTGTGCTTAAGCCAAGCTATCTTGGCAGAACTAGGGTTGCTAATTCTGTCTTTCCTGCTGAACTGGCTCTCCTAGAGGACTGATAGGGCTCTGCTCTGTTAGTTCTGGTAAGCCAGAGTTGGCAGAAACCTCGGAAAGAGGGAGCTTATTAAATTTGATAGTAGAATGTTGCAGAGTTATATGGTAAATTTGCAGTGTTCTGGAGTCTCAGAGTTTGATGAATATGTTATTATGGTGCTATCTTTAGATGGTGAGAAAATGGTAAGGTTTGTCATTTGAAAGGAATTTGCAGAGTATTGGTGGTTATGCTAGTACCCAGGTGAATTCAGGACTGCAGGGAGAAAATAATGCCAATGAATTATTAAAACCCAGTGTGAAAGTGAAAGTCGCTCAGTTGTGTCCAACTCTTTGGGACCCCATGGACTGTATAATCCATGGAATTCTTCAGGCCAGAATACTGGAGTGGGTAGCCTTTCCCTTCTCCAGAGGATCTTCCCAACCTGGGATCGAACCAGGTCTCCCGCATTGCAGGCAGATTCTTTACCAGCTGAGCTGCAAGGGAAGCCCAAGAATACTGGAGTGGGTAGTCTATCCCTTCTCCAGCGATCTTCCTGACCCAGGAATCAAACCGGGGTCTCCTGCATTGCAGGCCGATTCTTTACCAACTGAGCTATGAGGGAAGTCCCAAAACACAGTGTAGAGGGAGCATAAGGATTAAGAACTTAAATTCCCAAGCTGGAGCTGTGTGTCCTTTGAAAGTAACTTCTGAGCTTCAGTTTCTTCAGTTCTTAAAAGGGATGACAATGGTAGTATCTCATAGAGAGCTAACGAGGTTTGAAAGTGTTCATGTAAAGCATCTAGAATAGTGCCTGGCCTAGAGTCAGCACTATATGAGTATTCACTGTTATCATTTTCATATTTTGTTGAATTCTTGTCCTATGCTAAGTACCTTACATAGCCTGTTTTACTTGATCCTCAAACTAATTTGTGTGGTAGTTATCATCTCACCGTAAGGATGAAGAAACTGAGGCTTGGTTAACAATGAATGGCTCAGGGCTTCCCTGGTGGCTCATTGGTAAAGAATCCACTTGCCAGCGCAAGAGACACAGGTTTTTGATCCCTGGTCTGGGCAGACATGCTGCAGTGCAACTAAGCCTGTGTACCACAGCTATTGAGCTTGCACTCTAGAGTCTGGGATGCACAACTACTGAGCCTGTGTGCCGCAGCTACTGAAGCCTGTGCACCCTAGAGCCCGTGCTCTGCAACATGAGAAGCCACCACAAAGAGAAGCCTGCACACTGCAACTAGATAGTAGCCCCCGCTTGCTGCAACTAGAGAAAAGCTTGCACAGCAGCAAAGATCCAGCACAGCCAAAAATAAATAAATAAAATTATTTTTATAAAAGAGAGAAACAATGACTGGCTCAAAGTTACGCATCTAGTAAAGATGTGTAAATAAAGAGGATTCAAACTTAAGTGTGATCTGACACAGAAACACGTGTGCTGTTGATATTCTGGAGTAGTTATTAAGGTTGTGATGCTTAAATATACAGATGGAACTGGGAGAACTATCCAGGGAAGGTGATAGCAATTCTTAGAACTTTTTGGTCTCAGGACCCTGTTAACACTAAAATATTATTGAGGACACTAAGAGCTTTGGTTTACAAGTGTTATATCTCTAGATAATTACTATATTAGAAATGAAAGCTGAGGCAGTTTTAAAATATTTATTAATTCTAAAATAATAATAGCCCATTCCACATTAACATAAATAAGTTTAATGAAAAATAACTATTTTGAAAAAAATGTAATGAGACAAGTGACATTGTTTTATGTTTTGGCAAATGTTTTAATTTTATAACTTAATACTAGACACCTGGTTTCTTATATCTGTTTCTGCATTCTCTATATTGCTATATTGTGAGTGTGTATGTGGACTCAGAAATCTCTACTGTGTACTCAGGAGAGAACAAGAGCAAAAAGGCAAATAATGTTGTAGAATTATTATGACACAGTTTTGACCTTGCAGGCACTGTGAAAAACTGAGACTAGATTCTGTTAGTCTTTCCTTACTTTTGACCCAAGAAGTTAATAGTCCTTTGATCTAGTAAGGCTGATGTTCCATTTCTGTTTCTATGGCCTTTTTTCCTCTTTTACATTTCTACTTTCCATTGCTGGGCTTCAGGACCAACAATTATGGCTTATTTTTTTACCCTTGAAGTGTAACTGAGACCTATTAGACCTGAGATGGTAGGAGTTGGAGCAAATATAAAATTTGATGTCATGTCACTGTTACTTGGATTTTTTTTGTGTGTATGTGGTAAAATACACATAGCATTAAAAAATCATAATCTTTTACTTTTGGCCACATGGCATGCAGGATCTTAGTTCCCCTGCAGTAGAAGCACAGGGTCTTTACCACTGGACCAACAGGGAAATCCCCCAAATCACAGTCTTAACCACGTTTAAGGGTAGAGTTCAGTGTCATTAGTACATTGATGTTGTGTAAACGTTACCATCATCAGAACTTTTTAGCCTTTCCAAACTGAAACCTTATATCCACTGAACAACTCCTCACTTCCCCTAATCCCTGGCAATCACCATCCTTTCTGTCTCTATGAATTTGACTAGTACAGGTACCTCACGTTAAGTGGTCATGCAGTATTTTTTGTTATTGGCTTATTCAGTATAATGGCAAGTTTCATATATAACATGTATCAGAATTTCCTTCCTTTCCAAGGCTAAATAACATTCCATTGTATTGCATGTAATTAATTTTTTCAGTCATTGATGGGTGCTTGGGTTGCTTATGAATGTTTTTGTCCTTGTTTATACTTTTTTCATATTTGAACTTTCATATTTAATATTTCTTATTTTGATAGGTACCGCCTAAAATTGAATCAAGACGAAATAAAACAAGAAGTAGAGGAGTATCTTCCTTCATTTTCTAAATGGGCTGGAGATTTCATGCATAAACAGACTTCAGCTGACTTCCCTCAGATGCAGCTCTCCCTGTAAGAAATCCATTTTTGTGTATATGGTGTTTATATGTTTAGTCCAGGATTTTATTCAAGATGTTGAATTAAAGCTTTTTAGAGGTCAAGTTGAACTTACCAGGTAGCGCAGTAGTAAAGAATCTGCCTGCCAATGCAGAAGATGCAAGAGATGTGGGGTTGATCCCTGGATCGGGAAGATCTCCTGGAGAAGGAATGGCAACCCACTCCAGTATTCTTGCTTGGAAAATTCCATGGACAGAGGAGTCTGGTGGGCTGTAGCCCATGGGGTTGCAAAGAGTCATATACCACTGAGCGACTGAGCACGCACACAGAGATCAAGTCCTGAAAACTAGCCTTTTTGTTTGCTTGCTTTATAAATTACAGTCCTGAGTATCTTTCTCGGACCCCCCAAAATAATCTAATGAATAGAAAATTCTATTTTCATTTTAATAAAATTTATAATTTTGGGATGTAGGTATGCTTTTTTTAAATAAAATTTTCAGTTTGTAAATATTTGGGGGTGTTTCTTAATATCACATATATTTCTCTGTGTTACTGTCATGTATGGACTGTTACATGTTGATTGCCGTGGATTTGTATTTTATGTTTACATACTGTGTTTAGCCGTTCAGTACTGTTTGGCTTTTGGTTGGTTTCTTTTACTTCTTTTTCCGCTAAAAGTAGCATTGGTATAAATTTGTAGGTGGTCCTTTTTTCCTCCCACTGTCCATTTGGCAAATATTTATTCCATGCCTAATGTGTGCCAAGTAGTGATGTAGGCACTGGGATCATAGTAGTGGAAAAAAAAAAAAAAGCTACTGACTCCATGGTGCTTCTGTACTGCTGAACAGCAGTGAACAGCAAGGTGCCAGATCATGATAAGTGTAATGTAGAATAATGGGGAGGGTAAGAAAAAGGAGTTGAAGGGATGTATTTCCATAGAATGATCATGAAAGGCCTCTAATAAGGTAATGAGCGGGAACCTGAAGAAAATGGAGGAGGGAGCCATGCAGCTACTTCTATGAAGAGCTCTCCAGGCAAAAGCCCTGTGGCTAATGCACGCCTGCCAGTGTGGCTGGAACGGAGTGAGGTGGAAGAGGACAAACAGTCCTAGTAGGACAAGCAGCTGTCCTGGCGCCTCTGCAGGACACTGGCTGCCGTTCTGATTCATGGCCAGATGTGATCTGGCTACTACCATGGGAAGCCATTGCAGGGTTTACACAGAGGGTTTTGATATCATTTCTTTTTTTCTTTTTTTAAAAAAATAGGCACTTTTATTTTTCTTTGAATAGTCATAACTTCCTTTTACATCAATATCCTTCATTTTTTCTCAATATTCTGGATATTTTATATCGTGACATTTTGTGATCTGAACTCGTCTTAAGATTTTTGAGTCGGAAACCTTGGGAACAGTGAGTTCTTTGGACCAATATGTTTTCTCAAGTTCTCTGTGGTTCAAAGGACAGACTGAGCCTGGTTGTGAATCCCAGTTTTGCCACAGTTTTGCTATGTAACTTTAGGCAAGTTCCTTTACCTCGCTTTACCAGTTTCTGTATTGATCTGATTTACTTTCAAAAGGATCAATCTGGTTGCTTTTTTAAGACTGTGTTGTAGGATAAGGGTAGAGGTTGTGAGACCAATTTGGAGGTTCTTAAAGGAATCCAAAATGTAGATGGTGGTGGCTTAGACCAGAGTGAGAGTTGTGGAAGTGATGAATATCTCTTGGAGTATAGTCAGATTTTCAAGGTAGAGGTGATAGATTTTGGTGCAAGGTGACAGATTGGGTGCAGGATATGAGGGAAAGACAATTCAATGGTGATTCTAGAGGAGAAAACATGATGAGAGTGGGGTCAAGAGAGAATGGCAGAAGAGAATTTGAAATCAGGGAGTGTAGACTACTGTATTGACAGGTATGTAGAAATGGAATGTTAGCCAGAGGCTTATGTGGGGTTAAGAGAGTTTTGTTTTTATTTTAAAGATGGGAGATACAGCACGTTATGTGCCAATGAGAAGAATTCCATAGAGGACAACATTATTATTAAAGCTGTGTCAGTGAGTAAAAGAGGGAATGAGAGTACACAAGCTGAGGAGTGGACCTTATGGAGACAGTTATTTCTGTATATTAAAACCTCAGAACTGGACTACTTTATGCAAGGTACTTGGAAAATGTACAACCTTTTACATATGGCTAGAATTCTTTGAGAATTTTTTGAGTCATTTTAGAAGGTTATCAGCAGTGTTTCAGTGTTCTGTGTCTGCTGGTAGGATTTTATTTATTTATATTTAGTTATTATAATTATTTATAGTTGAGTGACTTTCAGTATATTCATAGAGTTATGCAACCATCACCACAATCAGTTTGTCAATAGGAACTTTGATAGGTGTTTAAAAAGTCCTTAGTGGTTGTGTTCATTTTGGCAGTGCCACACAGGCAAATATGAATGATACAGAGAAGATTATCATGGCCCCTATACAAGGATGGGGCTTCCCTTGTGGCTCAGCTGGTAAGTCTGCCTGCAATGCGGGAGACCTGGGTTTGATCCCTGGTTGGGAAGATCCCCTGGAGAAGGGAAAGGCTACCAACTCCACTCTTATGGCCTGAGAAACTCCACGGACTGTATAGTCCACAGGGTCACAAAGAGTCGGACACAACTGAGCAGCTTTCACTTTACTTTATGCAAGGATGACACACAAATTCATAAAGCATTCCATATTTTTATAAAGAATGCATATCACTTTGTTGTATACCTGAGACTAACACATTTTAAATCAACTATACGTCAATTAAAAAAACACTTAGTGGTTAAAAAAAAAACTAAGGCTTATCTTACTGTTAGAATTGGGTATATTTATCACATTCTTTACTTTTGTGTGGTCGTAAATTTACAAACCAGGTACTTACCTGAAAAAAAAAAAAGAAGAAACAGCTAGAGTAAATTGGTTAATGTTTCTTGTTTTTATTTTCTTAAAGCATTTATTTATTATTTAATTTTTGGCTGTGCTGGGTCTTTGTTGCTGCGGAGAGCATGTGCCAGTCACTGGTTGTGGTGCATGGGCTTCTTAAATTGCGAAGGAATTTCTTCTTAATTGCTTCTTAAATTCTCTTATTGCTGAGTACAGCCACTGGAGCACAGGCTCAGTAGTTGTGGCACATGGGCTGAGTTGCTCTGGGGCATGTGGGATCTTGCTGGATCAGGGATCGAATCTGTGTCTCTTGCACTGCAAGGCAAATTGTTTACCACTGAACTACCAGGGATGCCCCTCTTATAGTGTTGTTAAAAATGAATTTATAAATGCTTTGTTCTTTGTTTCTTTGGAGCAGATTGCTATGTCTTGTGCAGGGGGTGACTCTTGGTGCATAAATCTTCACTGTGATAATCTGCTAAGTGTTTATTAAACAGTCATTCTTTTCCTGGTTCTTTATTTTGTAATTTTTCTGTCGTTTTGGTCTCTTGATTTTCTGTAATAATTACAAACTCAATTTTGTTGTCCACCGTTCCTCACTATTTCTTTCTAGTTGTTTTACCTTCCCTCCCTACCTTTCTTTCCTTCCTTATTAGAGTCATTCCTTTCTTTTTGAGCCATTTGAATTTGCTTGAGATTTAGAATTGTGGTGGATATCCATGTTTATGGTTGTTTTAGGTATTAGCTTTTCTGTCACTGTTATTTTAGCATTTTGTTCACACTTTTTTTTCTTTTGGCTAATCATTTTTGCAGTGTCAATAAGCTGCCGCTTTCCTCATAGTCTTATGGACTGACCCATTCAGCAAACATGTATTACATGCTGTATCTGTGCCCTAGATCATTCTAAATGTGACAGGGAGACTGAAGCCCTCCAAGAACTCAGTATGTTGGTGGTAGTCATAGAAGTGGAGGGGGTTTCTGAGAGAGAACAGCAGTCTGCTGAAGGCAGCAGAAGAGGCATAGAACCCTGGGAGGTAACCATGTATACGGACACAGGCAGAAGACTTCCCTGGTGGTCCAGTGGCTAAGACTCTGAGCTCCTAATGCAGGGGCCCTGGGTTTGATCCCTGGTCAGGGAACTAGATCCCACATGCTCCGACTAAGACCCAGTGAAGCCAGATAAAAAAAAAAAGGACACAAGGAAAGAGAAAAAATCATCAAAGGAGGCTTAGGGTGGTCCCTCGAGGGATTTGATAGCTTAGAAGCAGTGTGTCATGGAAGCTTAGGAAAGTTTGGGATTCTGAATCATCTTTGATTTGAAAGGGATTTTGTGATTAAGTCTTAGATTTCCAGTAAGGAAAGTGAGGTGTTGTGACATGGTTTTATGTGAAAAAATGGTGGTAGAGCAAAGTTCAGAATAAGGAATTTTTTTCCCCTCTGTGTCTTAGCATGAGACTTTTCCTTGGTTCAGTTATTTCTGATAGAGTTTTATGAGTCTGCTATGAAGCAGGCACTTCTCTATACTTTAATTGGCATCATTTCCCCAGCAGTTGATAGCTAGTCTTTAAAAAAAAAAAAACTTTAGGCTTTAGAGCAGAGAACAAGACCCTTAAACGCTATTTAAAGAGATAACCTTTCTTCTTTATCTTCATGACATTATATTCTCTGCCAGGTGGTTCTCAAAGGAGTTTTACAACATTATGTTGATGAAAAGGAGAGTAGTTAAATATAAAATACTGTCATTTGTTCTACAGATCTAAGTCTAAAACCATATTGCTTCTTTTTCTAGAGGAATGAATTTTAGTATAGCAACATTAAAAGTTTCATTATCTGTCTTCTATTATATATGGGCTTCTCAGGAGGCTCAGTGGTAAAGAAACCACCTGCCAGTGCAGGAGAAGTGGGTGCGATCCCTGGGTCAGAAAGACCTCCTGGAGAAGAAAATGGCAACCCACTCCATTATTCTTGTCTGGGAAATCCCATGAACAGAGGAACCTGGCAGGTTATAGTCCATAGGGTTGCATATGACATTTGATATTTAATAAAGTTTGCTTTATTTTAGAGACATATTTAAGTATGTCATGATCAGATAACTTCTAGTGAGAAAAAAACATTAATATTTAAGGAATTTCTGATAAGTTGTGGCTTCCCCAAATTCTTTTATTGTCCTCTTCTGAGATTGCAAAACTATAGATATTTTCTTAGAGATTATATTTTAAGCATCCTGAAACTTTTTAAAAAATTATTGAAGATAGCACTCTTTTTCTTGGAATATTTTCTGATTTATTAAGAAATAGTTGCTGGGGGCTTCCCTGGTGATTCAGTGGTTAAGAGTCTTTACTCTCACAGCGGGCAGCATGGGTTTGACCCCTGGCACGGGGAGCTAAGATCCGCATGCAGCATGGCAAGACCAAAAAGTAAGCAAATAAAAAAACAACCTATGAAATTAGTAAAGCAGGTCAACTAAATCATGTATTCTGAGAGCAGAATTCTTATACTTTTTAAATCTTGATTTTTATATGATATAAAATGTTTTATTACTAGAAATTTTATCCTTTTCATTTATCTATTTCATTTCCATTAGGTTTAGTATTCAGTTCAGTTCAGTTGCTCAGTCGTGTCCGACTCTTTGTGACCCCCTGGACAGCAGCACACCAGGCCTCCCTGTCCATCACCAACTCCCAGAGTTTATTCAAACTCATGTCCATTTTACTAAATCTAATTCCATTAATCTTAGTAGTTTATACGGCTTTGAGTATAAAATAGGATTAATAAAAGATTGCTCTTATCTGGCTTTATTTCTGCAGAATCATTTCCTGCTCTGAAAATGAGTAAATGTTAGATAAGAGTACAGGAGGCTTTAAAAGTTATTTTCATCTCTTCTGATTCCTTTGACATTCAGAAATTCATTTTTTTCCTCCTTCCTGTACTCTTACCTTATTTAACAGTTAAGATATTAAAATCAGAACCTCTTTTGTAATACTAAAAAAATGTTGAATATTAGTTTTAAATATTGATAGTGGCAGAGGTGTATTCATTTAATGATTAAGGATATAATGAGTATAGGAGCACCCAAGCTTCTCCAAGAATTGTCATGGGGACAGTGGGGTAGGGATGACGTGTTGGTTGATCAAGCCCCAGATGGCATAGATAATAGGAAAAGACAGCTCATCCTTATTCAGTTTAATAGGGTATTACATGAAGACATAGGTCCGTTGTTACCTAGGGTGCAACCACATGCAAGCCATTATATATTAATCTGTGTAATAATTGTATATCAAAATATACAGATTGGCATAGTGGCTCCAGCAATCTAAGTAGTGAGCTTTTTGCAATAATATAGACCTGAGGAAATACAGCCCTGAGTTAGGAAGATTGTCATAGGAATGAACTGAAAGGGACAGATGATAAATATTAAGAATATTTACATTATATGAGTTAGACACTATAAGATTCAAACTTGACTGTGCATCAGAATCACTTGGAGTTTGTTAAACAAATTTCTGGGACTCACCTATACAGTTTCTGAACAAGTTGGTCTGGAATGGGGCCTGAAAATTTGCATTTATGACAGATTCCCTGGGTGATGCCGATGCTACTCATTCAGGAAGCATGCTTTAGGAATCACTGCCATAAGTAGGAATCACTGTAGACTCGTTCCCATCCTCACATTCCCTGTGTGCAGTGGAGAGTCAATGCTAGCATAAAAGAAATGAGCAAAGTGTTCTAATTAAATTAAATAAAATATTTTAATTAAATGTTTCTATTTAAATTTTTTTCTGTTTTTTTTTTTTAGGCCAAGTGATGGTGGTAATAGTAATTCAACATGTAATATTGAAGTTATAAACTCGCTGGACATTGAAGAAAGCATTTGGTCCCCTAGGTTTGGATTGAAGGGCAAAATAGATGTTACAGTTGGTGTGAAAATACATCGGGGATGTAAAACAAAATATAAGATAATGCCATTGGAACTTAAAACTGGCAAAGAATCAAATTCTATTGAACACCGTAGTCAGGTATAATAAGATTGTCTGAATGTGTAATATGTTTAAATTTTTTAAATGTTTAAAAAGTAGTCTGCTTTATATATTTTGATTCAGTTCAGGTAATTTTTAATTTAACCCAGCGTTTCCTAAATGTAATTTACCACAGAGTTATTATTTTCGTGTAACATCTACATAGGATGCTCTTTAGGAAACAGCAGTGTAAATTCATTCTTTTATTTTTGACCTTTAATCTGATTATACTGATTTTTATTTAAAATGAAATATAGAACTAACTGTATTTTACCATTATGTTAAATTCAGGTTTTTTTTTAAATCATCTTCTCTTTGGCAAATATAACAGTCTTCTATTGGCCTTCAAAATTGCCTGAAATATTATACTAATTATAGTGAGTTAACAAATCAAAATAATTAACATAAAGGTTTTTGTTTTTTTTTTCCTAATTATTTCTAATCCCTCTGCCAACCTCCACATTGGCAGTCTATGGTATGTTCTAGATACTTTAAAATAAGCAAATAGGAGCTTCACTGGTGATCATTGATATATATATAGTGTTTAAGACCCACACTTCCGGGGGTTCAAGATTGGGAACTCATGTACACCTGAGATGAAAAAATAAAAATAAAAATTAAAAAAAAAAAAAAAAAGACCCACACTTCCAATACTGGGGCTTTGAGTTCGTTACATGGTTGGGGAACTAAGAGCCTACTGAATTGTATAATCAGGGATTAAAGAGAGTTTTCTCTTATTAAATCTTTCTTGTCATTCTTATGTAACAAATACCAAAGGTAGAAAAATTAGATTTTCCCTATTAGAAGACTCAAATATTTCACTTTAGTAAAACAGAAATAGCTGAAATTATGAACAAAGACTTGGTTAGATTAAAGCCTTCTTGAGAAAGGAAAATCATGCCACAATACAAGAAAAGCTGTTTTTGAAGTCAAAGATTTGAAGAAATGTGTTCTATATATAATAGAGGCTGAAAGTTTTCACTTGTTTAAGGACATGTTTGATTGAACTCACTTTTGAATGCTAACAGAAGAGAAATATAAAGGCATTTCAGTGTCTAAAGTGGTCTAGATTCAAAGACCTTTTTTCTAAGGCCACTGCTCTAAATTAAAGTGCCTTCAAGGCAAGAAATATTGTTGTTGTTAATTTTTGTTCAGTTGAAATTTTTATCTTTGCAAGAAGAGAAGTTGTAGGAAGAACTTCTAAGAATACAGTTGTATTTGTTGTATTTTTAAAATGAGAAAATTGATTTGAACAAGGCTCAAACAAATATACTGGTGTGTGTATTGCATATTCAGGGTGTAAGAAACAAGCAGTCAGAGAATTATTGTAAATCATTGATATATATATATATATATATAGAGATATTGTGGGTGAGGAAAGAGATGTCTTATCTTATGGGGTTTGACTTTCTCCACTTTGGTAATACAGAAAAAGCTTATGTTATAGACTAACTTCATTTAAGTAGGATTTTTATTTTGTAAGTGGGATTATATTCTAAAAAATCATTTCAAAGTTAGTAATTTGGCATTTGAGACATATTTTCTAAAGGAAAAATATTATATGGAGCTGTGATGTCTAAACCAGCTCACAAAAAACCTATTTAACTTGTGATATAGTTGAATTAAACTTGTGATATAATTGAACTATAATAATGTTGTAAAATTTCATTCCAGCTTCCTTTTATCATTATCTGAAGGGAATGTCATTCAGATATTTTTCCCTTTTAATGAATCCCAGATGCAGAGTCCTCTTCCTTCCGCCTCAGTTCCTGTGTAGGGAAAAATTAACATAGAAGGACCATTAATTTGGATTGACTCTCTTGGTCCACAACCCCAAGGCTCAAAAAACCTTGTCATTTATGAGTTCATTTTAATTTTTAAAAGTTTTATTTGGTTACCTATGCTATATCTTTGGATACCTATACCATATTCTTGGGCTTCCCTAGTGACTTGAATGGTAAAGAAACTGGGCTGGGAGGATCTCCTGGAAGAGGGCATGGCAAGCCACTCCAGTATTCTTACCTGGAGAATCCCCTGGACAGAGGAGCCTGGTGGGCTATAGTCCATGCGGTCACAGAATCCATGGTGGGCTATAGTCCGTGGGGATACAACTGAGCAACTAAGCACAGCACGCGCTGTATCAGGCAACACAAGTAGAGTGCTTGTGAGAAGGCCTACCAAAGCGTGTTGAAGCGAAGCAAAGTTGCTCAGTCGTGTCCTCTTTGCAACCCCATGGACTGTAGCCCACCAGGCTCCTCCATCTATGGAATTTTCTAGGCAAGAGTACTGGAGGGGGTTGCCATTTCCTTCTCCAGGGGATCTTCCCGACCCGGGGATCGAACCTGGGTCTCCCGCATTGCAGGCAGACGCTTTACCGTCTGAGCCACCAGGGAATCCCAAAGCAGGTTACATAGGTTTAAATGTTACTGTGAAGGTGTTTTCATGAACTAAAGGAACTACATCTAACTTGTCTTAGATGGTTTCTCTGAAGAGCGCCACATAAACCTAATGCATTTAATGCCACCTTCTGTTCTGCAAAAAGCAGTAAACTCTGTAGAGTTAGTCTCGTTTAGGTATCCCAGTTAGTATGACATAAATAATATGCACTTTATAGTGTTTAATTCATTTACTTATTTTAAACAGGGAAAATAGTGTCTAACGACTGTTAACTTCAAACTGTAAACTGTCTCTTGATTAATTTCCCTCTTACATTTATTGGAAACCTAAACATTTACTGTCTAAGAAAAATTCTAAATATTTGTTTTTGCGTAAAGTGAGAAATATATACTACGTTTGTTTTGTGGAAATTAAATAGTTGGCATTTAATTTGCTGTATTACCTGTACTGAATTCAGATCGTGTTATTTTCAAAATGGAAATAATTGAATTGACCTTTTGATTTTAAAATGATAATATGTATTCAGAATTCCCTGGTGATCCAGTGGTTGGGACTCTGTGGTTTCACTGCCCAGGGCCTGAGTTTGTTCCCTGATGGGGGAACTAGGATCCTACAGCCATGAGGTATGGCCAAAAAAAAAAAAAAAAAATTAAGTTTTACTTGACAAAATGTACTATGTTTTCACAGCTTGTTCTGTATACACTGCTAAGCCAAGAGAGAAGGGCTGACCCAGAGGCCGGCCTGCTCCTCTACCTCAAGACTGGCCAGATGTACCCTGTGCCTGCCAAACATCTTGATAAAAGAGGTTAAGCTGTTTTCTCTCAGTTTTCACTTCTCAGGGTTTTGTTTGTTCATTGTTTTTTCCCTTTAGCTTTTACTGACACACATTTATACCTGACAATCAGTTGTTCACTGTGCTTGCTAGGCCTACAACATTTTGTAATTTATAGGTTGTGGTACTTTTTTAAAAAAAAGAATTTTGACAGCATACTATATAATTGAAGACATTATTAACTTTTTTATTATATAAGTTTTTTTGTGTCATATTTTAGATTCTACATACAAGTGATATCACACAGTATTTGTCTTTCTTTCTGGCTTATTTCACTTGGCATGATAATCTCTGGGTCCATGTTGCTGCAAATGGCATTATTTAATTCTTTTTTATGGCTGAGTAGTATTCTGTTGTTGATACGTACCACATCTTCTTTATCCATTCCTCTGTCAATGGACATTTAGTTTGGGATTAGCAGATACAAACTGTTATGTATACAATGGATAAACAATAAGGTCCTATTGAATAGCACAGGGAACTATATTCTATATCCTGTGATAAACCATAATGGAAAAGAGTATGAAAAAAATATATATATGTATAACTGAATCATTTTGCTGTATAGTAGAAATTAGCACAAGATTATGAACCAATTATCCCTTAATAAAATAAAATTAAAAAAATCTTCCTATAAAAAACTTTATTTTAAACTTCCTGTCTTATATTTGAGACACTGTCAGTTCAGTTTAGTTGCTCAGTCATGTCTGACTCTTTGTAACCCCATGTACCGCAGCATACCAGGCCTCCCTGTCCATCACCAACTCCTAGAGTCCACCCAAACCCATGTCCATTGAGTCAGTGATGCCATCCAACCATCTCATCCTCTGTCGTCCCCTTCTCCTCCTCCCTCAATCTTTCCCAGCATCAGGGTCTTTTCAAATGAGTCAGCTCTTCGCATCAGGTGGCCAAAGATACCAAAGGCGCCAAATGAGACACTGTAGATAGCTTGTGTTTTCCTTAGGTTGTTTAAAAACTTTAAAAACTTATCAAATGAACCAAAATTGAAAGAAATATCCCAAAATGTTAACAGTGGTTATTATTCTGGTGTAGTGGGATACATGAATGTTGCTCTTTCCTTTTTATGTTTTTGAATCTGAAAGTTTTACTTACATGTAATGGAAAAGATATATAATGAATTTTACTTAATTCTTATAAAACTCTCATCTGTTTTTCCCCCACAGAATTATTAAGGCTAAGAAATCAGATGGCATTCTCTTTGTTTCACCGTATTAACAAATCTACTGGAGAGGAAAAGACAAAGCTTGCTCCTTTGCCACAAATAATTGAGGAACAGCAAACCTGTAAATACTGTTCACAGATGGGCAACTGTGCTCTCTATAGCAGGTAAACACTGTCTTCTGAAAGTATTAATTCCAGTTAAGTAAGCGCTCAACTCAGAATGATTTAACATGTTTGGCTGCTATGGCATTGATGACTTCATTTTGGTTATTTAAAACGAAGGGAATAGGAAAGAGAAAAAAGCATAGTTAGTTCATATTATATAACACGCCTATTTCTTTGGAGAAAAATAGAATGCTTTTAAAACTTTTTCCAAAAGTGGATATTTTAATCTTGCTGCATACAGTTTCTGGGGAAATGAAAAAATTGTAGAACTTATAGAATATAGTTAAAGAGGTAGTATAGGCATTGTGAATGTAACTTTTCTTAAATGTTATTTCAAGAAATCTTTCATTTTTTAGTTGATGTTTTAATTTCAAACCTTTTGTAGTTCAAAACTGGGAAGTTGGTTTTTCTAGACAATATAATCCAGTAGATCTGACTTGATATAATCCAGTAGATTGGTCTTGTTTATACTTGCCTATTTTTCTACGTATGGCAAGTTTATTAGCTGTCTTATGAGCAGTTATATGTATTTATACCTTCATTGAGCTTCCCTGGTGGCTCAGCTGGTAAAGAATCTGTCTGCAATGCAGGAGACCCAGGTTTGAACCCTGGGTCAGGAAGATCCCCTGGAGAAGGGAATGGCTACTCACTCCATTGTTCTTACCTGGAGAATCCCAGGGACAGAGGAACCTGGTGGGCTGTATCGAAAGATCTCTTAATGGCAAAAACCATGAACTTGGGAAATTTGGGGTTATAGCACAGGCACAGTTTTTTGAAACCTTGTTTTACTCTCCATGTTTTCTATGCTTTCCTATAGCATATTTGCCCCTGAAATGACTTTTTTTTAAAAAGTAGTTGATGTGGTTGTAAAGTATGATGATTGTCACATATGTGTACTTATTTTAGAAATACCTCATTTCATAGCCAGTGAAATGTTTTATATGCATCTCTGACTTGGAACTTTATCTTTAGGGCGGTTGAACAACAGATGGAAGACAGTTCAGTCCCTACCAACATGTGGCCCAAAATAAAAGAAGAAACCCAGCATCTCAAGCTTACACACTTAGAGTATTTTAGCCTTTGGTGTCTAATGTTAACCCTGGAGTCTCAATCAAAGGATAATAAAAGAAATTACCAACATATATGGTTAATGCCTGCTTCAGAAATGTAAGTGGTCCATTTCATACGGTAAAACTTAAGTAATGTGGATAGCCAGTGGGATGAGATTTTGTAATTCATGACAAATACAGGTTACGGACCATGTTAAAGACATGAAGTTTCATATATTCATGCCAACTCCAGATGGCTATCAATGAATTTTTTTCTAAGGAGAGAACCATTGTTATTTTTAGTAGATTAAATATACCTCAAGAAATCTTATTTTAAGAATTATTAGTAAAGTTACATCCTTTTTCATCAATGAAAAGAGTGAAAAAACTTGAGTATATCATAAGCTGAATTTTAGCATATCGGCACAATAGAAATTAATGAAGTTTTACTGAATATTTTAAATTCTAGAGTGTTTTAAAAGTTTCTTAGTTAAGTTTTCATAGAGATTCAAATTCTCTAAAGTATGTCAATATTTTATTTTGTGAGGTCTTTTTTTTTTTTTTACAAGTTACTTGTAAAGTTATAATTTTGTGCATTTTGCATAGTATTTTTCTTTAGTAATATCTAGTTGATTTTGACCCATTCTTTTCTTTCCAGAGTGAATCTTGATAATAATGTGACTTGAGACCTAAGAACATTATTTCTTTAATACTAGACTTTAACACAAGGTGCCATCACAGTGAAGAAAGTTTAAGTCATTTTCTATAGACTACATAATACATAAGTATAGTAAATATGCCAAGCCTGTGCGCCAGCAGGCTTCTGAAGTATGGTATAATAGTAGTGCCCGAGACTGTAAATGCTTAATGCTTACTTCTGAGACACAATGGAATTGTTAAGGTGCTTGCCGTTGTTTTAGTAACAATAATTATAAATTCTCTTGTAAATACTAAAGAAATATTTTACTGCTTCCTTCACTTAAGGTTCAGAGTTAGATTATTATGATTAGTCCTCTGTAGCGTTAATGTGTATCAGAACAGGAGGTGGGGGTGTCAGTCAAGAATCAAAGTGCTGATAAGCATGTTGTTCAGAAATCCCACCTGTGGGTACAGTGAGGGGGATTCTTCCCCCCTCAAAAAAAGGGGGGAGCTCTCTAGCACCTGCTTAGAGATCTGGTGATGAGAGGTTTTGGTTTTTTTTGCCTTGCAACGCGGCTTGTGAGGTCTTAGGTCCCCAACCAAGGATCAAACCCATACTCAACTGCAGTGGGAGTGTGAGTATTAACCACTGGACCACCAGGGGAGTCCCGAGAGATTATTATTTTTTAAGTAAATGTTTATTTATTTGGCAGCACATGAGACTTTCTGTCTTTATTGTGGCCTGAGGAATCTTTCATTGAGGCATGTGGGATTTAGTGCCCTGACCAGGGATGGAACCCAGGTCCCCTGCATTGGGAGCTTGAAGTCTTTGCCGCTGCACCACCAGGGAAATCCCCTGAGAGAGTATTTTGAAATTAATTTTTCTTTTTCTTTCGCTTTCATAGGGAGGAGAGTGGCGGCTGCATTGGGAGCCTGATTCGAACAGAACATGTGAAGACGGTTTGTGATGGACAGTATTTACATAATTTCCAGCGTAAAAACGGAGCCATGCCTATCACCAATCTAATGGCAGGTGACAGAATCATTTTAAGTGGAGAAGAGAGAACATTGTTTGCCTTGTCTAGGGGATACGTGAAGGAGATTAACTCAACAACAGTAACCTGTTCATTAGACAGGTGATGAAATGTTCCCTTTTTGGGTGGGGAGGGTCAAGCTTTATCTATAAGTAAACATATACCATACAGTTCATACATTTAGAGTATACAGTTCAATGGTGCTTAGTATATTCACCGAGCTCTGCAGTTAGCACCAAAATCCACTTTAGAGCATTTTCATTGCCCCTGGAAGACTCCTTGTACCCTGTAATCACTCCCCCAGCCCCAGGCAACCACCAGTTCCCTTTCTATGTTTATAGATTTGCCTTTTCTGATTCATTCACTTGTGTGGTCTTTTGTGATTGGCTTTTTTTACTTAACATACTGTTTCTGAGGTTCATCTTCATGTAGTAGCTTGTACCAGTGCTTCACGCCTTTCAAAAAAATTTTAGATAAAATCCGCATATCATAAAATTAACCATTAACCATTTTAAACATACAGTTCAGTGTGTGCGTGCTAAGTCACTTCGGTCGTGTCCGACTCTTTGCAGCCCATGGATGTAGCATGCCAGGCCCCTCTAACCATGATGATTCTCCAAGCAAGAATACTGGAGTGGGTTGCCATGCCCTCCTCCAGGGTATCTTCCTAACCCAAGGATTGAACCTGAGTCTCTTATGTCTCCTACTTTGGCAGGCAGGTTCTTTACCACTAGTGCCACCTGGGAAGTCTATACGTTAATTGGCATTTAGCAGTTATCCCACTGCTAAAGTTTTGTTTAGTACATTATGTTCCATAGTAGTAATGTGGACATGTGTGTGTGGGTGTGTGCTCAGTTGCTAAGTTGTGTCCGACTCTTTGTGACCCCAGGGACTGTAGCCCACCAGGCTCCTGTCCATGGGATTTTCTATGGAAGAATTCTGAAGTAGGTTGCCATTTCTTTCTCCAGGGTAGCTTCTCAGCCCAGGGACTGAACTCACATCTCCTGCATTGGCAGGTGGATTCTTTACCACTGAGCCACCTGGGAAGCCCAATGTAGATATAACCTTACCTAAATAATTCTCACAACCGCGTGTGCAGCAGGCAGGACAGATGTCCTGTGTTGGCTGTAATGCTTATTTCTCCTCCTTAGCCCTCTGGGTGCTCACCATTTTGTTCAAATTGCTTTTTTCCATTTATCAGTTCATCAGTTCAGTCACTCAGTTGTATCTGACTCTTTGCAACCCCATGAATTGCAGCACACCAGGCCTCCCTTGTCCATCACCAACTCCAGGAGTTCACTCCAACTCACATCCATTGAGTCGGTGATCCCATCCAGCCATCTCATCCTCTGTCATCCTCTTCTCCTCCTGCCTCCAATCCCTCCCAGCATCAGAGTCTTTTCCGATGAGTCAACTCTTCTCATGAGGTGGCCAAAGTACTGGAGTTTCAGCTTTAGCATCATTCCTTCCAAAGAAATCCCAGGGTTGATCTCCTCTAGAATGGACTGGTTGGATTTTCTTGTAGTCCAAGGGACCCTCAAGAGTCTTCTCCAACACCACAATTCAAAAGCATCAAGTCTTCAGCGCTCAACTTTCTTCACAGTCCAACTCTCACATCCATACATGGCTACTAGAAAAACGATAGCCTTGACTAGATGGACCTTTGTTGGCAAAGTAATATCTCTGCTTTTGAATATGCTATCTAGGTTGGTCATAACTTTTCTTCCAAGGAGTGTCTTTAATTTCATGGCTGCAATCACCATTTTCCATTCATAGTTGTGATATAAAGTATAAATTAAAACAAAGTAAATTAATTTAAAGAGAAAAATATTAAGTAGATAGTAGAATAGTTGGTATGAAAATTTGTGGAAGAAGCTAATATCCATGTTCGTTAATATCCATATTCCCCTCTTCCTGGACCCCCAGCCTTCCTTGTATTTAAGTGCAGGCATGAGTCACATTTCTCAGTGGATGGAGATCAGTAATGGGTATCCAGTGGGTAATTGCAGTGGAAATTTCCAGGCTTGCTCCCCAGTAATCAGTAATCCTGGTTAAGCAGTAACTGCCCTAGCCTGGGTGTCATGATATTGGAGTACAAGCTGTGATATTTCTGCTGTTTCTTAGCAGTCCCTTCAGTCAGTCCTGTGAAGTATTTATTTAGTACCTAACATGTGTTAGATACTTTGCAAGCTCTTGAAGAATTTGTAGTCTTGTGGGTAACAAATAAATACATATTTCAGTCTAATATGACAAGTTTTTGAATTAATGGGAAACAGAGGAGAGGCATTTAACCCAGTTTTAGGAGGCTTGGGGAAGGAGAGTGAAAACGGTCATTCTAGATCTTCATCTTTCGGGAGGATGTTAGCCCTGTGAAGCAGTGTGGGAGGAGTATACCAGACAGAGGGGACGGGGTGTGGAAAGGCCTGATGGTGTGAGGTGGGGTGTTCTGGAAAGGGTAGGTAGTAATTATTTTCTGGAATGTAAAAGATAAAGAGTTACTGGAGAGGTCAGGTCATAGAAGGGTTTATATACCATGTTAAGTGAACAAAAGAATGATAATCAGATTTGCATTTTTCCTGTGAATGCACTGTGGAGAATAGAGTTAATCAGTGGAGGTAAAACTGAAAGTAGAGGAACCAGGCGCCTGCTATAGTGGCCCAGGCTTGAGGTGATTGGGAGCAAGGTAGTTTTGACGGAGAAGGTGGAATGCCTTTGAGAAGTATTTGGAAAGTAAAATTGTCTGACCCTGAGATCCTGATTGGATCTGCAGGGTGGGAGAGGGAAGGATCAAGACAGTCATGCAGATGCAAGAGCCATTACCTGAGGTCAGGTCCACAGGAGGAGAAGGCTTCAGCAGGGATAAAAAAATTGTCCCGTTTTGCAAACTTTCACTGCCTGAGTTTTAACTCAGTGCAAAGACCTTACTGCTTGCTGGACATTCAAAGCTGAAGCTTGGGTGAGAAATGGGATAGGAGAGGAATGTTAGGTCAGGCCTGGTGATGTAGATTTGGGATTCAGATTCAGGTGGAGCCATGGGACCAGTGGGGAAATGACAAGAAAGAACAGTACAGAGGACCATGGCAGGGACCTTGGGAACATCACAGGTTAGCCTGACAGAGGAGTGGGAGAAGCCCTTGGGAAAGAGACATATATTCCAGGCCTGAGGGGGCAGGGGCCATGTGCTCAGGATCCTGCTGGGGGTGGTGAGCCCAGGTTGAAGTTCAGGGAAGGCCAAGTGAGTTGTCAGCAGATGTTGTAGATTTCAGATTATTAACTGCCTTTTTTTTTTTTTTTTTTTTATTTATTTGGCTGCTCCAGGTCTTAGATGCAGCATGCGAGTTTTAGTTGTGGCATATGAAGTCTCAGTTGTGGCATGTAGGATCTAGTTCTCTGACCAGGGATTGAACCTGAGCCCCCTACAGCGGGAGCTCAGAGTCCCAGCCACCACCTTTTGCCTTCCCCTATTCTGTTTGCTGGCATCCGGTCCCATCACTCCATGGGAAATAGATGGGGAAACAGTGGAAACAGTGTCAAACTTTATTTTTGGGGGCTCCAAAATCACTGCAGATGGTAACTACAGCCATGAAATTAAAAGACGCTTACTCCTTGGAAGGAAAGTTATGACCAACCTAGATAGCATATTCAAAAGCAGAGACATTACTTTGCTGACTAAGGTCCGTCTAGTCAAGGCTATGGTTTTTCCAGTGGTCATGTATGGATGTGAGAGTTGGACTGTGAAGAAGGCTGAGCGCCGAAGAATTGATGCTTTTGAACTGTGGTGTTGGAGAAGACTCTTGAGAGTCCCTTGGACTGCAAGGAGATCCAACCGGTCCATTCTGAAGGAGATCAACCCTCGGATTTCTTTGGAAGGAATGATGCTAAAGCTGAAACTTCAGTACTTTGGCCACCTCATGCGAAGGGTTGACTCATTGGAAAAGAGCCTGATGCTGGGAGGGATTGGGGGCAGGAGGAGAAGGGGACAACAGCGAATGAGATGGCTCGATGGTATCAATGACTCGATGGACACGAGTCTGAGTGAACTCCGGGAGTTGGTGATGGACAGGGAGGCCTGGCGTGCTGCGATTCATGGGGTCGCAAAGAGTCGGACACGACTGAGCGACTGAACTGAACTGATTCTGTTTGCTCACCAATCCAGGGCCTTATCCTGCCTTTGGTTAAGTATGTATTAGGGGCTGGTAGCCATTTTCATAGTTATTCTGGCCCATTTACTTTTTACTTCTTTTTATTTTTGGTTGCACCGGGGTCTTCATTGCTGTGCATGGACTTTCTCTGGTTGCAGAGAGTGGGGTCTACTCCCTAGTTGGACTGTGTGGGCTTCTCATTGTGGTGGCTTCTCTTGTTTTGGGGCACAGGTTCTAGGTGCAAAGGCTTCAGGAGTTGCAGCATTCGGGCTCAGTAGTTGCAGCTCCCAGGCTCTACAGGTGAACTCTAGAGCAGTCTCAGTAGTTTGGTGCATGGGCTTATTTGTTCTGCAGCATGTGGAATCTTCCCAGACCAGGGATAAAACCCATGTCCCTTGCACTGGCAGGAAGACTCTTATCTGCTGTATCATCAGACAGCAACGCATTTCTTATACCAAGCCACTGACTATGTTAAATGAAAAATATTCACATACATATGTTTTGCTGTTTCAGGAACTTGTCAGGACTCCCAGAATCAACTTTGTTCAGATTGGACCAGGAAGAAAGAAATTGTGATATAGATACCCCGTTAGGAAATCTTTCTAAACTGATGGAAAATACTCCTGCCAGGTTTGTAATGATAAATGAATCTGAATATTACTCCAGTTTCCTGAGGAATATTATAGAAAGCATTTTTTTTTTTTTTTTTTTGCTTTTCAGCCAAAAACTTCGAGATTTAATCATTGACTTTCGTGAACCACAGTTTATATCCTACCTCAGTTCTGTTCTTCCACATGATGCAAAGGACACCGTTGCCTGCATTCTGAAAGGTATGTTATAATCAGCCTGTCTGTACCCATTAATTTTTCTTGGTTCTATTTGTAATTTAATCTATATTATAGTCTAGTGTCTTAATAATTTATTAAACTTCTAATTATGGTTTTAAGACAGCATCTCTTTGAAAGTAGTTTACATGTAACTTTTAATATCACCATGATATTTCCTTACTTTGAGAAGACTATTGAAGAATAGACTAGAACACAGGCTGCTTTTCTTATAGTTAAGTTGCTCATTGAGAATTCAACACTCTTATCCCTATTATTTTTAAATTTAAATGTAGGTTTGAATAAGCCTCAGAGGCAAGCCATGAAAAAGGTACTTCTTTCAAAAGACTACACCCTCATCGTGGGTATGCCGGGAACAGGAAAAACAACTACAATATGTACTCTTGTAAGAATTACTACTCTTTTGCTTAGAAACTGGGTATTTAAATCCATTTCTCTTCAGTCCAGAGAACGTGATACTGGATATCAAAAGGGCTGAATTTCAAATCAAAATGTCTTTGTTTCAAACTAAGAATGACATGAGAAATAGAAAAACTAAATTTCCAATAGTTGGAATCATCTTGTATATACCTTGCATTTAAAATTGTCTAAAATCTCTGTGTTTTTCTTCGCTTTAAAAAATGACAAGTTGTATGAGGAGGTTGAAATAGACTCTTTAAAAAAAAAAGTTATATATTTGGCCCTTCGGGATCATTAGTTGTGGCATGTGGGATATAGTTCTCTGACCAGGGACTGAACTTGGGCCCCTTGCATTGGGAGCACAGACTCTTAGCCACTGGACCGCTAGGGAAGTCCGTGATACAGATTCTTATTGAATTTTTTTTTTCATGTCAGTAAATTTCTGAGTAGTCTTAAAATAATGATGATGATGGCACCACATATTTACTGATTGATACTTTGTGCCAGGCACTAGTCAAAATTTATATGTATTCAATTTTATTGTGATATAATTAATATATTGGTAACATATCATTCATTGGTAATATGATAATAATGCCATGTTACTTTCATAAGACATTTTGGCTGATTTTTTAAAACGTTACTTTGGGGAATTCCTTGGCAGTCCATTGGTTAGGACTCTATGCTTTCACTGCCAAGGTTCCAGGTTCGATCCCTGGTGGGGGAACTGAGATACCTCTAACTGTGCACTCAAAAAAAGAAAATCAAAGGAAATAAAAAGTTACTTGGCTTGGTTCTTAGATATGCTTCCTGTTAAGTTTTCTAATTCTTTTTGAAAGATATAAATGTTAAAAATTATCAAGAGCTAAAAGTAATGCTCTTTTCCATTCTTTTGTTTATTAATAGGTAAGAATTCTCTATGCCTGTGGTTTTAGTGTTTTGTTGACCAGCTATACACACTCTGCTGTTGACAATATTCTTTTGAAGTTAGCAAAGTTTAAAATTGGATTTTTGCGCTTGGGCCAGATTCAGAAGGTACATCCAGATATCCAAAAATTTACAGAGGAGGAAATTTGCAGATCAAAGTCCATTAAATCTTTAGCTCTTCTAGAAGAACTCTACAATAGTCAAGTAAGTACAATTATTGTATAATCATACTGACAGTAATTTTTGCTGTCAGAATGAGGGGAGAAATGGTACTTTGAGAAATAAAATTGCATTGACCGGATTTGCAGATTCATTTATATAAACCATAGGACCAGTTTATGAGTTTGTAGTTTGCTCTTTGCTTCTGAACTGAAACGAGGTTTCTGGTCTATCTTTCTGGGCTCCCATCTTCTAGTCTAAAATATCCTGGTAAAGGAAAAGTCTGTTTCTGTCTACTCATACTTCTGACACTAACTATGTCGAGTTAGTGCAGGCTCCACAGCTTAAGGGCTCAGACCCACAAGACTGTCCCCTACTTCAGTTCTGAATTGCAAGTTCAGATCTCCTGTGCCCATTTTGGGAATTCCTATGTCTTCCTCCTTGGGTTCCATAATTTGCTTGAATGACTCACAGAATGCAGGAAAGTCACCTTACGTGAACTCAGGCATGGTTAAAAGGGGCTTATGAATCTGCCCTTTGGAACTCTGAGGAGATCTAGGAGGCTGAAGCTTTTATCCTACAAATAAGAAATGAGGGACCTAGAGAGGCTTTTGTGCCCAGGAGGGCCCCATAAAGTCCTGCTTGGTTTCACATATCGTATGTGATCTTTTGGGATTGGAATTTTTCACTTAGAATGTTCCATGTGTCTGAAATCTGGGATATGTGAGGCAAAAAGAAAACCCAGGGAACAAATTACTGTGCTATTCCTCATGTCCCAAGGTCTCTAGCTGATTTATCTTTTCTCCACCTTCCAGAGGCTTTGTAGTTTTATATATAATTTGTGGGAGGGAAAAGTACTCCATCTTCCCAGAAGTGAAGTCTTAGTTCACATTAAAAAAAAAAAAATTCATTAACTTACTGCCTCTTGAAATGTTCAGATTTCCATTTCGATAGGTCCAAACTTGAGCATTGTTATTGTGTCTGGAAAATTAACTTGATTTTTAAAATTTATAGAAAAAAATTAAAAATGTTTGCATGTTGTAAGTGTTTATAAATTAAAAAACACTGGGGATTTCTGTTTGGGGGGATGAAGAGCTCTTTTTTGATTTTTGAATTTCAAACATGGGAAAAACAAGGTTTGTTTCTTGGACATATTAAATAACTGATCTATTTTGTTTCTGTGTGTTTAGCTTATAGTTGCAACAACATGTATGGGAATAAACCATCCCATATTTTCTCGTAAAACTTTTGATTTTTGTATAGTGGATGAAGCCTCTCAAATTAGCCAGCCTGTTTGCCTAGGGCCACTTTTTTTTTCACGGAGATTTGTGTTGGTGGGGGACCATCAGCAGCTTCCTCCCCTGGTGCTAAACCGTGAAGCAAGGTAAGCAGACATTAAGGTTTCAATTTTAAACTAGATACTTGTTTAAAGGATGAATTCAGTAGACTGATAATTCTGAATTTGATTTCTTGACAGAGCTCTTGGCATGAGTGAAAGCTTATTCAAGAGGCTGGAGCAGAATAAGAATGCAGTTGTACGGTTAACTGTGCAATACAGAATGAACAGGTATTTGTAACTGTCAGCTATGAGTGATTTTCATATTTGTGTTCATCACCAAACTAAAATTATTTTTGTAATTCCCTTAGTAAAATTATGTCCTTAAGTAATAAACTGACATACGAAGGAAAGCTGGAGTGTGGATCAGATAAAGTGGCCAATGCCGTGATAAACCTACCTCACTTTAAAGATGTAAAGCTGGAACTGGAGTTTTATGCTGATTATTCAGAAAATCCTTGGCTGGTTGGAGCATTCGAGCCAAACAATCCTGTCTGTTTTCTTAATACACACAAGGTAAAACACACACACACTCACCCACACTAACATTTCCTTCGTTCTTCTCCGTTTGCCCTATTATTTAATTCCTCAGTTTCAGTAGCGATTGCTTCATTACAGCTTATCATTTAAAACTAGTGTGCTCCTTGTGCTTTCATACAAAAGAATCTTTTCTTTCTACAGATTCACTTATCTTTGGGAGGAGGTTTATTCTGATGATTGATAGATGTCAAATTGTTTTGAAGTAGGAAAGCTAGAAAGTGAACACAAGTGTATAATTACCTTTCCTAGAAAAGTAATTGGCATTGATACTGTCGAAAGGTTGGGTTTACAAATGGACAGAAGGTAAGATAAACTGATGTTCTTTTCAAGACCTTTTTTAAAAAAATAGACTTTATGTTCTAGAGCAGTTTTAGGCCCACAGCAAAACTGAGCTAAAAGTACAGAGATTTCCCGTGTGTCTCCTGCCCCCACATATGCACCTAAAGACCTCTTTACAAATTTATCACTAAAAATCTGCACAAGGACTTTAAATGACTTGATTCTTATTTCTAGGAATGAAGAATAAAGTTTTGACTCTGTTCCTACAGTTTGTTTTCTATACTGCTTCTCATTATTGATTTGGAAATCTTTATATAAGTTCAACTAAAAATATAATCATCATTTGATCTATGCATATCATTCTTAAAATATAATTATATATTTTGTTATTAAGATGGGTGGAGTCAGCAGTTGTTAAAAATAGGGCCTTAGCATTCATGTACCATGCTGGCATTTTCATTGTCTTAAAGAATCAACACTGAGGAGCAGGCAGGCTCTGGAAAATTTATTCAGAGAAACTGATCTCATAAATGACTGCTTTTATATTTTTATGTAATTAAACATTTTATTTTTTATTGAGGTATAATTGATATGACTGTTTTTATAAACCACAACTTTAATCTGTTAGTTAGAAGTTATAATTATTAACCTCACCAGTGATTGTTCAGATTCTTTATTTTTGCTACTCGCATTTCCTGTCTCTTGGCATCAGGATTCCAAATAAGTCATATTAAAATTAATCAAGGTGATGTAGAGGTGACATAGGAGCAAAATAATCCTTTAAAATTTTTACTAGAGGTGGTAGAACCTGGTGCCACGAACCTGGGGAACTTTATGGCTCTATTATTTGTATAAAAAGTAACAAGAAAATGGAAAGAACACAGATATTGGAGCCAGATCTACGTTGAATCTTAGTGACACGGTTTTGTAAGGCTTGGGCAGGTTACTTATCTCTTCTGGCCTTTGATGCCTATAAAATGGGGGATAACCCAGGAATGTATGTGAAGCTCAGTGTATGGTTGACTTTCTTAGAGATTTTAGTATGAACTTTATGTAGCATGTTTAAGATGGGTTTCCTTCTAAAAGTGACTAATATAATTCATTTCTGTCAATTCTTTTATATGCAACTTTAAGAGGAAGATATTTTTCATCTGTGTCCATATCTGGTAGTACTGCCTCTGTGGCCACTTGTATACTGACAGTACTCTTTACTTCAGAGATTGTTTCAAAAGCAGGATGCATATTTTTCTGTTTAGGTTCCAGCACCAGAACAAGTTGAAAAGGGAGGTGTCAGTAATATAATGGAAGCCAAACTCGTTGTTTTCCTGACCTCAGTTTTTATCAAGGTAACTTAAAATTGAATTTTGAGGGCAAATTAATATGAAGGTGCAGAGTAATAGAATGTTAGAACTCAAGGAACTTTAGATCTAGCATTAACTTCTGTTGATTAAGAGGACTGAAGCCTGAATGTTTTTATTTTGACAGCATTTATCTAAGACAGTAATTATTGTATCTAATACAGTAATGGCATTTTGGGTTTCTACTTAGGATAACTTTCTGTAACATCAGATAATTCTGATTTTGTCAATTTAGTGCAAAAGTCAGTATGATTAGAGATTGGAAACTTCAGTGAAAAGGGAGAGCAGAAAGTAAAATTTATTTCTTTGTACTGTTTTGGTATGGCATCACTGCTCTGGTGGCATACAAACCATTAATGCGAACTTCTAAAAGTTCAGGGAGCAGTGTTTGCGGAAATTATTTCCTCTCAGGAAGGTCAGCTGCACACACTGTAACTATACTTCATAATTTATTCAGTAATTATTTCCTCCTTGTAGGAACATGTGTTATACATAGGAACATGTATTATAAACATCAGTTGTCACAATATGTAAGCATTTTATTTAATAGATTTAGTAAAGCTTAAATAACAAAAGTCAGGATTTCTTTCATTTTAAATTGTGTTCTTTTCTCTTTAAAACAGGCTGGTTGTAAACCCTCTGATATTGGTATCATTGCACCATACAGGCAGCAGTTAAAGGTCATCAGTGACTTATTGGCACGTTCTTCTGTTGGCATGGTCGAAGTTAATACAGTTGACAGGTACCAAGGAAGAGACAAAAGTATCATTGTAGTATCTTTTGTTAGAAGCAATGAAGATGGAACTGTGAGTTAATTGTATTTTCTGCTTTGCTTTCTGATGTTTATTTTCTATTTGTTTGGGACATTATTTACCTCTCTTCTTTAAAATTATGTTAGAAAACCACATAGCATAAAATTCGCCATCATAACTGTCTTTAAGTGTACAATTCACAGGTATGAAGTATAGTCACAGTGTGTGCAGCTGACCTCCAGAACTTTTTCATTTTGCAAAACAAATGCTCTATCCATGAGTAACCACTCCTTTATTCCCTCTGTCTTCATTTCCTGTCAACCACTTTCTATCTCTGTGAATTTGACAGAACTTTATGAATTCATGAATTTTCCACCTAAGTGGGATCATACAGTATTTGTCCTTTTGTAAGTGGCTTATTTCACTTGTCATAATGTCTCAAGGTTCATCCATATTGTAGCATGTAACAGAATTTTCTTTTAAAGGCTGATTATTATTCCATTGCCTGTATATACCACATTTTGTTTATCAATTCATCCATTAGTGGACATTTGGGTTGCTTCCTACCTTTTGGTTATTATGTTTGGAGCATTTTATTTATTTATTTTTAATAATATTTATTTATTTGGCTGTACAGGGTCTTAGTTGCAGCATGTGGGATCTAGTTCCCTGACCAGGGATCAAACCCAGGTCCCTTGCATTGGGAGCTCATCGTCTTAGCCACTGGACCAGCAGGGAAGTCCCTGGAGCATTTTAAACGTATAAACTTTCCTAGCTTACTTTCAAGTTTGTAGATAATTCCAGGCTGGTTTTTTTGTGTGTGTTTTTATCTCTCCCTGACTTATTTTTCTTGACTATGTAATACCTGCATATAGTTTTTAAAATACAGAGTAAAAAGTCTCCCTTCTTCCCTGTTACTCTTCTACTCAGTTCTTATCCTCACAAATTTGGTTTTTTGGATTGTTTGTTTTTGCTAACCTTCTAGAATTTCTTTAAGCATATGCAAGCACATGAATCAGTATTCATGTTTCCCTCCTTTGTGCACAAAAGGTAATATATACACTATTCTGGACTTTGCCTTTTCCACTTAATAATATAGCTTGGAGATCTTTACATGTCATTACACAGAAAGAGATTTCATTCTTCTCTTAAAGGTGCAAAGTTTTCCACTGTATATATGGATCATGGTATATTTAACCACTCTTTTGAGCCTTCTATGAGTTTTTATTACATTTTTACATTTAAAAACAATACTACAATAAGTGGAGACAACTTCAGTTCTGTATAATATGTATTTAATGTTTGAAAATTTTACTTGTTTTTATTTTTTTGCTGCACTGTAGGGCATGTGGGGTCTTAGTTCCCTGACCAGGGATTGAACCTGCATCCCCTGCATTGGAAGTGCAGAGTCTTAACCACTGGATTGCCAAGGAAGCCCCTAAAATTTTTTTTTAATATGTTTAAAGTTTTAAGATACATTTTCATTATACATATTTAATCACTTAAAATTATGGCAAAGATATCGTCATTGTTGTTTAGTCGCTAAGTCGTGTCTAACTCTTTTCGACCCTCTGGACTATAGCCCATCAGGCTCTTCTGTCCATGGGATTTCCCAGGCAAGAATACCGCAGTGGGTTGCAGTTTCCTTCTCCAGGGGTTCTTCCCAACCTAAGGATCAAACCCATATCTCCTGCACTGGCAGGCAGACTCTTTACCATTGAGCCACTAGGGAAGCCCCAAGGATATCACACCCACAATAAAATACTTGAGGTTGGCATCGTGGGCAAGTTTTTTTTCCCGCAACTTTGAATGTGTTGATGAATCTTTTTTGGAATATGTTTTTGAAAGTAGGAAGACGGCTCAATAAAAACTGTTCTTTTTCAGAAAAGCCTCAAATAAGAAAACTCAAAGAATGAAAATTATCTTTCTTTCAGCTTGGTGAACTGTTGAAAGATTGGCGACGTCTTAATGTTGCTATAACCAGAGCCAAACATAAGCTGATTCTCCTGGGATGTGTGCCCTCACTAAGCCGCTATCCTCCTTTGGGGAAGCTACTTAATCATCTAAACTCAGAAAAATTAATATCCTTTTTGTTTTGTATACGGTCACCTTTGATTGTGCTATTTGAGTACTTTATGTATTTGTATCAATTAAAACTCTGTCTTGTGTTTTCCATGGGCATATTTCAAAAGACGTGATTCTACAAAGGAAAGAGAAAACAATTCACAGGAACTAGTTTTAAGCAAAAAGTGATATAATGAAGGTGATGGAGAAGAATAGTTTGTGAAATGAGAAAGGGGAAACAAAGGGACTTGATTTCTCACCCCAGAAACAGAGTGTATATTGTATCCCTTCAGGTTCCTCTCACCTCAATAATATTAAAAAATATACATCTAGGACAAAGTATTATATTTAAAAATGGAGATTATTTCTTGTCATGTCGTAGATAATTTTAAAAAATAGATCATCTCTTTAAAAAATTATATGAAGGTCTCACGCTAAGACAGGTAAATCTGGAGTAGGAAATGGCAACCCACTCCAGTATTCTTGCCTGGAGAATCCCATGGCCACAGGAGCCTGGTGGATTACGGCCTATGGGATCACAAAGATTTGGACACAACTGAGCGACTAAGCATGGACGCAAAGAAGGAGACAGCAGGAAGTCAGACTATCTGCCTGTCCCACCTTCCCTTGTGAGGGGGGTATGAAGAGGAGCATGAGGGGTGGAACTCTTGTATCCTGATAGTGGTGGTGGGTACATGAACTTCTACATGTGTTAAAACTCACAGACCTGTGTGCTAAAAGAAAAAAGTCAGAAAAAAAAGAAAGGTAAATCATCTTATTTAAGTACATTATTATCCATAGAATGTCACAAAAATACAAGTTTTCTAGTAGCCTTGTTAAAATTACAGAATATTAAATAATAATGTCATATGTTTTAATGTAGTTCCACATTGTGTTAAATAGATCTTCCTTAATTTATTTTATATCATTGATCTTCCATCAGGAGAACATGAAAGCCTTTGTCATCTATTGGGTGATTTTCAAAGAAAATAAAGCACTGTTTTCCTTGCTTTTTTCATACCATGATGATCTCTTCTAACTATTGCCTATTATTTATAATTTGGATATGCTATAAAATCAGTGACTGGTTACACTGTGATGATAACTTTTATCCCACGGGTAAGAAATGATGTAAATATATATACTCATTCAGAGTTCCAGTTTTTGGTTTTATTTATTTTTTTGGTATAACCTTGTTAAACATAACCATACAACATTTAACATAGAATTTGTTTTTTCAGTACAGGTGTACCCAAAAGTAAAAAGTCTAAATTTATAGGCATTATAAATATGTCTCTGTAAGACATAGAGTTTGATACACTTCTACCAGCTTTTAAAGATGGATTAACTTTTTAATCTGAGGTTTAAACTTTTAAGTTTAAATTTTCAAGATTAATTTGATCTTGTAGATTTTTATCCTGTTTTGTTTATTTGAAAGAATAGGTAAGAAAATGGATTTGTTTTTGTCATTTAAGCACAATCTTGTGATAATGAAAAGTATGATTCTCTTCTGTATTTTGAGGTCCCTGATCTAAAGGCCATTTTGCTGTTTTTTTCCTGACTTTTGCTTTCTGGTATCAGCGGTGTTTTAAAAAACTTTATACTTAGTGTTTTAAACTATTACTTATAAATTTATTATTTCTAATTAATTTCCCTTACTCTCCTAGTAGTTCCCCCTCCTCTCCCACTTTTTATTTTCAGTTTTTAGTGTTTTAGAGTAGATTTTGATATTAAAGAAAATAATTCTTATTATTCTTTTGGGAAAAAATTTTGCTGAATTGATGACAAATAAAAAAGGTGTATCCCTATTTTCACCTATTCATGTTCATATGCCCCTTTGTTTTGGGGCATTACTCAATTTTCCTTTTTTGTATGAAGATGTTTTATAAAACAGAATTATCTCAAGGTGCGTGGTTACTTACATGGTGACCAATTTTAATGTTAGTGTATCCAACTTTGGGAGAGGCTCTCTCTTTTCTCTGTTTTTTTTTTTTTTTCTTTTTTTAATGAAAAGTACATTAAAAACGGTTGCCTCTACCATACATGTTTTTTAAAAAATTATAACTTGATGTTTTTATTAAATAAAATTTTTTTTTACTCTAAGATCTCACTGTGTCAATGATTAATACCAAATAATAATTAAGTTCAGGGTTGTCCACCATTTTTTCCAGTATTGAGAAGTGAAATATTGACAGTGTTCTAAAGCTGAAACCAAGGAGTGCTGACATGCATAGGATGGAGCTGGTCATGGAGAGACTATGGATTCGACAGGAAAAGCAAGGAAGTTGCAGAGATAAGGCTTAAATATTGGTTGGTTATCATTAATTTATATAACAGGAAGGAATCTAACATAATTTCAGTTCCTGGAATAAGAAAATTCTTTGGCTTCACTAATGGTTGCTTTACAGATTCGTATGGCCTGCACAGTAAAGCCCACTGGAAGAAGAACCTAGGGAGGAGTTCCATGTTTCTTTTCATTTGGGAATCTGTATTGATTACAAGATTTTAGGCACTTATTTCAAAGAAATAGGACTCATCTTTTATACATAAGATGCTGTGAGTTGGAGGCATTGAGTGAGCTGGAAGTTAAACCCAGACTGGGCCCTCAAATTGTTAATAATGTAGTTTATGACATCCATGCCAAGGACTAAGGTGGCAGTGGCTACAGTCACTGACGTTATTGGACACTCACTTTGTCAGGTCCAGATCAAGAGCACCATTAGCCTAGACAAGGTCTTCCTTATGGTGGAAAGCCAGATTGTGAGGAAAGGGTAGCCATTCCAGTGTCCCCATTCCTGAATCAGCTCAGAGTTCCTGTCTCCTAAGTTCTCTTGCTGCCTCCTCTGGTTCTTTTCTTTTCTTCCCCATCTCTCAATTTCTAAAGACTGATCTTTCCCAGAGCTCTGTGTTTGGTCTGGTCCTGTTCTTCCTCCTTGGACAGTCATTGGCTTCAACCATCACCTTTGTGGCTGTTTACCAAATCTGTATACTCAGAACAGACTAATATTCTAGTTTAAAATTGTTCAGTGTCATAAGGTTTAAACATACACCCTAATTCCAAATTCTGTTCAATACAAGGTGACTGGAGTGTCTCGTAAGTGTGTATTTTGGAGCTTAACATCTCCCTTGAAGAAATATTTCTTAGCTTTAAATAAAGTGAGTCTATTACTGAATAAGATTTGTTTACTACTTGTTGCACTGGGGGGAAAGCAATCTAGGAAATAAAACTTTTCCTTTGTTCTCATGGTTTTATAAAATAAATATATCATCTTAATTTTACTTGCTTTTCTACATGCTCTTAGAATACAAATCCTTCCTTTTGTACTTATCATTTGGAGAGGAGAAAAATGAACAGTTCAGTCATTTCAGTGTTTAACAGCAAGATAATGGGAGGGGTTAGACTTGTGAGTTTTAGACTCCTTGAAACATTGTAAAAACCACAGGGACTTCTTTTGTCCAGTGGTTAAGACTCTATACTTCCAATGCAGGACATGAGGGTTAAATCCCTGGTTGGGGCACTAAGATCTCACATCCCTCAGGATATGGCCAAAAAGTTAAAAAAAATACACAGATGTATTTTGAGATTATAAAAATAGAGGCTACTTTTGTATTAGTTCAGCTTCTGGTTGTGTCAATAGTACTGTGACTTTGGGCAAGTTATTTAATCTTTCTCAGCTTAGTTTTATCTGTAAAATAGAAGTAATTACTTTCTCATAGGGTGGTTTTGAAAATCAAATGAGGCTTTGGCCTAGGAACCGACAGCCAAAGAAATGAAACTTGACATTATCTTTAATCACTAACATTCTGGGTGCAATAACAGGCCTAAATATGAAAGGCAAAACTATAATTCTTTTTTAAAATATTTATTTGGTTGCACAGGGTCTTGGTGGCAGTACCTTGGGATCTTTAGTTGTGGCATGCAGGATCTAGTTCCCTGACCAGGGATTGAACCCAGACCCTCTGGATTTGGGAGCATGGAGTCTTAGTTGCTGGCCCACCAGGGAAGTTCTTGTAATTCTGAAAAGAAAAAATCTTCATAACTTTGGAATAAGGAGGGTTCCTTAAGATACTATAATAAATTCACTACAGGAAAATTAAGAATTTATATTTAGTCAAAGGTTGCCATAAGGAGAGAAAAAAAATTAGCCCAAAGATACTGGCAATACACAACTGACATCAAATTAGTATGTAGAACATTAAGTAACTTGCACAAGTCAATAAAAAGATAAGTCAACAGTAAAACAGGCATCATTTCTTTGTAAAAATGAAATTCCAAATAGTAAACGTAGGTAGAGTTCTCGATGTTATCAGTAATGAGAGAAATAAAAAATCTGCCATGTAAACTACTCACAAGACTGGCCAAAAAAATGAAGAAATCCTCACAATTCTTGGCATTACAATGGACACAGCAATAGAGGAACAACACTGCTGATAGCAATGTAAATTATGAGAAGTTTTGAAAACACTTTGGCATGAGCTGGTGGATTTAAAGAAAGGCGTACTTGATTTTCAGTAAATCTATTCTTTTTACATGGCCAAGAGACGCCCGCATGTAGGAACCAGGATGTATATACAGACTGGGAACACCCCCACCTGGAAACTCCTCATGGGCATAGATGACGTTGAACAGCAGAAACAAGTAATGTTCGTAATATTCCACTTGTGAAAAGTCTGTGAACAGGAAAAATAAACTATGTTGATTAGGGGCACATACTTATGTGGTAGTTGAGTCTTGAGTGCACTCGGGGAGTTGGTGATGGACAGGGAGGCCTGGCGTGCTGTGATTCATGGAGTCGCAAAGAGTTGGACACGACTGAGCAACTGAACTGAACATGCAGAAAAGCAAGGAAAGGACTCAGAATTCAGCATCACATTTACTTCTAGGGACATTGTGGCTAAAGGCTTCCCTGCCCNTTGGTGATGGACAGGGAGGCCTGGCGTGCTGTGATTCATGGAGTCGCAAAGAGTTGGACACGACTGAGCAACTGAACTGAACATGCAGAAAAGCAAGGAAAGGACTCAGAATTCAGCATCACATTTACTTCTAGGGACATTGTGGCTAAAGGCTTCCCTGCCCTCAAGATGAGTCCTATGCTTGCTTGGTCTGGTGCTCTTTGTCCATCTGTTTATGATTCTTTAAACGTATATGTATGCTTTATACATTTTTATCTATGTAGGATTGTTTCACAGTAAAAATTTAAAAACCAAAAAGAAGTCAAGAAGTTCATGAGAACTGTACGCTGGCCAATGTGAAGAGATAAACATCTCTCCATTTCCACAAAACACCAGTCTATTTCTAACTCGGCCACCATTTTAACAATTGCTGATCTAACTAGGTAACAGCTTACTTTCCGCAAATTGGTAACACTTAAAACTTGGTGTCATCTGTCCATGAGGGATTTTTCCTCTCTGAAATGAGAAAACGCAGGTTTCTCTGCACCTTTGATTATTGGGACTGTTCCTCCTTGCTCTTTATAAACTAGTGGACTTACTGGTTAAAATTTGAGCTAAATAGTTTTAGTAGATTTCTGCCTAGTGTTAATTGCTTCAGATTTTCTAAATTCTTTTGGTCCCCTACGAGTTACTGAAGCAGGGGCGCGGTCAGGTGTGTTAGATTAAACCCAGCTGGACCTTGCAGATGAAAACCTTTGCACGTGGCTTGCTCGCCTCCCCTTGGAAGTGGAACCCTAGTGCTCCAGCGAAGCCCACAAATTAGAGATCAGAGTACGCCTTCTGGCTCCACAACCCGAGGTCTCCCTCACGGTCCTTCTCCTTCCGGTCCGGCTGGACGCAGAGAGGCTCAGCGAGGGCGGATTTCTCCGAGGCCGGCTGCAGGCTCTAGAGTCCCCCGCCCGACGCGGGCGCCGCAGAACCGCCAGGGCGTCCTCCCGCCGCCGGGAGCGCTGTGGGCCGCAGCGGGCCTCGTTGCAGACGCCGTGGCGGCCGCCGCGCGCCTGAAGGGAGCTGCTGGCGGGGCCCAGGGAGTCCCCGCCCGAGACTGTATCGCCACCGCTGCCATGGGTAAGGGGAGCGGGCCGCGAGCGGACGCTTGGCCCTCCGTGCTGGGCTGAGGCCGCAGCCACGGGAGGCGAACCGGCGGTGTGGGCATCGAGGCCTGCGAGTCGACACTGGGGTCCGAACCCGGGGTTGGGGCTGGGCGGGGGCAGCCGGGGACGCAGGGGCGCCCTGGGTCGCCATGGCAACGCGCGGCCGCCCCTCGCTTCCTCCCTCCCTCGCCCCGGTTCGGGGGCCTAATGGCCAAGATTTCGCGGTCCGACAGCTTGCAGGGAGCCAGCACAGCGCCGGCCGGGGTGCCGCTCCAGGGTCGGGGGAACAGTCAGGGACGGGCGATGACTTTTCAGGTTTGGGGGTGGCGGAGGGAAGCGTCTCATGTTTTGGCCTGGGTTCCGGACGCCGAGGGCGGGAGAGGGACAGCGATGCGGCGCAGGACCCCGGGTGAGCCCTCTGTGAGGGTACTGGAGGTGTCTGGAGCCCTTGGGCAGTCATGCTGTCTAGGAGGAAGGGAGGCAGGGAGGCAGGGAAGGGGTTCTAGGCCCAGGCAAGATGCTGGAACCCGCCATTGGCCGAGTGTGGGGGCCGCAACGCGGGCGGACGCATCCGCGAGCCTGGGCGGGGCGCGGCTCAGGTGTAAATGCTCTTAGGAAGCTGCTGGCACCCACCAGGACCTTCCTCCGAGCATTTAGTTATAAAGGCGCCCTTTGTCTTGATTGTCTCATCGTACATTACGTACTGTGATGGGCACTGTTCAGAAAAATGAGAATTGCTGCAGACTATGAAATATCGACTGGTTTCGTCTCCGAAAAAAAGGAGTCATATCATGATGCAGATTGGAAGAAATGATGTGTGGAGATTCTCCAAAAGCTAGCTTGGCTATAGTATTTGTGACTGTTTGCATTTTTACTTTGCTTAGGATTCAGTGTCAGGCTTCACGCCTAGCTGTCTGTGATCAGAACTAGAATACTAGATCGTTAGGAACCCTGGACTTCTTATCCAGTGAAGGAAAAACTGACCCTTGGTTTACTTGGACTAGTAAATTTGTCAAAAGACGATGAGACAGTATACGAAAGTGCTTTATTTATTTTTTGCACTTCATTTTGTCATCTGTGTTTGCTGAAAATATTTCTGCCAGCACAGCAGTAATGAGAGAATGGGGAGCATCTGAATTTATAAGAAATTGAGGATAAAATTTGTGCGAAAGAAAATCTTTTATGAATTGAAAATATCAGTTAAAATCAATTTTTAAAAATGCATCCATTAACTTGGTATTTAACTGGATCAGCTGTGTGGAAGGTCAGGGAACTTTCACATGAAACTGGACCCTCTGGGAAAATAAAGGAGTCCCGGAATACAAAACTACAATTGCAATGAAAAAAGCAAGGAGGGTTAAAACAGGATTAAAATGAGTGAGAGTTGAATGGCTTCTCTTGTATCTCCCTGTTTTATTATTTACCTGTCATGTTTGTTGTGGATGAAACTGGAATCTTAGTATTTTAACTACTTTTTATTTTATTGCCAGTTTATTCAGAGTATATTTTTGCCTTTGAATTCATCCTTGACAGTTCCTGCTGTCCACCTTTGTATCAGACCTTTAAACATTACTCCACACTTAAACTCCACAGAAAAATTGTAAAATGAATACCTGAGAATAGCCAATTAGCAGGATTTTGAGAATAATTCATAAACTTTAACTGGAGTGAGCACTGTCCTAGGGTATGCATGAGAGACATAGAAGAAGGTTAACTAGGGGTGTAGGTTAGTTAGGAAGACTTGTCCACCAAGGAGAAGCAAACCACTGTTGGTTTTATAGGGGAAGAAAACAGTTTGGATATTTTTTGATATCAGATCTTGCAAGTGATGTTGGACTCCTTTCTTGTGCTTTCAGCTACAAAAGACCCCACAGCTGTAGAGAGAGCAAACTTGTTAAATATGGCTAAACTCAGTATCAAAGGACTCATTGAATCTGCTCTAAGCTTTGGCCGCACTTTGGATTCTGATTATCCCCCCTTGCAGCAGTTCTTCGTTGTTATGGAACATTGTCTGAAACATGGTCTTAAAGGTACTGGAAAAGTTTTTAAAAATCAACTTTGGAGCGGCCCCTCTCCATTCTTAAACATCCTTAAAAATGTAATTTTTTTTTTTTTTTGAGGCCATAATTACTATCACTTTAAAAATACTGGATGGATTGGTTTTTGGAGAAAATACCCTACTGCTTTATGTTTCCTCATGAGTGGTCTTCAGAAAATCCTTAGTGTTTTGTAAAAAATGTATTTGATTTAAATTTTTTTCTCCACATACTCTGAACTTTTTTCCATTTTAGGACAACTATAGAGTTATTTAGAAAAATTTAAGCTTGATGATGCTGGTATGAACTATTATTACTAGTTTGTGCTCTCTTCAACAAATACATTAAAATACTTGATTGTTGAAATATAAACCTCCTTAGTGCATGGAAAACATGTCTAGAAAAATTGTCCTCTGGATTGGGTTATTGTAGAAATGTGAGTACTCCCTGAAAATGATGATAATAGTGAATAATATTTCATAGCATATGTATAATATTTCCTAGCATAGACATACTATACATAATTGTAATATTTCATTATATATGCATACCGTGACTTATTTAACTACTGTCCTCTTAATGTACACTTAGGTTATTTCCAGTTTTTTATTACCAACATTGTGCTGTAAGGACATATTTGGATTTATACATTTGTACACATGTACTAATGCTATGGTTTCGTTAGGACTCCTTGGAGTAGAATTTCTGGGTCAAAGGATAGAGGCAACTTATGTCTATAAAGACTTCACTGATCAAACAACAGTGAATGTGTTTCTTTCCCCACGTTTTTGCCAACTCTTCATATTCCCACTCTGAGTACTTCTTTTAAAACATAAGGAAGTCGACATTCNCTAATGCTATGGTTTCGTTAGGACTCCTTGGAGTAGAATTTCTGGGTCAAAGGATAGAGGCAACTTATGTCTATAAAGACTTCACTGATCAAACAACAGTGAATGTGTTTCTTTCCCCACGTTTTTGCCAACTCTTCATATTCCCACTCTGAGTACTTCTTTTAAAACATAAGGAAGTCGACATTCTTATCTTAGGCCTTGAGTTTTAATTTGTGTTTTGAAAAACTTCCTTTCTGTTTAAAAAAAAAAATAGTGACGTAGATCTTTATTTTCCTCCAGCTTGCTAAAATTGAATTTGTCAAATGATGGCCAAAGTAATTACATTTTAAACTCTTTTCCGAATTTATTTTCCTTTACCTCACAAAATATCATGAGGCATATTCTAACAGTCAAATGCGTATTTTTATGAATCATTGTAACAACTTTGTGCTGATTGATTTTTCTTCCCCAGAGAAAAATTATCCATCTTGTTGGGTGGTGCATACCATAGGAGTACTGAATTTACAGGAGATGTGGTCAGTATTAAGAAAGAAACATAGTGATTTCATGGTTTTATATTACCCAGATCTTAGAAACAAAAGGAAAAGTAAAGTTGCAATTTTTCTGTGTTTAACTGTTTGTCCTTGGTTTATTTAATAAATTGGTAAAGAATAACTGACTCAGGCCACCAGTCTTATTTTGGTACTGGTAAAGAATGAGCCTAGTTGTTTTTTACTTTAATTGCCTACTTGCATATTTCTGATATGGAGGAATGGCCAAGATACATATTTCCGATAAGGAAAATATCAGAATCCTGAGGAACAGGCTCTTGTTCAGTAGGGCTATATAGTGACAAGAGAGGAAAAGCTGTCTGAAAAATTGTATGTTACGTTAGAAATGTTGAAACTAAATATTTAACAAGAAGTTCCTATAGGTTTGCATGTTTAAGTTGTATGCATTTATTACGTTTTCTTTTTAAAGTGAGAAAATCATTTCTAAGTTATAACAAAACTATCTGGGGCCCTTTGGAACTGGTGGAGAAGCTATACCCAGAAGCAGAGGAAATAGGAGCTAGTGTCCGGGATTTACCTGGTCTTAAGTAAGTAATCCTATTACTTGTTCATCCCTAACCATAGACTGTTTTACTGTATTTACTGTTTCTTAAAAGTACCTCACACTCTAGTTTATTATATTCTCTCTGCCTTATGTAGCCTTCTTGCATTCTCTAATAAAATTCTGTTTATTATTAATCAGTTCAAATTTTATTTCCTTTATGAAATTTTTCTTAGCCCCTTAATAAGAATTAAGTGCTCTTTGTTTTATATTTTTATCACTGTATTCACTCCTGTGTTGTACCGCTTACTTAAATTCTGCATTGCGTTGCAGAACACAGGGAAGTTCTTTTAAGATAGGGTGCATCAATTATGCAGTTCTGTTTCCTGAGTCTAAAGCTAGTTTGCAGTACTATTTAGGTTAAATCCAGGACAGAGGCTCAGGAGATTTGAATTCACCAATAAGCCATTTATATACCATAAGACTTGGGCAAATTACTTCTCTTGTTGTGAAAATTGGGATCTGTAATGTCACCTGCCTGACTGACCAGATGAAGGTAGAGTGGGCCCTTAATATCTGTAGGTTCTGCATCTGTGGATTCGACCAACTTTGGATCAAAACTGTTTGAAAAAGAGATTTTCTAGACAGTTCCAAAAAGGAAAACTTGAATTTGTCACATGTAGGCAATTCTTTACATAGTATTTACATTGTATTAAGTATCATAAATAATCTAGAGATGATTTAAAATGTATGGGAGAATGTACATAGGTAATAAAAAATACTATGCTATTTTATTTTTTTGTTTTTATTTATTTAAATTTTTTATTTTTACTTTATTTTACTTTACATTACTGTATTGGTTTTGCCATACATTGACATGAATCCACCACGGGTGTACATGAGTTCCCAATCCTGAACCGCCTCCTACCTCCCACCCCATATCATCTCTCTGGATCATCCCCGTGCACCAGCCCCAAGCATCCTGTATCCTGTATTGAACCTAGACTGGCGATTCGTTTCTTACATGATAGTATACATGTTTCATTGCCATTCTCCCAAATCATCCCATCCTCTCCCTCTCCCTCAGAGTCCAAAAGTCCGTTCTATACATCTGTGTCTCTTTTGCTGTCTCGCATACAGGGTTATCATTACCATGTTTCCAAATTCCATATATATGTGTTAGTATACACTACTGGTGTTTTTCTTTCTGGCTTACTCCATTCTGTATAATTGGCTCCAGTTTCATCCATCTCATTAGAGCTGATTCAAATGTATTCTTTTTAATAGCTGAGTATGCTGTTTTATAAGAGGGACTTGAGTATCCATGGATTTTGGTATCTGAGGGGGTCCCAATACTGAGGAGAAACTATATGAAATGTCTTAAAAGCTGAATGTTCTAGCTAGTGACTCATGAATGTTGAAAACTTTTTGCAGGTTTTTTGTTGTTAAGCCTGGGTTCTTATGTTCTTCAGGGTATGATTAAGATATAAGAGCTTCCTTTAATTTATCTTAATTCTTGTGAAAGAGATAACTTTTTAAAAAAAGCTTACCATTTTTTGTCAGATTATCAGTTTGCTTTCTTTTCAGTTCCGTTCAGTTGCTCAGTCGTGTCTGACTATTTGCAACCCCGTGGACTGCAGCACACCAGGCCTCCCTGTCCATCACCAACTCCCAGAGCTTACTCAAACTCATGTCCATTGAGTCGGTGATGCCATCCAACCATCTCATCCTCTGTCGTCTCCTTCTCCTCCCGCCTTCGGTCTTTCTTAGCATCCAGGTTTTTTCAAATGAGTCAGTTGTTTGTATCGGACGGCCAAAGTATTGGAGTTTCAGCTTCAGCATCAGTCCATCCAGTGAATACTCAGGACTGATTTCCTTTAGGATGGACTGGTTGGATCTCCTTGCAGTCCAAGGGACTCTCAAGAGTCTTCAACACCACAATTCAAAACCATCAATTCTTCGACGCTAAGCTTTCTTATAGTCCAACCCTCACATCCATACATGACTACTGGAAAAACCATAGCCTTGAATAGACAGACCTTTGTTGCCAAAGTAATGTCTCTACTTTTTAATAGGATGTCTAGGTTGGCCATAACTTTTCTTCCAAGGAGCAAGCTTCTTTTAATTTCATGGCTGCAGTCACCATCTGCAGTGATTCGGGAGCCCCAAAATATCAAGTCAGCCACTGTTTCCACTGTTTCCCCATCATTTGCCAGGAAGTGATGGGACCGGATGCCATGATCTTCGTTTTCTGAATGTTGAGCTTTAAGCCAACTTTTTCACTCTCCTCTTTCACTTTCATCAAGAGACTCTTTAGTTCTTCTTCACTTTCTGCCATAAGTGTGGTGTCATCTGCATATCTCAGTTTATTGTTATTTCTTCCAGCAATCTTGATTCCAACTTGTGCTTCCTCCAGCCCAGCGTTTCTCATGATGTACTCTGCATATAAATTAAATAACCAGGGTGACAGTATATAGCCTTGATGTACTCCTTTTCCTATTTGGAACCAGTTCTAACTTGCTTCCTAACTTGCATACAGATTTCTCAAGAGACGGGTCAGGTGGTCTAGTATTCCCATCTCTTGAAGAATTTTCCACTGTTTGATGTGATCCACAGTCAAAGGCTTTGGCATAGTCAATAAAGCAGAAATAGATGTTTTTCTGGAACTCTTTTCCTTTTTCAGTGATCCAGTGGATGTTGGCAATTTGATCTCTGGTTCTTCTGCCTTTTCTAAATCCAAATTGAACATCTGGAAGTTCACGGTTCACATATTGCTGAAGCCTGGCTTGGAGAATTTTGAGCATTACTTGATTAGCATGTGAGATGAGTGCAATTGTGCAATAGTTTGAGCATTCTTTGGCATTGCCTTTCTTTAGGATTGGAATGAAAACTGACCTTTTCCAGTCCTGTGGCCACTGCTGAGTTTTCCAAATTTGCTAGCATATTGAGTGCAGCACTTTCACAGCGTCATCTTTCAGGATTTGAAATAGCTCAACTGGAATTCCATCACCTCCACTAGCTTTGTTTGTAGTGATGCTTCCTAAGGCCCACTTGACTTCTTATTCCAGGATGTCTGGTTCTAGGTGAGTGATCATACCATAGTGATTATCTGGGTCGTGAAGATCTTTTTCGTATAGTTCTTCTGTGTATTCTTGGCCACATCTTCTTAATATCTTCTGCTTCTGTACGTCCGTACCATTTCTGTCTGTTATTGTGCCATCTTTGCATGGAATGTTCCCTTGGTATCTCTTAATTTTCTTGAAGAGATCTCTAGTCTTTCCCATTCTATTGTTTTCGTCTTATTTCTTTGTGCCTGTCTCTTATACACATCTTGGTGTCATCTGCATATCTCAGTTTATTGTTATTTCTTCCAGCAATCTTGATTCCAACTTGTGCTTCCTCCAGCCCAGCGTTTCTCATGATGTACTCTGCATATAAATTAAATAACCAGGGTGACAGTATATAGCCTTGATGTACTCCTTTTCCTATTTGGAACCAGTTCTAACTTGCTTCCTAACTTGCATACAGATTTCTCAAGAGACGGGTCAGGTGGTCTAGTATTCCCATCTCTTGAAGAATTTTCCACTGTTTGATGTGATCCACAGTCAAAGGCTTTGGCATAGTCAATAAAGCAGAAATAGATGTTTTTCTGGAACTCTTTTCCTTTTTCAGTGATCCAGTGGATGTTGGCAATTTGATCTCTGGTTCTTCTGCCTTTTCTAAATCCAAATTGAACATCTGGAAGTTCACGGTTCACATATTGCTGAAGCCTGGCTTGGAGAATTTTGAGCATTACTTGATTAGCATGTGAGATGAGTGCAATTGTGCAATAGTTTGAGCATTCTTTGGCATTGCCTTTCTTTAGGATTGGAATGAAAACTGACCTTTTCCAGTCCTGTGGCCACTGCTGAGTTTTCCAAATTTGCTAGCATATTGAGTGCAGCACTTTCACAGCGTCATCTTTCAGGATTTGAAATAGCTCAACTGGAATTCCATCACCTCCACTAGCTTTGTTTGTAGTGATGCTTCCTAAGGCCCACTTGACTTCTTATTCCAGGATGTCTGGTTCTAGGTGAGTGATCATACCATAGTGATTATCTGGGTCGTGAAGATCTTTTTCGTATAGTTCTTCTGTGTATTCTTGGCCACATCTTCTTAATATCTTCTGCTTCTGTACGTCCGTACCATTTCTGTCTGTTATTGTGCCATCTTTGCATGGAATGTTCCCTTGGTATCTCTTAATTTTCTTGAAGAGATCTCTAGTCTTTCCCATTCTATTGTTTTCGTCTTATTTCTTTGTGCTGATCACTGAGGAAGGCTTCTTATCTCTCCTTGCTATTCTTTGGAACTCTGCATTCAGATGCTTTTATATCTTTCCTTTTCTCCTTTGCTTTTCACTTCACTTCTTTTCACAGGTATTTGTAAGGCCCCCTCAGACAGCCATTTTGCTTTTTTGCATTTCTTTTTCTTGGGGATGGTCTTGATCCCTGTCTCCTATGGAGTGTCACCAACCTCTGTCCATATTCTTCAGGCACTCTGTCTATCAGATCTAATCCCATGAATCTATTTGTCACTTCCACTGTATAATCGTAAGGGATTTGATTTAGATCATATCTGAATGGCCTAGTGGTTTTCCCTACTTTCTTCGTTTTAAGTCTGCTTTCTTTCTCTTAGCTTTACGATTTAGGGTTTTGGGAGTATGGTCGTGTTTTCTGTTGTTACATCATCTAAATGTTTGCAAGTTATACTTGAGTGCTCAAAGTAAATGGTTTCTATTTGTTGAGCAATGTATCAGGATAATAAAGTAACTGTTTTACATGAATTATCTCATTTAGTGCTTAAATCATTCGTAGAGTAGAGTTTATTAATAATTATATAGATGTGAAAAGTAAAGATCAAAGAAATTATAAGTGGCAGAGCCACAGGTTTCCCTGTGGTGCAGTGGGTAAGAATCTATCTGCCAATGCAGGGGACTCAGGTTCTTTCCCTAGTGGGGAAAGATTCCACATGCCGCAGAGCAGCTAAGCCTGAGTGCCGCAACTACTGAGCCTGTGCTCTAGAACCCACTTCTAGAGCCCGGGCGCTGTAGCTACTGAAGCCCGGAGCCTGTGCTTCGCAATAAGAGAAGCCACCGCAGGGAGAAGCCTGCACACTGCAGCCAAGAGTAGCCCTTGCTCACCAAAACGAGAGAAAACCTGCCCGAAGCAGTGAAGACCCAGCACAGCCTAAGTCAATCAATCAGTCAAATTATTTTTTTAAAAATGGCAGAGCCAAGATTTAAACCCAGGTTTTAGAATTGAATAGCAAGTCATGTTCATATTTCATATTTCTCTCAGGAGTGTATAAGGTATCACAGCTTTTAACAGGGCTTCCCAGGTGGCCCAATGGTAAAAAAAAAAAAGAAAAAAAAGCCTACCAATGCAAGAGACGTGGGTTTGACCCCCTGGTTTGGAAAGAGCCCGCACTCCAGTATTCTTGTATGGAAAATTCCATGGACAGAGGAGCTTGGTGGGCTATGAGATCACAAAGAGTCCTACAGCCCTGAGTGATTGAGCACAGGCACGATTTTTAAAGAGGAAAAAGGGAATTTAAACTCCAGAAATGTAAGAATTGCTTTTTATTTTAATGTGAAAATATATGTTCATGTTTATAAAAAGCCAGACTCTACAAAAGTAAAAAATATTTTCTAAAGAATAGNTCCTACACCCCTGAGTGATTGAGCACAGGCACGATTTTTAAAGAGGAAAAAGGGAATTTAAACTCCAGAAATGTAAGAATTGCTTTTTATTTTAATGTGAAAATATATGTTCATGTTTATAAAAAGCCAGACTCTACAAAAGTAAAAAATATTTTCTAAAGAATAGTGTTCATTAAAATGCTAAGCAGAAGAAATTTCTGAGCTGTTAGAAGTGACAATTAAAGTTTTTCCCACATTACCTGACAAAAAGTTTTCTGCATAAGAAAATATAAAAGTGTGAGTGATGTATTTCTCTTTAAAAGTCATTCATACTCTGTAAATCTTGGTTTTAATTTACTAAATGATAACTTGGATAAGAGAGATGAGATTTTTTTTTTTTTTTTTTTACCAAGAGAATACAGCCACACTTATTTTCAATAAGTTTAAGTCCTTGAGAGGTATAACATCACATGAATTTTGTCTTCAGTTGAAACCATTTGGTGTCCCTTCACAGGCTCTGAAGACTTCTAGTACCATAGTCCTTCATGTCTCAGCATAGAAAAGGCATTCAAGAGACAGAGTGATAGATAAGTGATTTATTAGAATGGGATGCTTGTGGGTCTTACAAGTGAATGAGAAATACTGTGCCCGAGAACTTACTAGCTTACAGTTTTATAATCAAAAGGGGGCAGAGGGGTGAAGACCTTTGTCTTTCTTCAGTAGACATCATGCTTCCATCATCAGTTTCTCCTCTAGGTTAAGGAGGGGAGTTTTCTTATCTCTATGTGGTCAAGCTAGGTCCACAAATTACCTTTTTTTTTTTTTTTAATGTGTGCAGAGAGCATGTCCTGGGGATCATTAACATACTAAGCTCACCAGGCAGTGTATCAGTCTGATGTCACCGTTGTTTTATTGGTTAGGGGCACGTCTCTTGTTTCTGCTGCATGGTTTTGTGGTTAAGCAAACTTGCCTTCCTGAGTAATCATTAACTTACCGTGATCTACCATACTTTTTCTATTTACAGTCCCCTAGCCTGATTAAACTGTTTCATCACCTCTTTTATCCCTTTATTCTGTCCCTGTTACAATGACCTTAGCAGAAAGGTGGCTTCAGAATTTGGTACAGGTCATGCTGCTGTTCCATGAGCATGGATTGTCTTCCCCAGATGGTTTTGGTCAGTTTGCCGTGGAGGAGATACAGTGGTTTGGGGGGTTTTTTTGGCCTGTTACACATCAGTACATCTCTTGCCTAGATAGAATTAATTTTCATCTGAGCACAAACACCTTCAGTTTTAAGAAGAGCTGTATGCTTCCTCTGGTCTCAGAGACTCTGCTTATAGCCAGCAAAAATGGCCCTAGGCCACAACCTTTCAGACATATTTGTTGTATTAGAAGTTTTGTTCCCAGTAGGCCTCCACGTTAGGGAGGAGATTTAATGTTCTAAAGGACAACTGGGTTAAAGAAATATTTGAAAAACAGCAAGCAGCCTGGTGATTCTAATTAGCAGCTAGATACCTTCTCAGCATTGTTATGCTTTTTAAAATTCAGATACAAGGCTAGTTATTTTTTGAGGGCATCATACTGCCTTTACTGATGGATTTTGCATAATCATGATTATTTCTTGTAGAAATATCCTCCCTGTTTAGGGAGTCATTTCTTTCAAGGCATGAAGTGGTACCTAGATGTCCTGTAGGTTTAGGTTTACCTTAGAGATTTAAATAGCTCTTAGGGATTGGTTTGCATGATCAAAGAACTGATTTAAAGAGGAAAAAGGGAATTTAAACTCTAGAAACAAAGGTAAGACTATGATTAGTTGCCTCTTCTCATTATTAACGTGTGTCTCAACAAAGATAGAAGATGTAGTCTATAATCTTCAGGCGGAAACTGTTATCTGACCATTTGGTTTTGCTTTTCAGGACCCCTCTGGGTCGTGCAAGAGCATGGCTTCGATTAGCCCTCATGCAGAAAAAAATGGCTGATTACCTGCGTTGCTTAATTATTCAAAGGGATCTCTTGAGGTAATTGCTATTAAATCATATTCATTTTCATTTTTTATTTCATTTATATCCTGTCTTCCAAAAAAGATAGAAGATGTAGTGTGAAAGGATACATAAAACACATCGTGATGGCATAAAATAAAAGGAGAGAAATGAGATAGAAAACCTCGGTGGGGACCTAACACAGATCAAGAGCTAGCCTGAAAAATGAAGACTGTAAGATTTTTATTGGCCAATACGGTGGAAATTTGTATGTCATATTTTTAATTTTTAAAGTTACAGTTAATTCTTTGAATAGGAATTTGTATTGAAATTTGGGGCTTTAATTCAAGAGATTTCTTTTTAGATCTTAAATATCCAAACCCCTGCTTTGGCTATATTGTGAGTATTTTTAAACTGTCTATTTAAATGGAAGGACAAATGTTTTTAAGACAGACTTTTGAAGCAAGGAGACTAGTTTTCAGAAGGAGTGGGCCTATGGCAGCCCCTCCATTCAGCCTTGTTCTCTCAGAGTGCCTCTGTGATGTTCTGGAGCATCTGGTCATTTTTTATTTTACTCTTGACTCCAGCGGTACATCTTGGTTTTCCCATTTGTTAAATGAGAATAACCATACTTTAAACACCTTCAATTTCTCAATCATATTTTAAAGGTTAATTAAAGTGATTAAACAATATACATGGGACTTCTTGAGGAAGGCATGAGACGGTGATAACTAGAATCCTGAGTAATAGTTGTCAAGTCTTAGTTTTTAGACTATCCTATTTCTTTCACAAGCCTTTTGTTTGAACTTTTTTTTGGATCTAGATATCCATAAATATCTTTATGGATAGATATTAAGAGCACTTGTAATACATATATACCAAATGAATTGACTTGAAATGTTTCATATGTTCACTTTGCCACTTAGTCTTTATCCCAAGGGTCTTGATAAATCCTGGGATGAAAATTCAACCGTATTAAAAAGTACTGTTATCAGATTAGCAGCCATCACTATGTCTTTTGAGAGTCATAAATATTCCAGGCCTCAGTGATGCCTTTTCTTTTAAAATCTCTCTTTGCTTCTCTTTTCTCTCGCTCAAATTTCCTTTTCCTTTTTTATCTCCTTAAGTCTTTTCCTTTTACATTTTCTTTATAGACATTTATATCTCAAAATTTTAAGTTATTCATGTATAGAAAGGCTAATTTTAAAATACCTCACTTAATATTGGTTCCATGCTTGTTATAAGGTACTGAGATTTTACAAGTTAGTTTTTGAAATAAATTTGTGATTTACAATGTTTATTATTTCAATTTTCACAGTGAATTCTATGAGTATCATGCACTAATGATGGAAGAAGAAGGAGCAGTAATTGTTGGGCTGCTGGTTGGCCTGAATGTGATAGATGCTAATCTGTGTGTAAAGGGAGAAGATTTAGATTCACAAGTAAGTGAAAATGACTGGTGCCACAGGCACAGTATTTTCAGTTCGTGCTCTTATTCTTTGATCCAGGTGTAAACAGTGCTATTAAACACTAAAGAAAAATTAGGGATGAAAATCAGTTGTATTTTGGAGGTACTTCTAGTATTTCTACACTCTAAGAATAACTTTATTTGTTTCAGGTTGGAGTGATTGATTTTTCAATGTATTTAAAGAATGAAGAAGATATTGGAAATAAAGAAAGGTATGATTTTCTTATTTCACATACTGTATTTTAGTCTGAAGTATGACTTTTGGTCGTACCGTTAGTTCAGAGACCCATTTTATTTTTTATTTATTTATTTTTTGGTTGTGCTTCAAGGCTTATGGGTTTTTAGTTCCCCAACCAGCTATCAAACCCAGGCCCTTGGCAGTGGGAATGCAGAATCCTAACCATTGAACTGCCAGGAAATTCCCCAGAGACCCATTTTAACGGTCAACTCTCATTTCTGTGATAAAAAGAGATATAAGTTTATTATTCATAAACTTACAAATACTGGTTTATTTAAGACAGTGTGTTTAAAATAAACTTATTTGGTCTACTAAAGAGAAAAGATAATTATGTAATATGAGAGGTGCTAATTATTGCTACAATGGCAGTCCATCCCAGTATATAAATATATTAGATTAACATGTTGTATACTTTAAATTTACACTTCATATGTCAAATATATTTCTTAAAAAATAAATGCAAAAAATTAAAAAATATACTAATGGTATTGTATAATATTAGCATGTAATTTATTTAACAAAGGTTAATAGTTTTTTCGTTCATAGCTTACTGCTATTTGATTATAAAGATTGTTGAATTTTATTTGAAAGGCAAGATAATTGGGCAGGGAAGCCTGGTGTGCTGTAGTCCATGGAATCGCAAAGAGCTGGACATGACTGAGCAACTGAACTGAAATGTTGTTTTACTGATATGGTTTCACAACAGTTTTAGATGATTTAGACCTTTTGTGTATTTCTTGTTTGTTTTTTTGGCCACCCAGTAGATCCCTTTCCAGTTAACTTAAAAGCTGCTTTCCCCTCCTCCTCTAGGAATGTTCAAATTGCTGCAATATTAGACCAGAAGAATTATGTTGAGGAATTAAATAGACAACTAAAGTAAGTATTATGGACACATAGATGCTTAATACATTTTGGATATTGTCTTAAGTTTTTTTTTTTCCCCTTTTAGGTCATCTTAACCCTATTCCTTTTTTATAAGCATTTGAAAAGGGGTTGAGGGGATAGAGAGTGAACGGAAATTAAGAATACAGAAAATCATTGAAAATAATTGATTTTCAGCAGAAAATGAGAGCTATATTTTTAAATAGAATCTTCAGAGACATTTGAGAATAGAGTTTCAGACTTATCACTCTACCCTCAAGCAAAAAGGTGGGCGTTTACGTCATTTTGGTGGTTCAAAAATTCATTTTTCCTCCTTTAGAGGACTTCATGTGTAAGTGTGGCAATAAAAAATTCAGACAAGGCAGTTGGTGCATGTCAGTCAACATAATGAGTCCAGGATAACAAACTTTTTCTTGCCTTTGTGAGTTTGTGTGATTCTGAATGAGTTTTTTCTTTATCAATTTCAGCAGCACAGTCAGCAGTCTCCATTCAAGAGTTGACTCATTAGAAAAGTCAAATACTAAGCTGATTGAAGAGGTATTGTAACCCAGCCATGGATTATTGTCTTTCAAGGACCTAGTATTGGCGACCCTTTTCCATTTTAAGTATGAATGCACTAAGCATGTGCACACGTGTGAGCACACACACAAACACATTTTCATCATTATGATGAAATACTTGTAACTGATCATCATAAGTTCTAGAGAAACCACGTATTATTCTCGGGCAAGTCCTCAGGTGAATCTGTGAATTATTTGAGATACCCACCTTCTAGAAATGAGCCCCCAAATGCAATGCATACAAACTCTTCTATAAATAAACTGTGAATCTCATTTCTCAACTTGGATGACCTATATTTAAATAGTGGAATCACCAATAGTTAGAAATTCCCATTAAAATGATCCTGTCCCCCTTGTTCCCGTATTCAGATTACTTTTCCTTACAAGCATCACTCCATGATCATGACCACCCTTTCTCTAGCCTCCCATGTGTGAAACTCATCTGATGTACTCTGGTTTTCTGGATTGTCAAAGTAGCTATTTAGTGGTTGCAAATCAGAGATTTCTCTCCGCTCTTTTTTGTTTTAACTTAAAATGTTTTGGCCGTGCCATACATCTTGCAGGATCTCAGTTCCCCGATCAGGGTTTGAGCCAGTGCCACGGCAGTGACAACGCTGAGTCCTAACCACTAGGCCACCAAGGAACTCCCTCACACCTCTCTTTCTTTTAATTTATTTATTTTTTAATTGAAGGATATTTGCTTTAGAGAATTCTGTTGTTTTCTGTCAAACCTCAACATGAATCAGCCATCGATATACGTATATCTCCTCCCTTTTGAACCTCCCTCCCATCTCCCTACCCATCCCACCCCTCTAGGTTATTAATACAGAGTCCCTGCTTGAGTTTCCTGAGCCATAGAGCAAATTCCCGTTGGCTATCTGTTTTACATATGGTAATGCTTTGGGGCTTTGCAGGTAGCTCAGTGACACAACTGAGCGACTTCCCTTTCACTTTTCACTTTGATGCATTGGAGAAGGAAATGGCAACCCACTCCAGTGTTCTTGCCTGGAGAATCCCAGGGACCGAGGAGCCTGGTGGGCTGCTGTCTATGGGGGTCACACAGAGTTGGACACGACTGAAGTGACTTAGCAGCAGCAGCAGTGATAAAGAATCGGCCTGCCGATGCAGGAGATGCAAGACAGACGTGGCTTTGATCCCTGGGTCAGGAAGATCCCTTGAAGAAGGAAATGGCAACCCACTCCATTTTTCTTGCCTGGGAAATCCTTTGGACAGAGGAGCCTGGCAGGCTGCAGTCCATGGGGTCGCAAAGAATTGGATACAGCTGAGCACACACACATGCCATGTTGCTTTTGAGATTAAAAAAAAAAAAAAAACACAGCCTAGCCACAGAATTACCACAGAGGCTTCCCTAGTAGCTCAGACAGTAGAGAATCTGCCTGCAATACGGGAGACACAGGTTTGATCCCTTGGTTGGGATTCCCCTGCAGAAGGAAATGGCTACCTGCTCTTGCCTGGAAAATTCCATGGACAGAGGAGCCTGGTGGGCTATGTCCATGGGTCACAAAGAGTCGGACAAGACTGAGTGACTTTCACTTAACCATGGGATTGCTTTCCATTTTCAGAATTACTTAGGCTCCAGGAAAAAATATGTTATTAGAACTATGAATTCTGTTTTCCATGTTAATTTGAATCCACATTCTTTTAGAACTGACCCAGTTGTCCCAAACCAGCAAGCACATGACTGTATGAGTTTTCATTTTGATAATTTAGGACCATTTGATAGTGTGATAGATGGGGACCATTGGAGAGAGCTGCTCACTAGTTTTGTGCCCCTTCTTGACCATAAGGGCACTGTGAAGTTTAAGTTGCATTTCTGACAAAGTGTTTAGAAATTTATTTGCAAGCAAACATTGGGGATTGGTTTCTGCTTTCCTTTCCTAGAATCCCTTTTTTCCTTTTAGGCTTCAGAGCCAAGTCACTTCCTTAGTCATTCATATTTAATTTTATTCATATTTAAATCTGGTGGTGAGAGCTGTCTTATATTTGTGATAGCCCTCAGCATGCCCAGATTTCACAGGGGTGCCCTGTTTGGTTATCATGAATGTCTGTATTACGTTTTCAATTATAGCACAACTTTCCTTATAGATGTTGTTGTTTTTGCACAAGTCTTTACAGGTCTTATTGTTTAACATATAAACAGTTGTCTTATTGTTTAGCATATAATTCTTCATATGCTTACTCATGCGCTTTGTATTCAGGACACATTGTAAGTCATATAAACAATATGTTCCAGCCGACATACCATTTGACTAACAAAAGGAAATAGAAATACAATTTCTTTAGTTGGTATCTTGGGATAATAGCATTTTTCTTATGAAAATTTCTGTAGATGTGAGAGACATTTTACAAGTTTTAGAATTTTATCTTCTGTTGTGAATAGCCATGAACAAAACCTGTAAAGCAAGTATAAAGATGTTTAAAATCTTTTTTTATTCCTCATTTTATTTTTAGTTAGCAATAGCAAAGAATAACATCATTAAACTCCAAGAAGAAAATCATCAATTACGAAGTGAAAATAAATTGATTTTAATGAAAACACAGCAGCACCTAGAGGTAAGTATAGACTGATTACAAACAGACTGACTTGCATCAGAAATGGCCACGTTGGGGGCTTTTGCATAGACTGGATATTTCTGTGCTGTATTAACTAATAGAAGTGATCATAGAATGGATTTATCAGAAGGCACTAGTGGTAAAGAACCCACCTGCCAGTGAAGGAGAAGTAAGATACTTGGGCTCGATCCCTGGGTTGGGAAGATCCCTGGGGAAGGCATGGCAACACATTCCATATAGAATAAAACATTTTATGTTTTTGTCCTAGGTTACCAAAGTAGATGTGGAAACTGAGCTTCAAACATATAAGCATTCCAGGCAAGGGCTAGATGAAATGTATAATGAAGCCAGAAGGCAGCTTCGAGATGAATCTCAGTTAAGACAAGTAGGTTGCATTACAGTTACATTAGCAAAAATGATAATAATTTACCCGTAAGCACTGGTTAAAATCTCTATCAGACTTACCTTCCTTGGCATGAGATAGCAATCTCATTCCCTGAATTCCTTCTAACTTTTTGAACTCCCACTGTGTCTGTTTTATAAGCAGTGTTTTTAAACAGTGTTATAGTCTGTTTGTGAAATAGTGCATTGTGACCAGCATTACAGAAAATAGAATAGAGTGATGTATTCAGATATCAATATCCAAACAGTAAAGTCTTATTTAAAGTTAACTTTTTAACCTTTTAAGTTATGAAATATCAGCAGAAAAATACTAGTATATAGCTCGATGGATTATAAATATCTGTGTAACCAACCCAGGTCAAAAAGAGAGTCAAGAGACATTTGTCTTAAGATCCTCTGGTATAAAATTCTTTACAAAAAAGAAATAAAACTTTGTGAGATGGTGTTTTTGATTTACCTCTGGCCTTATATGGACTGTGTCGTTTCTTTAAGGAAAATTAATACTGAGTTTATGAAGCTTAAAAGTCCATAATCCTTGAGCCAGTAGAATAGTGATAATTAATAGAATTTGTAAAATGCTTTCATTTAACAAAATGTGCTTTTGAAAATATAGAATGTTGTTAGAGGGCCTAGCTGATTTCGTTTAATGGGGCTTATAACTCAAAAGCAGTAGTCTGCATACTGAATCTTGGTCTAATTAACTGTTGTGTATCTGACTTTGACATCCTGAAATAGTGTGTGAGTTGAGGCTGTGTTGAATTGCAGGATGTGGAGAATGAGCTGGCAGTACAAGTTAGTATGAAACATGAGATTGAACTTGCCATGAAGTTGTTGGAGAAAGATATCCATGAGAAACAAGATACTCTGATAGGCCTTCGACAACAACTGGAGGAAGTTAAAGCAATTAACATAGAAACGTATCAGAAGTTGCAGGTAAGGAATAGTCTTAAAATCTTGGAATTTCTTGTTATATGAATTAAGAACAAATATTTGTGTAAAGGGTTTGATTTTGAAGAGTTGAATTCATTGTAATTGTGCCATTTTATTAGTAAAAATCAGTGGTTTTTTCCCTAAATGGAAGCTGAAGAAATGTAATAATGTCAAAGAACAGACAAAAATCACCTGAATTTGTTTCTTGATATTGACAGGTTAACAAATGAAGATTAAATCTTGGAAAATTTAATCAAAATATTCAAGACATTTTTGTAAATTTCTTTGCATAGTATAGTCCTGAGAGATTTAATTTTGATTGAACTGCTTTACTGTAATTGTTAGGAGTTTTCTGATAAAGTGATGTTGCTGTTAAGTAGACATGTTGCCAAAATCCTTTTACAGTTTAATTTGAGAAAATTAGTGTATTTTCCAAGAGTTTATTCTGCCATCTTCTGAAAACACTGAAGGGTGAGGGTTTCTTTTCCCTTTATTATTAATGTATTTTTTTCTTGACTGCACTGCATTATTTATGGGGTCTTAGTTCCCCAACCAGGGACTGAACCCATGTTCTCAGCAGTGAAAGTTCGGAGTCTTAACCACTGGACTGCCAGGGAATTCCCCCTTTATTACATTTTAAATGAAGACTAATAGTAGTACTGCTTTAGATCTAGGAGTATTTAATTTTTAATTTATTGTTTTTTAACTGAAGTATAGTTGATTTACTATGTTGTGTTAATTTCTGCTGTATAGCAAAGTGACTCATTTACACACACACACATACACACACATATATATACACATTCTTTTTTATATTCTTTTCCGTTATAATTTATCCCAGGATATTGAATATCGTTCCCTGTTTTATACAGAGGACTTTGTTGTTTATCCATTCTATGTGTAATAGTTTGCATTTACTAACCCCAGAAACCCTGTCCATCTCCTCCACGCACACACTTGGCAGTGAAAAATATGTTCTCTTTGTGAGTCTGTTTCATAGGTATGTTCATTTGTGCCATATTTTATATTCTACATATAAGAGATAACATGGTATTTGTCTCTCTCTTTCTGACTTACTTCACTTAGTATGATAGTCTCTAGTTGTATCCACGTTGTGGCAAATGGAATTATTTCCTTCTTTTTTTGATGGCTGAGTCGTATTCCACTGTATAAATATGCCACATCTTTATCCATTCATCTTTCGATGGACATTTGGGTTATTTCTGTGTTTTGGCTATTGTGAATAGTGCTACTGTGAACTTAGGGGTACATCTAGGAATATTTTAATCTGTAAATAAAGCTGGTCATTTCAAAATAACAACCCCATAGCAAAATGGTATACAAAGCTTATACATATTTGGGTTTTAAAAATTCAAAGCCACTGTAGCTTTTATGTTTTTTCTAAATAGGGTTCTGAGGATGGTTTGAAAGAAAAAAATGAAATAATTGCCCGACTAGAAGAAAAAACCAGTAAAATTACTGCAGCCATGAGGCAGCTGGAGCAAAGGTACAGCATTTCCAATCTTAGTTTCTTTTTTACTTTCTTTATCCCCCCTTTTCTTCATTCAGCTCTGACACCTGCCACAAAGACCATTAGGAAAATTTAGATTAGGCCTTTTTTTTTTTTTTTTTAAAGCCCAGCAGAATTTTGCCTTTTTTGTTTTGGTTGATGCATGGAATCAAGTTGCTTTATATTAGCCTGATTCATTTGTCTTTGCCATTTTGTAGGTTTTTTAGAAAGGCCTAATATTGGCAATTGTATATGGTTTAATGTATTACATAAGACAAATACACAAACAAAATCTCGAAAAAGTGAAAAACGAACAAAATCCATGATTGAATTATCCCTGATTGATTTCCATGCATATGGATTGTCATATCCCTTGTCATTCACCATCTCTATCTGAAATCAAGCTTTCTGAGTTAGCAGTTCAGGTGTGTTTCTTTGAGCTAGGACCCTCAACCCCACCCAAGAAAATAATTTTGTTTAAATTGAATTGTTTTATATTGGCATTTTTCACTTTTATTGTTGGAAAATGTAATGTATTTCCATTGACCTGTCATGTTGGTGTCAACATATGTCTTATCATTGCTTTCTTTGAATCTACTTATGAAAAACATAACTATTAATGCTTTATTGACATGAATATTCTTTTATTGACATCCTCTTTCTTCTTTTTTCTTTTTTTGTTTTCTTTATCCCCATTTTTACATTTTGGACATCTTTATTACCTTTTTCTGTCTTTGATTTCTGTCCATTCCATTATGAAGTGACAATGATTTGTTAACTCAGACTAGAACAATTGCAATGTCATTGGTGAAATGTGCCAGCAGTGACACTCAGGACCAGTATAAGCTGGTCAAAGATATATCTTTCTGAAAATCACTTGTATTTAAACAGACTGAAAGAGAATCAACATTTTTATAATATATTAAATTGAAAAATAATTTACGCTCTTACGTATTCTGAAAGGAACCCTGTACACTTTTTGATCAGCTGCTGTGGTAGTACATTGCCATAAAGCAGAGTGGGTGCACTTGGATTTCCAAAAACACATTCCTCAAACCTTGTGCACAAGGGCTTATTTGAGTATTGACCCTTTGGAGGTCAGAATTTTCAAATGCAGTTTTATCTTTTTAGCTACTTTTTGATGAAAAATACAAAAATTGTTTAATAAGTTATCCTTTGGTTTCACAATGTGTTGGCACAGTTTTTTTTCCCCCATTGGCCCACTCTTTATTTACTAGCTCCTTTACTGATTTTTGAGTATGTTTTAAAATAGTTTATAACTCAGATTGGCCATCATCTTACACTTTAGCTCCTTGACTTTCCAGTTCCTCTTAGCCCTCTTCTATAATAGCACAACTTCACGGCCTACCTCACTCTGACTTTTTTTTTTCATTTCTGTACCCTTTGAGAAAAGCTTGGGTATCCCGTCTCCCCATCTTAATATTTTAAATTTAGATTTAGAGATAACTTGAATGTTACTCTCTTTTCTTTGAAAGTGGCCTTTATACTTTTGGATTGTGTGAGGGTTGCCGCATGGGCATGGATTTTAAAGAAGAAAAGAGGTAACTTTTTTGGCTAGTTGAACAGAAATTTCTCTTACGATTCCCTTCAAGGACTTAATATCCCTTGAATTCTTGGGAGATGTTTTCTTATACAAATAGTGATGTTAAATCTAAGAAATTGTAGATGGCCGTAGCAGACAGGGAGTGGAGCTGAGCACAAGGAGAAGCAATTACATAAATTAAAGGAGGAAAAAAAAAAAATCCACATTTTAAGCTAATTTAAAAAATTCAGTGATGAGGAGCAAAAATGATCTCTAGCAAATGTTGCCAACTAGTACTAAATTCTTTTGAATCCTAAAATACATACATATACACACACATAGCATTGGCATACTTTAGTAAGTGCATAAAGATTCTATAGGGAGGACTTGGCTGTAATTTGAAGCAATTGCAGGTCTTTGCTCTTGGCCTTGTAGCACACTTGATTCCTGGCATACACATCCTAGCATAATATATAACAATGTGGCTTCTTCACCTAGTGTAGACATAAGTACTATACTTTTCATGGTTTTGTAAAAAGGCAGTAATGCACGTATTATACTTTGAAAATTAACTCCTTATGCTTTACATAAGTGGTAAAGGCTATATTGCTTTGCATTGTTAATTATGAACAAGAAATAAAGCAAAATTGAAGATAGTATTCTGGGCATATTATGTATTATATTGAAAAAAATCACAAAACAATTTCTAGACATTGTGTGGCTCTTTCACGTTTGAGTTTGTGAGTTTTTCCCCAAACTTTGTTTTCATTTAGAAATGTTTCTATTTCCCCGTTTTTCTTTTATTTGTCTTCTTCACCCTTTTACACCCTAGTTCTAGCCTCAGTTTTACCCAAAGTTGATTTGAATTACACCAGATTGCAGCAAGCAGAGAAGGCGCAAATGGAAATTGAAGATGAGGACAAGAAGTATCTACAAGAGTATCAGAGTAAATCCGACAGTCTGCAGAAACAAATCTCCGAAAAGGAGAAACAGCTGTGAGTATTTTACTTGGAAATAAATACTTGTGTTAATATAATTTCTGCCTCTTTTCCTCCACCTTTTTTTTGCATGCAGTGGAAGAAAACCTGTATTTTCATTTATTTAACAATGCTGGCTAGATTGTAGAGTTTTCCTTAAAAAAGAAACAAAACAAAACTATAAAGCACAGTTGTGATAAGACTTATGTTTTTGCTCCCTTTATTGTTTATAGAGTTACTTTCAACCATCTTGCTGTCTTCTTGCTCATGGAGAGTTTTATTCTTTATGGTTGTTTAGCATTAATCTGATGGCCATTATGTTTCTAAATACTGAGTATAATAGACCTTTGTAACTCCATGGAGTTTATATTATCAAAGAACATGATGTTTTCTGAGAATATTTTTATTAGTAATTCATATGATAGATATTACCAGCTAGGAAAGATGCCAAAAAACAAGCTGTAGGTGAAGTTTTATTTCATTTTTTATAAAATTAAAACTGCATAGGGTGTACATTTACGTGAAGAAAAGTTTTAAGAATATAGATTCTGGGGACTTCCTGGCGGTCCAATGATTAAGATTCCATGCTTCCACTGCAGTGAGCTTGGATTTTATCCCAGTTGGGGAACTAAAGTCCCACATGCCACACAGCAAAAAAAAAAAGAATACAGATTCTGGGAAATGATTATCTCAAGGGAGTAATGAATGGCATATTGACAGTAATGGCAAATTGATAGTAACAGTAAAATTACTTTTTACTTTTTTAGATCAGTATTTTTTTACCCCAAGAAATGTGTATCACTTTTGTTATTAAAGAAAACAGCAAAACAGCAATAGAAAAGTGTTATATATTATGTTTGAAAAGAATGAAGTTCGCTCAGTTGTGTCCCACTCTTTGTGACCCCATGGACTATGCAGTTCATATGTAATATCATTAAGCAATATCACTTACCAGGTATGATGTGTTACTTGCTAAGCTATCTTTATATCCATTGCTTAAAAAGTAACTATACTCCAATAAAAATTAATTTTAAAAATCTATTGGTTGAGGTGTTGTTCTTTTCTATTCTTGATGATCTTCTGTCTAGTGGTTCTATCAATTATCAAGAGAAGATTTGTTGAAATATCCTAACTATAATTGTGGATTTGTGTATCTCTACTTTCAGTTCTATCAATTTCGGCCTCTTGTATTCTGGAAAGCTGTTTGGTGCCTACACATTTAGCATTTCTTTGTCTTCTTGGTGAATTGACCTTTTATCATTTTATAATGTTCCTTTCTTGTCTCTGGTAGTTTTATTTGCTCTGAAATCTACTATATCTCATATTAACATAGCTACTCCTGCTTTCTTCTGACTAATGTTTTCAAGTAGTAAACAAAAGATCAATGTTATGTACATCTTCTTTTTATTTTCAGCCTAATCTGTTTCATTATATTTGAAGTAAGTTTCCTATAGTGCATGTTTTTTATCCAGTCTCTCTCTTAAGGATATATTTAGCCCATTTACATTTAGTGTAATTGTTGATATATTAGAGCTTAAATCTGCTGGGTTTTTTTTTCTGTTTTCATTCCTGTATTCAGTTTTTCCTGCCTTCTCATGGGTTACTTGAACATTATTTATAATTCCTTTTTAATTTATCTATAGTATTTTTAATTGTATCTTTTTGTATAGATTTTTAAAAGTGGTTATTCTGAACATTGTATTATATATTGGCAACTTTTCACTACTGATAGCAACATTTTACTACTTCTAGGGAAATGTGGAAGCCTTACTTCCACTTAGACCTTTTTACACTCTCCTTTTTACAATAGAATTGGCTTAAATATTTCCCCTCTATAATATTGACAACCACATCAAACAATGATATAATTTGTGCTTCAACCATTAAACATAATTTAGAAAACTTTGTATTATTGTTTCTTTCTTCATGATGCCCCAGGTTTTCCTTCTTTGTGTCTGAAGAAGTTTCATTTAGCCATTCTTATGGATAATGCAATGGCAGCCTACTCCAGTACTCTTGCCTGGAAAATCCCATGGACAGGAGCCTGGAAGGCTGCAGTCCGTGGGGTCGCTAAGAGGTGGACGTGACTGAGCGACTTCACTTTCACTTTCACTGGGCTAGGTCTGTTGGCAGCAAACTTCCTTAGTTTTCTTTCATCTGAGGTCTTGATTTCAACTTTATTTCTGAAGGGTAGGTTCAGAATATCTTTATAATTCTGAGTTGACAGTTATTTTCTTTCAGGACTTGAAAGTGTTGTACCGCTTTCTTTTGGTCTTCATAATTTCTGATGAAAAGTAGAATGAATCATTGTTCTTCTTCTAATTACTTCACCCTGAAGATTCTGTCTTTGGATTTATGCTATGTCAGCTTTGGTCAGCTTCTTTGATTATTAGGCTTACGTTTGTCAGATTTGGAAAAACTGAAGGGTAGTTTCAGTTTTTCAGCCATTATTCAGATTTTCTCTTTTTTTTTCGGGTGCGTCTTCCTTCAGTTTCTGGGACTCTGATATCGTAAATGTTAGATTTTTTGTTAATGGTCCTACAGTACCCTGACACTATTATATATTTATTTATTTATTTTTTTAGTCTGTTTTCTTTCTGTTGTTCAGATTGGGTAGTCTCTGTTGTTCTGTTTCTTTCTGTTTTAAAATTTTATTGATTGATTTTATTTTTGGCTCTGCTGGGTCTTCGTTGCTGTGCGAGCTCTTCTCTAGCTGCCATGCCTGGGCTTCTCATTGCCCTGGCTTCCCTTGTTGCAGAGCACAGGCTCTAGGGTGTGCAGGCTTCAGTCGTGGTGGCATGTGGTCTCCATCGTTGCAGCTCCCGGGTTCTGGAGCACAGGCTCAGTAATTGGTGGCGCACAAGTTACTTGTGGGATCTCCCCAGATGAGGGATCAAACCCCTGTCTCCTGCGTTGGAAGGCAAATTCTTTACCACTGAGCTACCAAGGAGGCCTCTGTTGTTCTGTTTGGAAGTTCATTCTTTCCTCCTCTTTTCCTGTCATTCACTGAGATTCATTGCATGTATGTATGTATGAATGAATCCCATTCATTGAGATTATTGTATTTTTCAGTCCTAAGATTTCCATTTGATCCTTTCTTTCTTCCAAAATTTGCTTCTTTCCTTCCAAAACTTCTTATTCATTAATTTGTTTCAAGCATATTTTTTTTTCCCCAGAAGAGATAAATATAAACTTTATTTTAAATGATAGTCAGAAGTCTAGGTCACAATCTGGGCAAGAGAGGGAATTTTCAAGTGGAGGAAATTACATTTAGGGAATTTTTAGTTTGTTTTGTATTTTATCAAACTACAGTTGATTTAAAATGTTGTTTTATGCATAGAGCAAAATGATTCAGTTATTCATGTATATATATATATTTTGTATTATTTTCCTTTACAGGTTATTACAAGATACTGAGTATAGTTCCCTGTGCTATACAGTGAAACCTTGTCAGTTATCTGTTTTATATATAGTAGTGTGTATGTTAATCCCCAAATTTTCATTTACCACCCCCTTCCCACCTTTCCTCTTTGGTAATCATAAGCTTGTTCTAGTGTCTGTGGGTCTATTTCTGTTTTGTATGTAAGTTGTTCCTCCCACCCCCCAAGATTCCACATGTAACTGATACCATATGATATTTTGTCTTTGTCTGGCTTACCTCACTTAGCATGATAATCTCTAGGTCCATTCATATTGCTGCAGATGGCATTATTTCATTCTTTTTTATGGCTGAGTAATATTCCACTGTATAGATATACTACATTTTCTTTATTCTTTTATCTGTTGATGGACATTTAGGTTTCTTTCATGTCTTGGCTATTGTAAATAATGCTGCCATGAACACTGGGGTGCAGGTATCTTTTTGAATTATGATTTTCTCCAGATATTTGCCTATGAGTGGAATTGTAGGATCAGGTGAGGTTTTTTCTAACCCTGTTTTCATTTTTTTTAAGGAATCTCCATACTGCTCTCCATATTGGCGTCACCAATTTAGATTTCCTCCAACAGGGTAGAGGGGGTTCCTTAAGCATGTTTTTAATTGGTTATGGGAACATTTTTATGATGGTTGCCTTAAAATTCTTGTCAGTTAATTCTGGCATCTGGAATTATCTGACATGTTGTCATATGTTGATCATTTTTTCTTATCCAATTGAGATTTTTCCTGAGTCTTGGTCTAACAAGTGTTTTTCAGTTTCATTCTGCACATTTTGGGAGCTATGTTAGGAGACTGCATCTTCCTTGTTTTAGTATCCTTCCATGTTTTAGTATCCTTCAGTGGCACCCCACTCCAGTACTCTTGCCTGGCAAATCCCATGGATGGAGGAGCCTGGTAGGCTGCAGTCCATGGGGCTGCTAGGATTCGGACATGACTGAGGGACTTCACTTTCACTTTTCACTTTCATGCATTGGAGAAGGAAATGGCAACCCACTCCAGTGTTCTTGCCTGGAGAATCCCAGGGACGGGGGAGCCTGGTGGGCTGCCGTCTATGGGGTCACACAGAGTCGGACATGACTGAAGCAACTTAGCAGCAGCAGCAGCGTCCCTCACTGAAACCACACCAGCAGGGGAATGTAGACACTGACCACTGACCCTTCATACCAAGTAGGAGTAGAAGCCCAGGACTGTTCTGGATGGAGGGAGAAGGGTGCCTACCTAGTGGGCAGGGATTGAAATCTGTGCTTTCCACTCATTGATGCTGTGGAGCGAGAAAGTGGTACCTTGTTACCATGAAGTGGGGATGGAAATCCAGGCTGCCCTTTTGGTCTCTGTTGACACCATCCTGGACGAGAGTGAAAAAGGTACCTCATTGACACTAAGCAAAGGTAGGAATCTGGGCTCTCCACTTGGCCTTTGCCAAGTGTTTGTATGGAGGGTAAGAAATGCCTTGTTATTGATGCATATAGAAGTCCAGGCTCTCTATATGACTTCCGCTAACTTCACAGAGGTGGATGGGGAGGGATAGCTCATTACTGCTGGGTAGTGGTTAAAGTTCAGGCTCTCCGCTTGGCTTTCTCTGATACTACCACAGGTGGATTGGAAGGGATACCTCATTATAGCCAGGTGAGGGTAGAAATTATGCTCCCCACTTGGCTTTTGCTGACAGTGGTTGGGGTGAGCATGGTTTCTTCCTTGGTGTTTTTTTGGACTAGGGTGTTTATAAGTGAAATAAAATTTCTTTGGAATAGGCCATTTATTATTGAAATAAAGTCTCTGTCATGCTAGGCTGCTCCTTCCTGGCTCTTTGGCAAGAGAGAGTAGGCTTTCCTTGGGACTTTTTTCATCTGTGCCCATTGCTGTTTGTGCATGTGGAATTTTTCAGCACCCAGTCTGAGCTTTTAAGGAAACAAGAAACAAGAAGCCTCAGGGCAGTTATCACCAGTGTGATTACTTGAATCCTGGGGTTCCTAGCTGGTCTTTCTTCTCTGCCCCTTTCAGAATATTCTTATATTTGTTTATAGATAATGTCTAGGTTTTTTAATTGTACTTAGTTGGACAGATAGGTAGAAATGTGTTTACTCCACCTTGTCCAGAACCAAATTAAGTTTCTTTTAAATCTACCATAAAAATAACATTTTGAGAAGCTGGTATATAGAATAAGGCTTTAGGCCAGGGAATAAATATTACCTTGATTGGAAACGTGCATCATTTGTACATTGTGAAACTAAAACCCACCTGTTTTTCTGCCTCCCCCCAAAAAAAGCCACTTAGCAAACAAACATTTTTTCTTAATCTTTAAAGTTTCACAGAAGCACTTTCAGGACTTTCTTGGCCACAGAAATCAAAAGAAACGTTTAAGTCATCAAGTTTATTAATGGTGCCAAGAGTTTTCTTGTTTAATTCCTTGTGCCCTGCCAAAATGGAAAAATGTGAAAATCAAGACTGGGATACTTTGCCAGTCAATAAAAGACAATCTTGAAACTTTGGTAATCTGTGTTGCTGAATTGCTTTTCTAGAGTTTGACAGAAGTATGGGTAAAACAAGTCTGATATTTATTCTTCAGTGCTGCCTCTATTTGATCACTGCCCAAAGGACGACCCAAATAATGCTCCAGGGACCTGGCCCTTCCCAGTAGGACTAACCTACACAATAGGAAGCTGGTGGACCTGGGGAGAGATATTTGTCCCTGCTGAAACTGTGAAAGTAATTTTGTTTCTCTTTTGGTGCCATTTTGGTAGAGCATAAACATGTTAACAATTTAGAGATTGTAGGAATCCCTGATGGCTGAGAAAAATTGGAACTGTCTCTATAGAAAAAGGCAATTGGGACTTTGTCCAAGACAAACCTTTTTTTTTTTTTTTTTTAACACATTCTCTTTTTTCACCTAAAATGGAAAAAACTTTTGGTTTCTTACCTCCCCAACCAGGAATTGAACTCACCACACCCCATGCAGTAGAGTGTTAACCACTAGACCTCCAGGGAATCCCCTGGACATACATTTCTTCTTTATAACATTTTGATGAACATTACTTTTTGGCATTCATAGATATTTTTGTTTTTTAGAAAGAGGAAACATGCTACATACTCTCTAGTATCTTGCTTATTGTATCTATTATTGATACATCATGGACATTTTATCTTATCAATTACTGTAGGTCTGTACCATCGTATTTCATTTAACCTGAAAAAAATGTGCTTTATTTAAATTTGCATATCTTAGATTACTAGTGATAGCCTTTTATATTTCTGTTGTGAATTGTCAGTTCGTATCCTCTATTTTTTCCTCTGTGGTGTTCAGTTTTTTAATATTTATTTGTAAGAACTCTTTTATGTATGTATTCTGGGTCTTTCACACACAGTGAAAATGTTTTCTAAGTTACAGTTTCTTTTTAAACTTTGTTCATAGTGTTTTTTATTCATTTAGACATTTTACAGTAGATTTTTTATTATTTATTTTTTAGACATTGTATATGTTTTATATAGTTGTATTTTCCCTTTTTTTCCTTTACGGTTTCCGCCTTTGGTGATCAACATATGTTTTGACAGTATATGTACAATAACTTAAAAATCACAGTTTTCCTTTTGCTTTCTCACTCAGTTTTTTCTGATTCTCGATGATGATGCCACTCAGTGCACTCTGCACTTTGCTTACTCCGTGTTAGCAACATATACCTGTCCCTCCATATTCCTTTTAAATCTGTGGTGAAATAGTATTTATCAACAATTTGTAAATTCCATTTTGAAGTGTCTTGTCTCTTCAGCTTGAATTATAAAAATCTCAAATTTGCTTCCCTGAAAATAATTTGGCTATAGATGGAAATGCTAACTATATGAGGAAAGAAAAGTAATTTTAACGTGAAAAATTAAAATAATGTAATACTGTGATATTCTCAATATTATGATATAACATGATAATTAAAATGTAAAGTACTAGAAACTATAGCATTATTAGTGTATACCTTACCTGATAAGATCTGCTTATGAGAAATAATTATTGAAATATTTCGGGAGGCTTTCCTAAAATGTGAGAATTTGACTGCTTTTGTTTTTCCAGCTAGCACCTGTTGTTCGACTGATGAAACAGTGCTTTTAGATGTGAACTGGCATTTTTCAGACAGTATGGATTTTCCACCAGTGTCTCCTTGGTCTTAGATCTGTTCTGTAATGGGTCAGCTTCTAACAGTAATCTTGTCAAGTAGCAGTTGACACCAGGATTGATTTCTCTGTTACTGATGTTAAATTGACTTAATGGTTGCTGTAATTCTTAAATCATAGCAATATTTTTCATTAGTGTGTTGTAAAAATTTCCTCTCAGCACAGAACATGGTTCCATTTCTAAGACAGAACCAAGCCTTAATAGTATGGTGCGCCATAGAACCGAGCCTTAGTAGTATGGTGCGCCTTAGAACCGAGCCTTAGTAGTATGGTGCGCCTTAGAACCGAGCCTTAGTAGTATGGTGCGCCTTAGAACCGAGCCTTAGTAGTATGGTGCGCCTTAGAACCGAGCCTTAGTAGTATGGTGCGCCTTAGAACCGAGCCTTAGTAGTATGGTGCGCCTTAGAACCGAGCCTTAGTAGTATGGTGCGCCTTAGAACCGAGCCTTAGTAGTATGGTGCGCCTTAGAACCGAGCCTTAGTAGTATGGTGCGCCTTAGAACCGAGCCTTAGTAGTATGGTGCGCCTTAGAACCGAGCCTTAGTAGTATGGTGCGCCTTAGAACCGAGCCTTAGTAGTATGGTGCGCCTTAGAACCGAGCCTTAGTAGTATGGTGCGCCTTTCCAGGCATTTTTCAGGCTTGTCCAGTATTTACGTATGTAGAATTAGTAAGTGACAGATTACAAGAGGTTTTTGTGATTGACAAATTAACTGAGATTCGAGATCTGAAAACCTTGTGCTACTGAACTTGTTTTCTAAAAGGCATTTGTGAAAGAAAATCTGAAGAATTTAATTACAAAGGTGAAAGTCATCAACCAATGCGATACTCTTAAAAAGAAGACATGCAACTGTCATGTGAGAAAGAGCACTAAGCCATCTCTGTATTTTTTGTCATTCAAGGGTGCAGCTGGAAACCGATCTGAAGATTGAGAAGGAATGGAGACAGACTTTGCGAGAAGATCTTCAAAAGGAGAAAGACACCGTATCTCATCTCCGAAATGAGACCCAACAGATCATTACTCTTAAAAAGGTAAGTAATGGTGGTGAACTTTCAAAATCCTATCATGATGAAAGTTACTTGAAAAGACAAATCAAGTCATAATTTACATGTATACGAAGGAAACAAAGTATACTGGCCTTCTTTAAAAATATCATTAAGGGGATTAAATGAATGGAAAATAGTTGATAGTTAATAGACCAGCTATGTTTTATAGAAAGCTGAAGGATACACTCCTGTCCTTTAATGGTATGTCTCTGGGGTCGCACAGAGTCAGACACGACTACGATGTGGAGTTTGTTTCTTTTAAATTGCATTTTCTGTCTTTTATTATTTTGAAGGAGTTCCTTAACCTCCAGGATGCAAATCAGCGGTTGAAAAAAATATATCACAAACAGGAGCAAGCTCTTCAAGAACTTGGCAACAAACTTAGCGAGTAATTTCTTTTTTTTCCTTTTACTAAGTAAGCATTGATGTTTATAAAGTTATGAGTGTGCCAAACCAAATAGGCATAAAAGTTTAATATAAAAAAGAAAGATATCAACTATTAGAAACAAAGCCAAACAAAAACTTCAAAATTAACAGATAAGGGTGTGGACTGGGGAGAGATTGTGTTAAAAATTATATTCTAAAATGAACATAGACCTTAGCTCTAGATATTTTCCAATAGATGAAATCTAAGACTGTTGTTTAATTTATCCAAATTTTTCTCAGTAGTCAAATTTTCAGAATAGTTGGAGAGATCTTTTTCAGACTGTTCTGAGAAGGAGCCACCATTGTGAAAAGGTGATGGTGTTTGGTGCTAGTTGGGGCTTAACTTCATACAGTATGGTTGGTTCTGTCACATTGAAGTGTTACCGGGTTCCTATGAGGACAAGAAGGAGAAATGGATTTCTGTCTTTCTCACACTTTCCTCCTTGTTTCACATTGTCTGTGTGTGGGATTAGCTTCATCTTTGTGCCCTGATTGAACATATTGTCAAATATCTAGGGTAAACGCTGGAAGGTTTGATTTAGTATTGAATGTACCACTGTCACATTAGAAAATACAAAGTGTCATTTTTTTTTTTATAATACAGAAAAGTTAAAGAAAGCTACAGTGACCCATAATTCTGTCACCTAAATAAATCCCTTTGATGTTTTATATGGTTAGAAAATTCAAAGAGCATCAAAAGGGAACTTCCCTAGTTGTTCAGTGGTTAAGACTCTGTGTTTCCACATCAGAGGTGTAGGTTTGATCCCTGGTCAGGAAACTAACATCCTGTAAGTGACGCGGCCAAAAAAGAAAAAAGTAAAATGAGGTGGGGTTGGGAGGGGGCAGGTCATGCAGAATAATATGAGACATTTAATTTTGTTGAAAGGGAAAGTTAATAGTTCAGAAATAGTTTTAAGCTTACCATTCAGGATCTGCATTTTGAAGTTATGACTAAATTTTAAAATTAGCATTCATTAATGTCATTTATTTGATTGGGTGAATTTAACTCAGATGACCATTATATCTCTTGAGAGTCTCTTGGATTGCAAGGAGATCTAGCCAGTCCATCCTAAAGGAGATCAGTCCTGGGTGTTCATTGGAGGGACTGATGTTGAAGCTGAAACTCCAATCCTTTGGCCACCTGATGCGAAGAACTGACTCATTGGAAAAGACTCTGATGAGCTGGGAAAGATTGTGGGCAGGAGGAGAAGGGGACGACAGAGGATGAGATGGTTGGATGGCATCACCAATACATAGGACATGAGTTTGGGTGGACTCCGGGAGCTGGTGATGGACAGGGAGGCCTGGCGTGCTGTGGTAGATAGGGTCACAAACAGTTGGACATGACTGAGCAACTGAACTGAATGTCATTCACTGGAATGGGTGAATTTAACTCAGATGACCATTATATCAACTACTGTGGACAAGAATCCCTTAGAAGAAATGGAGTAGCCATCATAGTCAACAAGAGTCTGAAATGCGGTACTTGGGTGTAATCTCAAAAACGACAGAATGATCTCTGTTCGTTGATAAGGCAAACCATTCAATATCACAGTAATCCAAGTCTATGCCTCAACTAGTAATGTTGAAGAAGCTAAAGTTGAACAGTTCTATGGAGACCTACAAGACCTTCTAGAACTAACACTCCAAAAAGATATCCCTTTCATCATAGGGGACTGGAATACAAAAGTAGGAAGTCAAGAGATGACTGGATGAACAGGCAAATTTGACCTTGAAGCAGGGCAAGGGCTAACAGAGCTTTGCCAAGAGAATACACAGGTCATAGCAAACACCCTCTTCCAACAACACAAGAGAAAACTCTACACATGGACATCACCAGATGGTCAATACCAAAATCAGATTGATTATATTCTTTGCAGCCAAAGATAGAGAACGTCTGTCAGTTCAGTTCAAGAGTCTTCTCCAACACCACAGTTCAAAAGCATCAATTCTTCAACGCTCATCTTTCTTCACAGTCCAACTCTCACATCCATACGTGACTACTGGAAAAACCATAGCCTTGACTAGACGAAACTTTGAAGCTCTATTCAGTCAGCAAAAACAAGACCAGGAGAAACTTTGAAGCTCTATTCAGTCAGCAAAAACAAGACTAGGAGCTGACTGTGGATCAGATCATGAACTTCTATTGCCACATTCAGACTTAAACTGAAGAAAGTAGGGAAAACCACTAGACCATTCAGGTATGACCTAAATCAAATCCCTTATGATTATACAGTGGAAGTGACAGATTCAAGGGATTAGATCTAATAGACAAAGTGCCTGAACTATGGACGGAGGTTTGTGACATTGTACAGGAGGCACTGAACAAGACCATCCCCAAGAAAAATAAATGCAAAAAGGCAAAATGAGGCCTGAGGAGGCCTTACAAATAACTGAGAAAAGAAGAGAAGCAAAAGGCAAAGGAGAAAAGGAAAGATATACCCATTTGAATGCAGAGTTCCAAAGAATAGCAAGGAGAGATAAGAAAGCCATCCTCAGTGATCAGTGCAAAGAAATAGAGGAAAACAATAGAATGGGAAAGACTAGAGATCTCTTCAAGAAAATTCAAGATACGAAGGGAACATTTCATGCAAAGATGGGACATTTCATGCTCGATAAAGGACAGAAATGGTATGGACCTAACAGAAGCAGAAGATATTAAGAACAGGTGGCAAGAATACACAGAACTATACAAAAAAGATCTTCATGACCCAGATAACTATGATGATGTAATCACTCACCTAGAACCAGACATCCTCGAATGCAAAGTCAAATGGGCCTTAGGAAGCAACACTATGAACAAAGCTAGTGGAGGTGATGGAATTCCAGGGGAGCTGTTTCAAATCCTAAAAAATGATGCTGTGAAAGTGCTGCAGTCAACATGCCAGCTAATTTGGAAAACTCAGCAGTGGCCACAAGACTGGAAAAGGTCAGTTTTCATTCCAATCCCAAAGAAAGACAATGCCAAAGAACGCTCAAACTACTGCACAGTTGCACTCATCTCACATGCCAGTAAAGTAATGCTCAAAATTCTCCAAGCCAGGCTTCAACAATATGTGAACCGTGAACTTCCAGATGTTCAAGCTGGTTTCAGGAAAGGCAGAGGAACCAGAGANGTCAGTTTTCATTCCAATCCCAAAGAAAGACAATGCCAAAGAACGCTCAAACTACTGCACAGTTGCACTCATCTCACATGCCAGTAAAGTAATGCTCAAAATTCTCCAAGCCAGGCTTCAACCATGTACGTAAACCAGTACGTAAACCATGAACTTCCAGATATTCAAGCTGGATTTAGAAAAGGCAGAGGAAACAGAGATCAAATTGCCAACATCAGTTGGATCATCAAAAAAGCAAGAGTTCCAGAAAAACATCTATTTCTGCTTTATTGACTATGCCAAAGCCTTTGACTCTGTGGATCACAATAAATTGTGGAAAATTCTGAAAGAGATGGGAATACCAGACCACCTTACCTGCCTCCTGAAAAATCTGTATTCAGATTAAGAAGCAACAGTTAAAACGGCATGGAACAACAGACTGGTTCCAAATAGGGAAAGGGGTACATCAAGGCTGTGTATTGTCACCCTGCTCATTTAATTTATATGCAGAGTCCATCATGTGAAATCCTGGGCTGGATGAAGTACAAGCTAGATTCAAGATTGCTGGGAGAAATATCAATAACCTCAGATATGCAGATGATACCACACTTACTCAGAAAGTGAAAACAAACTAAAGAGCCTCTTGATGAAAGTGAAAGAGGAGAGTGAAAAAGTTGGCTTAAAACTCAACATTGAGAAAACTAAGATCATGGCATCTGTTCCCATCACTTCATGGCAAATAGATGGGGAAACAACGGAAACAGTGACAGACTTTATTTTTTTTTGGGGGGGGGCTCCAAAATCACTGCAGATTGTGACTACAGCCATGAAATTAAAAGACACTTGCTCCTTGGAAGAAAAGCTATGACCAACCTAGATAGCTTATTAAAAAGCAGAGACATTACTTTGGCAACAAAGTCCATCTAGTCAAAGCTATGGTTTTTCCAGTGGTTATGTATGGATATGAGAGTAGGACTATAAAGAAAGCTGAGCACCGGAGAATTGATGCTTTTGAACTGTGGCGTTGGAGAAGACTCTTGAGAGTCCTTTGGACTGCAAGGAGATCCAACCACCCTCTTCTAAAGGAAATCAGTCCTGAATGTTCTTTGGAAGGATTGATGCTGAAGCTGAAACTCCAATACTTTGGCCACCTCGTGAGAAGAGCTGACTCATTTGAAAAGACCCCGATGCTGGGAAAGATAGAAGGCAGGAGGAGAAGGGGACAACAGAGGATGAGATGGTTGGCCGGCATCACTGATTCAATGGACATGAGTTTGAGTAAGCTCAGGGAGTTGGTGATGGACAGGGAGGCCTGGTGTGCTGCAGTCCATGGGGTCGCAAAGAGTTGGACATGACTGAGCGACTGAACTGAATGTGACTGACAGGAGTAAGTATCCCTTTTAGAGTTTACCAGCCATGTGACTTAGGGCCATTTATTTAAGCTCTTTAAGCTCATTTTTCCATTTGTAAATTGGAGAGTTGTTATATCCCTTTCTCCATTTGTAAATTGGAGAGTTATAAAATACCTATAGGGTTCTTTTTCTGATTAAAAGAGTAAGTATGTGAAAGCATGTAGCATAGTACCTTTCCTCATCTCAAGCAGAATATCAGTTTTCTTGTCTGTAAGATGAACAGGATAGATCTGAAAGTTACTTTCCAGTGCTTCCATTCTGAGCCAGCAATTTAAAATATAAATGATTAATTTTAATTTGAAAAGTATTGATAATGACATATTTACTCTTAACTGATTTCTTATTGAAGGATTCTTAGAAATTTTGATAGATTTTGAAAAGCTTTAAATGTTAGTTATTCAGGACTTCCCTGGCAGCCCAGTGGGTAAGACTTCTTACTTCTAATGCAGGTAGATTGGGTTTGATCCCTGCTTGGGGAACTAAGATCCTGCATGAGCATGGTGCAGACAAAAAAAGAAAAAGTTAATTATTCTGAAATAGTTATAACTGTAGATAAACTAGCTAGTATGAAGATTAAAGTAACAAACCTGAAATATTAATATTTAGAGAAAACTTGGAATGTGAAATTTTAGGATGAAATATTAGAAAATCTAGACTAATCTGTGTCATAATTACTGGCAGTTTAAAATAACTGGAAGAGGAAAAAACCCTTATCCTCACTGAGGCTTAAATTCCAAGAAGAAAAACTTTTAGTTTAAAGAATAAATTACCAGGACTCTTCCAGTGTAGTATTCTGTAGATGCTATCTATTCTTTCCATATAAAGAAACTTACAGATTTTTTCCCTTCATAGAGGGATTTCAGGATTGTCTGAGGCTTACATAATTTATACATGTTTTCCTATAGTGTCATAATTGATTGTATCACATTTATTACATTCTCATGTTTTATTTTGACCTTTCTCTATGCTTTTTTCATGCTGTGGTCAAATATTTTCAGAACCTTAAATACATATTCCTAAAAGGGATTTAATTAAAATGAATAATACAGACATCTGTTCCCTACCTAGGACAAGGAAAAGGTGTTCTTTTATGTTGTGTTCTAATAAGAACTGTAAATGATACTCTTTCTTTAGGATAGTTTAGCAATTTGCATCAGGGTAGAAGGGGCAGCATGCTTTTTTAGGGTCTGTATTTGTGAATAAAGGCATTTTAACCAGAAATAAATCAACAGCAGTAAGTTTTCATATACAAAGTATTTCTGTAGTGAACACCATTAAGTAAGCCATTTTTATTCCATATTCAGTTTTTCTGTATATACTATTGTGGCCACAATTCCCATCAGTTTTCCTTGGGTGCTTTTTGTAGATGTGAGTTCAGCTAAGAAAATTTGATTACTGTTAGTATTTTTACACTGTGTAATTTTACATTTATTATTCCCACTGTAAGAGTTGTTACAAGCCAGATAAAAGGTTTTTTTAAGTTTTGGAACAAAGAACACTTGTAGGGCCAAGCAAGTTCCTAATGTTCTGCTTCAGACTTTAGTATTTTTATGTATGTTTTAATACAGTTACTTCATTTTTAAGTTGTTATCTTAAGAAAAATAATACAAATGTTTTGGTCACTTTAATTTTAATGAATAATTTTATGGCAAAAGGATTTGAAACATGTTGAAAATTCATTAGTAGGTAATTATGTAAACTGCATACTTTACATTCTTTTTCGTGGTATACCATATAACCATTTAATGATGTGGCAGATACTTAATAATAAGTCAGAAAAAAAAAAAAAGAAGTCAGTAGCTCTAAGCCTTTCAGGATATATTGTTAAGTTGTATGGGGAACTATGTAAACAACTTTTCCATTTGAAATACACATATTCATTGACATGTAGAGATGATCATGTCTGGGTATTGGGATCACAGATAAAATATTGAATGTTAACTAATACGTATTTTTAAAAGGTTAAAAAAGTATTATATCTTCCTTAATATATCCACTCTTACTTACCACTCTGTAGCATCTGCTACAGAAAGAGTATTCGTAATGGTACCTATTGGCTTTTGGGTCTAAGAGATGAGGGTTTAAATCCTGGCTTCCTCAGTTACCATCTTGTGACTTGTTACAAGTGACTAAACCTCATAAGTCCTCACTTTTCATCTTTATTAGTGTTTCTGAAAACTAAAGGAGATTACACATGCAAAGTTTATAGCACAGTGTCTGTGGTACCTCAGCTATTTATTGACAGCTACAATAAATGATAGCTATCATTAATAGTCATAACCACATGAAAATTCCAATATTCTTTCTTTAAAAAAAGCAAATTTTAAATCTCAAAACTATTTTTGCTTTAGGTCATTTAAGAAATATAGGAAACTGTTAAATATAATTCCACTAGCCAAAGAAGATCATTAGAATAATATAGTATATACAGTTTTATATCCTATGAGAATTCAGTACCTTCCTAAGGAATTACTAGATGTTCTGTATTTTAAAATGTGTACTGAAATTTGAACCAATTTATAATCTTTTTAGATCAAAACTTAAAATCGAACACATGAAAGAAGCCAACAAAGCATTGCAGGTGAGTTTGAAGTAGTTTCCTCAAGTAGGAAGGTATGGATATCTGTGAAAATCTCCGGTAGAAGGTAAGGCCCTGTGTATTGTTGGATCCTAGGATATATAGAGGCAGAACCACTGAATGGAGAGCTTGTACAATGGGGTCCACCTCTTCACTATATCTCTAGAACACATTATTAAAATTCCTCTGTTGGAAATGACCTTGGAAACAGTTTTGTCTCCTGTCCTGAAGTTGTGGCATGGTTAGAGTGAAATTGCCTTTGGATTTGGTCATCCTTAAATTCCTGAGCCAGTCTGTTACTTACAAGATTTTGATCTTCATCAAGTCACACATCACCATGGAGTCTCTGTCCTCTTCTGATTTTGGCTTATGATTTTGCATAAGGTTGCTCCGAATATTGAGTATGTTAATTGAGTAAAAGTGATTTGGTACAACTGAATATATGGTTCTTACAACAGAGGAGAAAATATAGTCTCTGTGTGAGTACTTCAGTGACAAGATGGCTTCTTACCGCACAAGCTCCCCATTGCGTTTACCCAATGAAAGTCATTTAAAAAGTCAAATTGTACTACATACTAGGAAGATTTAAAAAAAGAAAAAAAGGGAAGCAGTCTTTTGTTTTTCACCCTCTTGTCCCTTATCCATTCCAGCTTTTGCCACCATTAGGCAGCTCCTTTTCTTTTTAGTTGTTTCTTCTGGCATTTCCCTATTTCTTAAGTATTATGCAGACCTATGTATTGCCTCATTAACATGATGGATGAGGAGTTTTGCTAACTCTCCCCCTGGTCTGTCTACTCTTCACTGTTCTTTTCCTATAGTTAAATAAGTTTTTGTGAAATATATTTACTGTATATTCTTTGAGTATTTAAATACTGTTCCTTCCTGGGGCAGGTAGTATTGTATACTGCAGTTGTATTTTTTTTTCTTGAACAACTTTTCATTTCCTCTAGAGCTATATTTACTCCCCCTGACTTTTTCAGTTGTATTTGAGAATCAGAGTTTTCTTATAGCTTCAAACACTTCTATTAAATGGTTTTTGATAGAAGTTTTTCACATGGTAAAAATGAATCAAGGAATTTAGTTCTTTCTTTTTTCTGTCAATCATCTTTATTGAAGTTCTCTCCTTTATTGCTCCTGTCTAGTCTGGTCTGGTCACTCTTGTCCTGGCATTTCCCTTTGCTGCCATTCATTCTTCCAATGCTGTTTTTCTTTTTGCCGTGCCACCCAGCTTGTGGGACTTGATAAGTTAGCCAACTAGTCATCAAACCTGGGCCTTTGGCAGTGAGAGCATGGCATCCTAGCCACTTGATCAACATGGAATTCCTACGGGGTGATGCTTCCTTCAGTAGCCTCCTGGAAAATGGTGGATGAATAATAAAAGGTTTTATGAATCTGTATGCCTTTATTCTGCTCTCACACTTTTTTAGGAGATACATAAGGATGTTTGCCCAACCAGCATTTTTTAAGCTGTTTTGTAAAAATTTTTCACTGTGAAATATATATCATATATGCAAGAGGACATGTACAGTACAATTTAAAAATGCTAGCATACTGTTTTAGCTTGTGATAGAACATGTGTGCTCCCTGATTGCATTCCCTTCCCTACAGGAAGTCTTCTGTTTTTGTTAATTATTATGCTTTTCTAACAGTTTTATTGTTCATATCTAGCCTACATTATCTAGATTTCCATTTTTATGTGTATGAAAATGGGTTTATATATGACCTTTTTTTTTTTTTTTTGGTGCTTACTATTGTCCAGTTGATAGGTCTATTGTATTACAATAGGTCTATTTCTTACAATGGGTCTGTTGTAAGAAACCAGCTATTATAGTTTGTTACATTTTGGATTTTATCTGATTTCTTCTTCATAATAGTCTTTTTTCCACTATCCCCTTATTTAAAGTCTATAAACTGGATTAAACCTAAAGTTGGTTGAATTCAGTTTCAACTTTCTGTGAGACTTATTTCTGTTACTGTATTTATAATATCCAGCAGGCTCCTATTTGCTCATTTTTCCTTTTTAAAATAACATCTCTGAGGATATTCCATTATAATTTCTTTAATGTTTTCTTTTATTGCTGCTATTCTGTTTCCTCTGAATTCTTTTCTTGTGTTTATTTGGCTGGAGTACTTCATGCCCAAATCATTCCTCAAATGTTAGAAAATCTCCCAGTTTTGATGAAAGGCACAAAAAATCTTGGAAGCCTGGTGTTTGTTGGTTAGGTGGGTGGGGATGGGTTGTAATAGACAGGGAGGCCTTGACCAAAGAGAAATCTGTCAACTTCCAATCTGTTGGGTATCGTCTCCCAGTGTTGGTATCTACAAGACCTCTCTGGAGCGGTTGACTTTGTTCAGAGAAGATCCTTAATACTGTTTGCAGGATTTAACCTGAGTAGCTGACTTTCTGGAACACCAAGGGCAGGGAAAAATAGCCATTTGTTTGCAGAGCAGTAGATTGCCCCCTTTAGTTTTGGCTCTGCTTGTAAACAGCTTTGTTTCATTAAGGAAGCAACTTCAGCTTCCTGGATCTTAAATTTTTCTTATCTGTAAAATGAAAGCTTGAGGGTGCTGTTCTGAGGTCGCTTCCAGCTAATGCACTAGGCTTACCCTACATTGTACAGCTTTTCCCCTTGAGAGAGGTGCAAGGTAAGTTCATAAGTCTGGAAATAAAAGTTGGAAGCTCAACCTTGATGTCAGAAGGCTACTTACTTTTGAACCAAATGATGGTGTTTGGAAATCTGCTTCATGTCAGGGTCTCGTCCTTACAAACATAGCTGGGCAGCAAAGTTATTACTTGCACTCTGTGACTTTGGGATATTTGGCAAATCACTTTCCTTTTTATGGTGTTCAAGTTAGACTGAATTATCTTCAAGGTCTCATCTTGCTTTAAAAAAAAAATCCATGTTTCAAATCATGTGACTTTGCTGGTCAGTCTCTATCTGATGGGAGCTGTCTAGGGTTTTTTTCCTTTTTATATCTTCACTTCTTACAATCCTGTGTTCTAAGAAGCCTTAAGAGTGCCTGAAGTGCAGTAACTCAATACCATTTGTCTTACCTCTGCTGTATCAGGTAACAAATACTGGTTACTGAGACTGTGAAAGTAACCTTACAGTCTTGATCTCTGAATACTTACTCTCTTTTTGTCTTAGTTCTTCCAAAAATTATGCTGTCAGGTAGAAGAGGCTTTCAAGAAAACTCCAGCTTTTGAGACTGTCTGTGGGCTTTTCTGCTTGTAAGATTTTTCTCTCGTTAGCTGGTATAGGTCCTGTGTTGCTCACGCCCTCTTCCAAGTTAGAATCAGATATACTTGGTTCTGTGGAAGCAGCAGCCGCAGTATAGCTTAGTCTGGGCTGTTTCCAAAAGGGACACGTGATGAGATTAATCAGAAATACAGGCCTTCTTTAAAACTTAGGTCTTCTCGTTGTAAAATGGGCACCACCTAACAAAAGTTGCTTTCACAGGGGGGAAAATGCTTTTCCTAGCCAAGATCTTGGTTGGTTAAGAATCAGTCAAGTTAGAAATTTTAGGTATCAACTTCACTTCTACCTGTTTAAGACTACTTACATTTGCTATAGAAGTTTACATAGTATCTGTTAAATTTGTGAGTTACAGAAGGTAAGGGAAATTTATAGCAGTGCAGAACTGAATTTAAGGTGAAGTCTTACCTAAAGAACTCAATAATCTGATTTACAAATTCTCTTCAAATACTGTGGATTAGCTGTGTATAATACATACATAATGCCAAACTCATGTATTTCACATAGTGAAAACTTATTTTTAAATGTTTTTGGACTGGATATTAAGGTTCTTTCCTTACAGTTACTATCCATAGTGGGTTTTTGTTAAAAACATTTGTCTTGAAATGTTCCAGTATTCAGTTGTAAAGAGTAAAATGAACCATCATCCAGTTTCACTATTTATCAATATGTGGCCAATCTTGCTTATTTATATAAGCATGTCTCTTTTTCCTCACCTAGATTATTTTGAAGGAAATTCCACATTTGTTTAATCTACAACTGTTTCAATAAATCTGTCAAAAAAAGAGGACTCATTTTTGGTTTATCTACATCCATATTCCTATAAAATGCTCGTCAGAAATGTTTTCATGTATCTTTTAGTACTAATTTGGCCATTAATAGTCATATTTTTCCTCTACCAGGGACTGGTTTGGTTGAAAGATAAAGAAGCAACACACTGTAAACTTTGTGAAAAGGAATTCTCACTGTCTAAGAGAAAGGTAAGGGAGAACAGGAAGTGAGTCCAAAAGTTTTGGTGCAAATATGGCTAATTTTACTCATTTTTTTTCCCTCTGATTTTTCCATTTAATAGCACCATTGTAGAAACTGTGGGGAAATTTTCTGTAATGCCTGTTCTGACAACGAACTGCCTTTGCCTTCTTCACCGAAACCAGTACGGGTTTGTGATTCCTGTCACGCATTACTAATTCAAAGATGCTCATCTAATTTGCCGTAATATTCCAGAACTATTCTACTGTATGCAAAGTACCTACAATGAATGATGAATGTTACATATGAACATGTGTACAATGTATTCAGACAGCCGTTAAGCAGCTTCCAGACAGCACTGGTACCAGATCTACTTTCACATATTCAACTCACAGGAGCTCAATGTATAGAGATTTCCTTTGCCATTTTTATTCAAAAATAACAGGGCATGCTTTAAAGTAACCTTAGTCTAATTTCTGACTGTAGTTATCATGTAACTCTTCTTAATGCCTTGGAGGCCAGAGAGCAGAGCCTACGTTTGCCTTACTTTGTAAAGTGAAGTCGCTCAGTTGTGTCCAACTCTGCAACCCCATGGACCGTAGCCTACAGAGGAGCCTAGTATGCAGCAGTCTGTGTCTTGCTCTTCCCAATCCCATGGACTATAGCCTACAGAGGAGCCTAGTAGGCTACAGTCCATGGGGTTGCAAAGAGTTGGACACAGTTGAGCGACTTCACTTCACATGGCATTAAGAAGAGAGTTACAGGGTAACTATAGTCAGGAATTAGGCTAAGGTTACTTTAAAGCATACCCTGTTATTTTTGAACAAAAATGGCAAAGGGAATCTCAAATTATACATTAAGTTTCTGTGAGTTGAATACGTGAGTGAAACTGGTACCAATGCTGAGTAGTTATCATGTAACTCTTTTCTTAGTGCCATGGAGAGGCCAGACAGCATAGCCTACATGTTTGCCTTATTTTGTAAAGGCCTTCTTAAAGAGTTTCAGATTATTATTCTCCAGATTGTCAAATTGATATTTGATGGTGCCTGTAATTTTTTCTTAATGCACTTTAAAACTTCACAGTTCTCGGAGAATGACTGGAAATGCACATTTTAGAAGTATTAATATTTCAACAGGTTTTTCATTAGCTTGATAAAGTGTCAACTGTATTTATTTGCTTCCCCTCCTCTGCCCATTTTGCATTAGAAAATGCCTTCCTTCTCTGTAGTCAATGTGGTATTTTGCTGAACTTTCAGATATCGTGAGTGAAGGAGGTATTATTTTGTCTCCAAATATTTTGAAGTTATATCCATTTCTTGGGGGGGGACTCACACTTTTAAAAGTCAAAACATAGGAACTGCTCTGGCAGTCTAGTAGTTAAGAGTCCACACTTGCACCGCAGGGGGGCACAGGTTGGAACCCTGGATTAAGATCCTGCATACCACATGGACATTGCCAAAAAGAAGTTAAAACAAACTTTCCTAGAAAAAATGTAATAGCTGGGATTGTAGGCTCTTGATTTTCCCTTAAGCTTTTAAGGAGAAATCTAAAATAGTTAAACTTTGCCCTTGATTATGACGGATTTGAGTTTTTTCGAAAAAGTTCTATTATTACCTTTCCAGTCCAGTAACTTTTAGGAAGCATTACACTGTGGCAGTCTACTACAGTAGAGTAAAATACCATTTATTAACACTTGCAAGCCAGGGCCTAGAGCCCTGCCATTACATATATACTTGAACTATTTCAAGCATAAAGTCAGTAAACACTAATCCCTTGGTAGTTTATAGCATACCAAGAACTTAATCTTTAAAACTACCCTTGCATAATTAACCGTAACAGCACCACCACTTGGGGTTCTACTTTTTTAACTCTTAAGTCATGTACTTTTGGAGTCTGTACCTTTTAAACATGCCATTATTGGTATCCACACTACTCCTAAAAGCACTAGTGAATAAATCATGGCTACTCCCTCCCCACTAAGATAGCACTGCTTATTCTACAGGATCATTATTATCCTGAGTACATACTGCTGTTGAGGTTTAAAATTAATTTTCTAAGTTGCCAAAGTATGAAACCACTATTTAACTTTCAGATTTCCATAATCCAGTCAGTATTTTGTCTTCAATCAGAATGGACATACAGATTTATAGGTGGTCTTTAATGCTCTGATAGGAGTATTTGAAACATGAAATTATATTCTTTGAACTGTTTTGTACTGATGGGATGGGTTAACATTTTTATGACGAGAAAAAGCAAAAATGAAAAATTTCAAGTGCTATTTTTTATTATTGTGCTTAAACTTTAAAATGTGATTATCTTAAATACCAACCCTGGTTTCATTCAACAAATAAACCGTGATTTTTAGTCCCAATTTAAATTCTTCACCACTCATGTTATTGCCAGTGATTAGGGCCTTTTGTAGGCAGGCTTTTTCTAAGAAAATACTAAACTTGCTCCATTTTGTTTTGACTTGTATCTAAAAACCATAATCTGGTTTTGGATTTCATGTAATAGAACTTTGTATTTTGTGCGCTTTGTGTACTGTTCGCTCATCTAGTAGTAACCTTATGCTACCATGGTGCCAAGGAATTGTGATTGGAATTCTCATATTCACACGTCTCTAAAATGTGAATTTTATATAACAAATAAAACACCTGAAGAAGTAAGCCTGTTTTAGGGAAGTGGTGTGAGCCTAGTAATTTAGGAGTACAGGCAGTAATTGCTTCAGTTGATAGGTTCCACTTATGCTACTACCAAGCTGCCTTCTTTAAGAACAGCAGAAATCATTCCTTTGTCCCTTTGTCTAATATTCAATTAGATATAGTACCTTCTACCAATTTGATTTCTAATCATTAACTGACACAAAGCATTCTAGGACAGACGCCATACTCATCTCCCACACTGACATTTATTACATTAATAACATTTCTAGCAAAAACAAGTAACAGTTCAATAACTGAATTCACATTGACAGGTTTCATTTTGATCCATTAGCCAATTTGGAAGAAAAGCCATATTGATCAAAGGGATTAAAAGTAAAGCACCTTTTTTCCTTGCTACATAAAATTATTAAATACAGTGGCTCTAAAACTTGAAACAAATTAGATGCAAAATCCAATCTCAACACTCTCAAGACACGGACTTGTGTCTTACATTTTAAAAAGTAGTCACCTATATACAGTTATTTAAAAAGCCATATGCTTTAACTATTTGGCTGGAAATGGAATACATCTGTGAGAATTATACTCCACGGTAAATACCTTTGTTACTTGCAGTGAATCTCGTGTCACCGAGAACCTTAACCTAGTCTAAGACATTTTGAGAACTTACAACTATCACTTTTGGGAAACATTTTTTTGGTACTTCAGTCAAGTGCTGAAGGGATTTCTTCTAAAGTCTAGAGCTAGAATCTAAACTTCCAACACTCCCATCTGCAGGGAACAGTTATGAATATACATTAAGTCCAGATACCTCCTGGATTTTTAACATTTCAGAGCTATGCCGGATGTCTGAAAATATAGAATTAGCTGAATTTATACTCCTGAAGTCACCTAAACTCATCTTTAGGTTTTACATTTAGAGTGTTGTCCAGGAGAAATTGAAGAGTGACACTAATTATTCTCCAAGCTCTGTTCAGATGTCTGCTTATTAAGACTTGTAGTTTATGCAGAGGTGAACCATTGTCCTCTTAAGATTACACTAAACTACTTCTTTAGAGCTAATAATAAAATACATCAACCCAAATCTTATGAAAGCAGCACATCCTCAGGAGTAACTAGTATATAAAAAGTATCAACATCAGTGGTTTGAATATAAAAATTTATTTTTTTAAGTCAAAGTATGCAACAAATAAAACCTACAGAAAACAGATTTTCCCATCACAATCTGTTGCTTTACCAAATAATATTTTGAAAACACATTCCTTCAGTCATTATAAAGTTCTTAAAATACAAAAGAAAGTAATTCTGTAAGAAAGTCTAGTAGACCAGATGCTGTTGTCAGGACTTTTATGTGTGTGGTTATGCTTTTAGTACATCCCACGCCATCCACCTCCACTCATGCCACCTTGCCCGTAATAACCGCCACTGCCTCCACCACCACGGCCTTAGGAAAAAAAAAAAAAAAACAAGAACCGTTTAGTAGAGGATACAAATGCATAAATTATTAAAAATATAAACAATATTGTAAGTCAACTATACCTCAATTTTAAAAAAGGAACAATATATGAACTTTAAACTGCACCACATATGGGGACTCAAACTGAACCAGAGTAAAAGACACTCACCATAACCACCCAAGCCATCANTTAGGAAAAAAAAAAAAAAATCAAGAACCGTTTAGTAGAGGATACAAATGCATAAATTATTAAAAATATAAACAATATTGTAAGTCAACTATACCTCAATTTTAAAAAAGGAACAATATATGAACTTTAAACTGCACCACATATGGGGACTCAAACTGAACCAGAGTAAAAGACACTCACCATAACCACCCAAGCCATCAGGAGTACCATATCCTCCACTGTAATTGTTCCCCATTCCCATTCTTCCAACAGATCCATAGCCTCCCTGGTTATCTTTAAAAAAAAAAAAAAAAAAAAAAGGGTTTGAGATTGACTTGCTAAGTGTCTAACTTGGCTTAATATTTCAAAAGCTTTACATACCCATTCCATCTCTGCCGTAGCCTCCCATTCCAGAACCTCCCATTCCAGAGCCGCCTCCAGGAGTTGAATTCAAGAAAAGTTCAATGTATCGATGTTCTTTTGAGTAATAGGGGAAAAAGGAATGTTGAATAAAATTTATAAATAATTGCGGAAAGGTTGACTAGCTAACATTAATGTGAAAAAGAACGCTTGCAAATTCCTAGTGGAGTGACGATATAACTAAAACGTAACATTTGTTTAAACTGTTCAAGCCTGAACTAGTTCCAAGTGTTTTATGCTTCAGTTTCCCTATAAAAGGGCTGACTCATTATTTTAGAACCTGCTGGTATACATCTTAAAAATAATTCCAGAATTTCCCTGGTGGTTCAGTGGTTAAGAATCTGCCTGCCAATGCAGGGGACACAGTTTCAATCCCTAGTTTGGGAAGATTCCACATGCTGCAGAACTAAGCCCACGCATGTGCTACTACTAAGCCTGCACTCGAGAGCTACAACTGAGTGAAGTCGCTCAGTCATGTCTGACTCTCTGCGACCCCGTGGACTGTAGCCCACCAGGCTCCTCTGTCCATGGGATTTTCCAGGCAATAGCCTGAGTTAAACTCTTCAGTAGAAAGCCCCTCAGAAAGCCAAGTCTAAACTTATTAGCAGCCACACGGTTTCAGGTCCCAGACCACTAAGCTCCTAGAACCCCTAACATTTGAGAAATCACAAACGAGAGGGTTATACCACTTACGCATGTTATTCTTATCTTTAGACATGGCAGCTACTGCATCTTCATGTGTCACAAACTCTACATCTGCTTCTCCTGTTGCTCTGCCATCAGCTCCAATATCAATATGCACTCGGATTGGATTTAGTGGTGAGAAGAACTGAAGAAAACACTTATTTTACTTTTCTATTTAGATTACTGAAAGACAATTACCATGCACATTGGTTAAGTATTTTAAGCTAGAGAAGAGTTTACACCCTAAGGAAAGAAGTCTCATTTTCCTGACTATATTCAGAAAAGCAAGCTTCCTCAGCCCACTCCCAAGAAAGGTATTTTAAAATTGTTTGAAATAACTGAGCCAAGAGACTGACATGCAGAGAAATTGGGTATTATGAATCAGAACAGCATTTGATAAACCTACCAACTATATATGCATAGGTCCCAAAACATATCATTTAATTCTAACTGCAAGTTAATCAGATTGAAGTGTCCCCCCCGCCCCAAGCACCTGAAAATTAGTCCAGCTGGCTTCCAGTAAGATCAATGGCAAAATTTTTCTTTAAGGGCTAGATGATAAATACCCTCAGCTTTGTAGGCCATTGGAGTCTCAACAAATAATGAATGAGTGATTGACTTGGCCTCAAGGGCTGAAATTTGCTTATTTTCTAACCAATTTGTAACGAAGCAATTTCAAATCATAATAGTAACCATCTAACTACAATTATTTTTAGTTCCTCATTTCTAATCACAGCCTGGGAAAACCAAACCACTCAAACTTACTGACTTGTTATATAGAATACTCAAATTAGACACTATGATTATATATAAAACCAATAATTACTAAAATTACTCACATTAGCAATATCATTTTCAGTTGCACGAAAAGGCAGTCCTCTCATATGTACAAAATGACCACCATGAAAACCCGAACTTGCATCACCAGCTCCACCATAACCATGTCCTCCCATACCTAGAAAATAAAATTTCCAAAGGTTATTTCTTTCCTACACACACCTTTCCCTATTTATACACTTTTCACCGACACCCCAAGTAATCGTAACACTTAGTTTTTCTAAATATCATACAGAAATTTTTCTGTAAGTATGTATCTATATAAAGCCCTATGTAGGGATACACTGAAATATGCCCGAGTTGACTTTTGTATACAAGTCACCTATACTAAGTGCATGTAAAGCAAATACTAAAATTCACCGTCTTTAATATTTATTTTACCTCTTCCATCTCTCATTCTGTCATCAAAGCCATCATTTCCATAGCCATAATTATTATAGCCACCATAGTCATCAAAACCTCCATAACCTGTGCAATTTAAGGAGAAATAGATGAATAAGCTTTCAAGAGATAAAACTTTATAATCTAGTTTATAAAAATGTATCTTCTGACAGCACTGTGGTTCTTACTGTTACAAGTTTGCAACACCCATTTTAGTGCATATTAGAAAAGCAGTTAACACTTGTATGAAAAGCACACATTTAGACATAAAAATTTTTATCCTTATGCCAAACAGAAAAGGTCAAAACGTGGCAATCTCTTAATTTTTGTGTAGGTAAACTAGGTGCCAATACACGCATCAATCAAGTCCCATAGCTGCCCATGGGATTCCACATTTGTATGAACATATTAAACCTAGTAGGTACTGAAATTACTGCCATTTCTGTATTTCTTGACAAAGTGTCAGGAACATTAAGAAAATGACAACAGAACCTTTGTTCATTAGATACACATACCACCATCATATCCATCACCTCCTCGTCGCATTCTGTCATACATACTTCCACGCCCAGCTCCATAATAACCCCCTCTTCCTCCTATTGGTCTATCATATGGTCCTGGTCGCTGGCCCAGCAATCTTCTTGGTGGATCATAAAATCCTTTGATTTCACTCCTGCTACTTCTGAAGATCTCAATATACCTATTTGAAAATGGTTCAAGGTACAGGTTTCAGCATAAATGTATTGAGAGTAAATAAAATACTGGGCAAAATGCAGTAAATTTTTCTACATCTAGATATAACCCAATTAAAATTGCCTAAATACACCAAAAGTTAACATTCTTTTACACCTACAAACTTAAATAATTAATATTTAAGTTTTAAAAGACAAGTTAAGTCATTTGAAAACAATTCACAAGATACAATTTTAAGTTTGTTTTATTCAGTATATAATAGATGTTTAGAGAAAATAGTTGATTATACAAAAATATTTATCAACATCATCCTACAGAAAAATGGAAACAATCTAATTTTAATTTAAGCAAACTATTAGCATTAATTCCCCACCCAAATCTGTAGTTTCCAAGTTAAATTTAGATAATTATCAATTCTTTTAAACTACCCCAGAAAAATGTTACTGTTACCCCCCCATTAAGCAATAGTGACCCACAACCCCCAAAAATAAAAATTTAACACCATCCCAAACTCTCCATCCCCACCTGTGCCCTATTCTTTCCTTGTGTTTCCCCAGAGCATTTTCTGCTATCTCCTTTGAAGCAAACTGCACGAAGGCCTCCCCTGTGCTTCTCCCCTGGTAGTCCATCGTCAATGTTATCCCATTTGGCACGATTTCCAACCCTTTAACCCAAGGACAAATAACCCCATCAAGGGGAACAGTGTTAAAGGCTGAAACATTCCCATCTGAATCAAATATTTAAAACAAGTCTAAACAAAACAAAACAAAAAAAAGCTTAGTTTCCCCATCACCCCATAATACAAAGGAAGATCTTTTCAAATATTACTGGATTATATAATTTTTTTTTTTTTGCGACCAATGTCTTTTAAAATTACACACACACTCACAAAAGGCCACCTAATATTACATGAAAAAAAAATTTAACTATGCTCCATATGCTAATTCATGATTCATTTCATCATACATAATTACTCTCAATTATGTTCATTGCATATTAGTTAGGTTTTACAGATTTTTACACATTCTGTATTGAATATTAACTGGAGCACATTTCATAACAATACATTAACCCAGATACACTCAAAAAGTCCCTCAAACAAATGGGTTTTACAAATTAAAAACTGAGTAATAGAAATATAAAATTAAAATACTACTAAACTTTGACTAATACTAGAGGTACCTTGAAAGAACTGAACTATTTCCTCTTTGCTGCAACCAAATGGCAGTCCACGAAGTCGTACTGTCCCATCACTAGCGTCATTTGGACCATTATGTTTCATAACCCAATCCATCTCAATACCGTTTGATTTAAATGCTATAAAAAATAAACAAGCACACAAAGCAGTCAATCAAAATACACTCTTGCCAGAGGTACTGAAGAACCAACTCTCAGTGGTGCAGAACAGCAAATGTAACATATAGTTATACAATGGTACAATACCTTTCTATTACAGGGCAGGCAAGACTGGGTAAAGGCAGTGAAACCTAACCCTTCCCCCAATCTTGCATTTCTAAGTATTAAAATGTTATAATTTTAAGAAAACTTCATAATTCTACCATCAGTCTTCAAACTTTTTTTTACCCTGTCCATCTTAATGTCAACTCTAGTCTTTTCCTCATGTCTCAAATGTTCCTTCACATTTTCCAAATTTTATTATTCACTTAATTACACAAATTCTTCAAAAAAAAAAAAAGAGGAAATTCAAAAGTTGTATACAGTACCACCATCCATTCATAGTAAGAGCCTAAGTCAGAAGTACAGTGAGTACTCCTTTTGATGTTGGAAAAATGGTACTAAAGTCTAACTTTAATAGATGCACTGTAATTCTGAACATACCAAATTGTTTTCAAAGGCGGAGGGGGAGTCCTGTTTAACTATAAAACGGATTTAAACACTGCCCAAAAGCAAGTTTTAAAACTAAGACAAAAGGGCACCCCAAAACGGCTTTTTAAAGCCACCTGTTTGGCAATTATTGAAGATAGTGTATTAAAAACCAGTTCACTCACTACTTTTTTAAATTAACGCAATCACATTCAAAAAGTAAGCCCTCCTTCCCCCCTCAAAAGAAATCATCCACCAAATTCCCATCCTGAGACAATCACCCTTTCTTTTAACAATTCCCAAACATTTTAAAGAGGTTAATGCAGAAGTCCTTCAGCTGCAGAAACTTACCAGATCTTATAAATTTCTCTATGCAGCTGTAGGAATCCTACTCACCTGAAAATTTCAAACCTTTCCCTCACCACCTCCTCCCCTGTAAACAAAACAATGTTCACTTGATTCCTTTAAGCTTGAGGATATTTCATATAAGCAGTATTCATTAATACCTAATTTCACACAATCTATTAGCCCAACTGTTTGAGGTAGCATCTGCAGAGGAAAAATTTCTCCCTAGAACCCATGCATTTAAAATAAGCTAATGTAGAAATTATCCAAATGTAGCTATNGTTCACTTGATTCCTTTAAGCTTGAGGATATTTCATATAAGCAGTATTCATTAATACCTAATTTCACACAATCTATTAGCCCAACTGTTTGAGGTAGCATCTGCAGAGGAAAAATTTCTCCCTAGAACCCATGCATTTAAAATAAGCTAATGTAGAAATTATCCAAATGTAGCTATTCAGCAAATTTCTCTGTATATGAATCACCTTTATACTTGTTTGCTTTGCGCGTGTGCTTAGTCCGACTCTGCCTTTTTTCAATCCTAAGTGCCAGTGTAGACAGATGTTCAAGATTTTTATCTGACATTACAACTCTTAAGCACAAAAATAACTGGGAAGAACTTTTAAGACAAAGGAAACTCTTGGTTTGAATACCTAGTCTGTCACTGCTACTTAATTTATTAATAAGCAAACTACTTAACTTCTGCATTCAACTGTAAAATGTAGTAGTGGTACTTACACCTCACTGGTCTCGGAAGAATCCAAGCTTAGTCTGCAACACTGAATGTAATCATTCAATGGTGGCCACTGTTACTGGATTCTAAGGGGCCTTGTAAAACTAACGAAATAAGCTACAAACAAAATAACTGAACCTTAAAGGATAGGAACCTATCCTGAAAGGAAATAAGGACTGTTACAAGTTTTCTTGTAACCGTTTTCTATAAAGGGATTTAGCAACAGAAGTGGAAAAAATGGAAAGGATCTAAACCTCAATTTGTTAACCCCCCAGTGAAAAACTTAAGACCTTTGCAAAGTCAATCTAATTTGTTGTGAAAAAACCTTAGAAGTGGTGGCTTTATATCATTTAGAACATTTTCCCCCCAACAATGTAAAGGTACTGTTTCATGAACAAACACCTTCCCTCCCAAAGAGGAAAACTGACTTATCCTTACTATAAATCTTATTAGCACTTTGCAAGAAACACTAGCAAGGAAACTAGTTTTGACTTTTGGATCAGCCTGTACCAATGAGACCTATATAAAACAGTCTATAAAAAAAGAATACCAAACTATTAACACAATTTAAATCGGGATAAGTTAAACAGATTCGGAAGATGAACTATTTTATAGGCCAACTCTTCATCCCAGGTATATGAAGAGTACCCAGTAAAGCCTCACTATTATCTCCTCAAAAGTTTTGAACCTAGAATTCTATTTAGAAAACAAAACCAAGACGGATTCTAAACTCATTAAAATAGAGTATTTGTTCTTATACATTAATAAAGCTGTCTCCGAAACTACCTAAATAAGCATTTACTAATTATTCAAGATAATCCATCTCAACCTTTCTTTGCAATAGTGTCTAATGGCTAATGTCCAGGGGCTTTTTTTTAAAGAATTCCTAGTGTTACAATACCAGCAGCTGGAATAAATACCACCTGCTGGAATACTAGGATAATCTTGGTCAGTTCTATGTGAGATTTAAAATATAATTTCCTAAACATTATGCTACATGAAGGATGCCAGTCACAAAAGACCACATATTGTATGATTTTAAGTGGGTGAAACTTATGTGAACTGTATCCCAAAGCGGTTAAGGCAACAAAGGCAAAAGAGACAACATTCCTTTATAACAGAGGTATATACCATCTTCCTAAATATAATACACAAAATAAGGATTTGATGCATTAGTAAGTTTCTAAACGGTAGCCCAACTGCTACAAAAAAATGAGAAGGAACCTCAAAATTTGGTCAAGAAATGATAAAATACTTAACACGGAAATTTTACATCATTCCGCTTTCATTTTGCTTGCTCCTTAATTTTAAAAACAAAGAGACACCACTACTACCTAAAGGAATAGAAGCCTCTGAAATGATTGGGTTCTTTTCTAGAACAATGTTATCAGCCACTGCAGTTCAGTCACTTGTTTACCAAAATAAGAACACCAGAAGAACAGTATTAAAAATATTAAGGCAATTAGGTGGACTTCCAAATTACCATGCAGATGAAAAAGAGGGCAAGAAAAAAAGTTTCTAGGGTAATTCAATCAGGGAAGCTGTTACATCACATACTATTGATAATTTATAGGAAACTGGGCAGTCTTTTCAAAGTCCACGAGAAGCACAGAAAATCTTCAGCAATAGGAACTGTAGTTATTTAAGAGCTGTAGAAATACCCATGCCTTCGGTTTCAATGAAAATTACAGACAACTCTCCAATGTTCCAAGGACTAAAACCATCGCAACATCACATGACTGAACTTGCTGTTTGTCTTTCTGTTGAGCAGGCTTATCATCTTGGTCAAAATGTTACTACAGTGCTATACACCAAAGAGAAAACAGGCTTAGCTACCAAAAGAAAATAAACCCTGTGTTTTAAAGTACTTTGTTTCCATGGCCTTACAATCTTTGCCCAAAATACAATTCTTGGAAACTTAATAATAATTCTTATACACAGTTTTGCCATCACTGGTGGTGTTTTAATAACTGTTTTCCCCCAATAAAACTCCTATTTAATTACAACCCAGTATTTGCCAAACTACACAAAACCATTACACCATCCCATCCCCGCTCAAAGGTTCAGAATGCCTTTCTTCATTGTTCATCTATTTGAAATAAGCCCATTTCAAATTCCTATTTGATAAATCACTCGCTTTTCTGCTTACAAAACAATTACCCACAGTCTACAGTCTTTTAATAAGTTTAAGATAAGCACGGGAAGGGGGGGGGCCTTTGGAAAATGAGTACGTACTCTTTTCGAAGTTCCAAATGTGGAATATAAGGGCGGGCTAAGCGTCCTTTATTCCGCCCCGGANTGTGGAGAAAGGTCGTCAGTTACCGTCATACAATGGAAACTTCCATTTGGTGGCTATAATTCATCCGCAAACCTGCTTAAGACAAGTAGGGGAAGTAAGAATTGGCTAAGTCATAATGTCCTACTGCCTTTTGTGAGACTCCCTCAAAAATAACCCTCAGAAATGGAGAAGGGAAAATGTGGTCTTCATTATAAGAGAGAGAAAACCAAAACGGATAGTGTAATAACGATAGCTCACGATTATTGAGAGCTTGCTTGAGCTAGGTGCTGTGCTCAATTCACTGACTCTTTATAACCCTGAAAATAATATCCCCATTTTTCAGATAATATGCCTAAATTCTAGAGAAATTTAAAAAGATACCCAAGATCACACACCTAGTGACAGAAACTAGGATTGAATCCCAAATGGTTTTACCCCAGGGACTAGGGTCTTAAAAGCACTATGGACCTACATGTGGATATATTAAGGGAACAAAATAGATTTAGGCAAGTTGAAGTTAGTTCCCCTAAATAACGCTCCATCATCTCTGGAGACCTGCAGTTAACAGTTTATTGGCTGGAGACTTCTGAACTGGCCTGAAACTTGGTATCACTGACTGGAGGTGGGGGGAGGTTTCTTTTCTCTTTTTTCCTAATGAATGCTGTATTAGTAAAGGCTCCAAGGTCCTTCTTCAGATGGAATTCTTCCCTGGATTCAAATTACATCATTATCCTTTCTGACTTTCAACCTGATTTGGTAAATGGAATTCTGTAATCCCTTTTACCCCTTGCCTGAATTCTATTTGTTTACCGCCTGACTGAGTTTGGCATTCTCTCCCCATATTTTTTATGGCTATGAGTCAAAATCCTAAAATCGTTCTGATGACTTTTCATCACCAAACTGCAATGTTTTCTTTGGGGGTTTTTTTTTGGCCACAATTTGTTTGTATTGGGCACTCTCCTGCTTGCTAACGTGAATGCTTAGGAAGGACTTGAAATTAGCAGATACATTCCTTTTGCCTTTTTATTATTATAGCAAGTAGGACGTTTTGAGTTTTTTAAAAAATACATTATATAGGGATAAACTTAATTTTTATTTGGCTTCCTATTTTGTGCCTGCTCAGTTGCTCATTCGTGTCCAACTCTTTGGGACTCCATGGACTGTAGCCTGCCAGGCTTCTTTGTCCATGGAATTTTCCAGGCAAGAAGAATGGAGTGGATTGCCATTTCCTACTCCAGAGGATTTTCCTGACCCAGAGATTGAACCTGAGTTCTTGCATCTCCTGTGTTGGCAGGTGGATTCTTTAAAATTCAGTGCTTTTCTTAAAAGAAACAGTGTCTATCAACTATTCCATCTGCAAGTTGAGTCCTTTAAGGCTTGGTGAAATTGGCTTACCACTGCTTCAGTGGTCCCTCCAGAATTGTTTCCAGATCAGTCTCTGTGGAATTGTTTCCATAGAGATGGTTAGAACTAAGAACTCCCAGCTACACTGGGGTGTGTTTGTTTTTTGTTTTTTTTCTTTGTCTTCCTTTCCATCATTTCAGTGCTTTCCTATTATATAGAAATCAGAGGGACCCTGGAGAGGATCTTGTTAGAGGCCAAAATGAGAGAAAAGATGAAAAAGGAGAAGGAAATAGAAGTACCCACAGCTCCCAGAGGAAAACAAGACACAGACATGTGATCATGGCTACACCATCAGGAAGAGAACAGGAAAATTCCATGCAGAGCTTGAAAAAAGAAGAAAGAAATTGAAGAGATTGTACTCTTCTGGGGGAGGGAAGGCACATTAACTAAAAATTGGCTAAAATAGTTGTTCACATACCCCCCTACCATGTTCTGAAATAACATAAAAACAGGATTATAATCTTTGTCTATAGGAAAAGCAAATAAACTAAAAACAACAAACCCACACATAAGTTTCTAGGAGTGTTTCTAAATGCTTTCTGAGCACTAAATCTGTCGTACTAAGGTTTTGTGAAATGCTTATTCTTTGATTTATGTCATATATTAATATATCAACTGTCTTTAGAAAGCAGTGCTTTTCTCCATAGTAATTCAAAATTATTTCTCAAGACAAAGCTTAATTACACAGTTTACATTCTTGATAGTTTGTTTGTTTCTTCAAATCACCTTAGTGTTTTTTCTTGGATTAGGGAAACCAAGAGGTCTCATCCAATTTGAATAATCATACACTAAGGAAACAAATTGGAAAAACGCGTCTAGCACACTTTCTCTACTTTTTGAAAATAATTTAAAATGTTGATTATTATTTCTGTTCCAGTGGATTGCTGGGAAGAACAGGGAAAATAGCCACAAAAGGTAGCTACTTAAGGAATTTAAATCAAATTATTATACTTCTTTTAATATTCCATAAGCATATTGATAACTTAGAGAACACAGTACAGATATCAGACCATTCCCTCCCTTTCCTCACACATGATTTTAAACTTCTGAGTCGTAGTTAAAAATACATGTTTTCATTATATACATATCAATATATATGCCTCTTAGTGTACAAATAACAATGGTTATATTGGGGGTGAAGGCACTTTAATTTTCACCACAGTCTAGCAGAGTTATTTGTTGAACCAATAAATAGAAGAATCAGAAGATAAAAGTAATGCTCCAAACTTTACAAAGAAAGTCAATGACAAAATTAGAATTGTCTTCATAACCAGGGAGTCAGATCAGCCTAGGTTCTAACCCTAAGATTTCACACTTGCCTACAGCTGTTTGATTCCAAGGCAATTAACTTTCCTGAAACTCAGTTTTTGTTGCTGTTTGTTTGTGGCCACATCAAGATATGACCTGTGGGATCGAAGTTTCTTGACCAGGGCTTGAACCTATCCGTGAGAAGGAAATGGCAACCCACTCCAGTATTCTTGCTTAGAGAATCCCATGAAGAGAGGAGTCTGGTGGGCTACTGTCATGGGGTCACAAAGAGTCAGACACGACTGAGTGATTAAGCGAAAAAACAAAAAATGCACCCTACATTGGGAGTTTGGAGTCAATCACTGGACTGCCAAGGAAGTCCCTTGAATCTTAGTTTCTTAGTGTCTAAAATGAGTTGCTATATAGAGATTAGTAGTTGAAACAATTCCAGTTCTGTCCTGTTTCTTGTCTGTTATGTCATTAATGTGGTCCTTCCTGTAAAAATTCCAGTAGTGAATTTAGTAGAAAAATTTTGGAAAGTACAATGTTCTAAGCACTGCGTTGCATGGGAGGGAGGGGCAAAAATGATTCCAGGGAAATCTGTAAAATCAGATGAGTACCAAGAATCATCTGTAGACAGACTGACATTTCACATGTAAATGGGCTTCCCTGGTGGCTCAGCTGGTAAAGAATCTGCCTGCGGTATAGGAGACTTGGGTTCAATTCCCGGGTTGGGAAGATCCCCTGGAGAAAGGAAAGGCTACCCACTCCACTATTCTGGCCTAGAGAATTCCATGGACTGTATAGTTCATGGTGTCGCAAAGAGTCGGACATGACTGAGTGACTTTCACTCACTCACATGTAAATACTGCTGTTTTCCAACATGGGCAGATGTGATTGCTATTAATAAAGTAGAAACTGATTTGAGGGCATTAGTAAAATCCTAGCATCTCAGTATATGTTTCAGTCTACAAAAAATGGCCGACTCTGCTCCTAATGCAGGAGGTCCAGGTTCAATCCCTGGTCAGGGTACTAGATCCCACTTGCTGCCACTAAGAGTTCATATGCTGTAACTAAAGATCCTTCATGCTGCAACTAAAAAGGAAAAAGGCCCTGCATGCCCAACTAAGACCTGGCACAACCTCATTAATTTAAAGCAGATAGTATGGAGAGTTCTTGTGTATCCCTCATTGAGTTGCCTCTATTATTAACATCTTGCATTTACTATGATGTGTTTGTTATAACTAATGAACCTACCTAGGTTCATTATTATTAACTACACACTTTATATGAGGTTCACTAGTTTTTCCCTAGCATCCTTCTGTTCCAGGATCCCATCCTGGATACTACATTAATTAGTCATCATTCTCCTTAGCATTCTCTTTTCCTTTGAGGAATACTCTTCAATTGGGATATCTCTAATGTTTTTCCCATGATTAAATAGGAGTAGTGGGTTCTCAAGAGGAAGATCACTGAAGTAAAGTGCCATTTTCATCACATCATATCCAAGGTAGATGCTATCAACCTGACTTATCACTGATGGTGTTACCCTTAATCAAACCTGCCTGAGGCAGTACTTGTCAGATTTCTCCACTGTGAAGTTACTTTTTATCCTCTTATGCTCTACTCTTTTGGAAAAAAGTCACTGAGTGCAGCTCACACTCAAGGGGTATTTAAGCTCCATCTCTTGGAAGGGAGAGTAGCTAGAAAAATTATTTGAAATTATTCTAGGGACTTCCCTGGTGGCCTAGTGGTTAAAAATCTGCCTTGTAGTACAGGGGACATGGGTTCAATCCCTGGTCAGGGAACTAAGATCCCAAATGCCACAGGGCAACTAATTCCGTGTGCTGCAACTACTGAATGTGCAGGCTTAACAGTCCATTCTCCAAAACAAGAGAAGCCGGCTTCATGAGATGCCCACACGTTGCAATGAAGAGCAGCCCCTACTTGTCACAATTAGACAAAGCCCAAGACCAGCAACAAAGACCCAATGAAGCCAAAAATAAATAAAGAACTTGAATTAAAAATAATTCTGTGAGATTTTCCTTTCATTCATTCTTTCATCTTGTCAGTATAGACCCACAGATAACTAATTTTATACTTCAGGTTATAATCTACATAACTTATTTTGTTGTTCAAATTGTTCTTTCTTAGGCCATTGGGAGCACTTTCAGGTTGGCTCCTGTATCCCTTTGACATACCCCTATTCTATTTATTTATTTGCTGACTTGTGAGATCCTAGTTCTTTGATCCCGGATCAAACCCATTCTCCCTGCAGTGAAAATGCAGTGTCCCAACCCCCACTGGACTGCCAGGGAAGCCCCCTTATTCTTTTTATTTTTTTGAGACTGTCTTACTTTCTTCTATTAGAAGATCCTGAAGGCTTATCTGGTATTTTCTTTACCTTTGCCCTAGAAGTGACCATTTCTCCAGAGAACCCAGTTCCTTTTATTATTGGGGAATGTTATTTAACTTCCATATTACTCAAATTTCCATTTCCTCTTGTTATTGAAATGGAATCTTATTCCATTGTGATTGAAGGACACACTTTGTATGATTTCAAGCCTTTATATTTATTGAGACTTGTTTTATGGCCTAACATTTGATCTATTCTGGAAAATACTCCATGTGCACTTGAAAAGGACATGCTGTTTACTGCCGTTGGACTCTCAGATCTAGAAAACAAATTAGAGGTGGTTACCAGTGGGAAGAGGAAGTGGGGAGGGGCAATTATTTGGTTGATAAATGGTAGGTCATGATGATAAGAACTGTAAGCTTCAACAGAAAAGTGAAAAATTTCTAAAACTGTAGGTGTTTGAACATAAATGTAGTTGAGGAAATCAGAGTTAGTCTAAAAATGTTTTTAACAAAGACAGTGTTTCAGAGCTTCTATTAAGTCCAGGAAACATGAGTAAAAGTAGTTGAGTGCCATGAAACTAATTTAAAAATAGAATTTCCTCCAAATTGTTATTTAAAACTTATTTTATAATTTGACTTCCTTTTTATAGTTATTTTCTATTTCCCAACAAGTAAGGTGGGTAGTATTCATGTACACTTTGAATGCCAGTCAGCGTTCTGTTACTAAGTATTTATATTTTTAAAGAACTAAGTTGGCATTTATTAGTGAGTAGCATTGTTTTGCGGAGAAGGCAATGGCAACCCACTCCAGTACCCTTGCCTGGAAAATCCCATGGACCGAGGAGCCTGGTAGGCTGCAGTCCATGGGGTATTGAAGAGTCGGACACGACTGAGCGACTTCACTTTCACTTTTCACTTTCATGCATTGGAGAAGGAAATGGCAACCCATTCCAGTGTTCTTGCCTGGAGAATCCCAGGGACGGTGGAGCCTGGTGGGCTGCTGTCTGTGGGGTCACACAGAGTTGGACACGACTGAAATGACTCAGCAGCAGCAGCGGCATTGTTTTGAGGCAGCAGTCATAAGCAAAAGCCAAGTGGGTTCTTTTATATGAACAGCTACAGAATATAGGAGTCAACTTTCTGTTGTCTGTAGCACAGGAGACTGTAAACAAGCTATGACTATTGTAGAGGGACAGATAAGCATCATTCCCAGGCACACCCATGGTGCTACTGCTGCTAAGTCACTTCAGTCGTGTCCGACTCTGTGCAACCCCATAGACGGCTGCCCACCAGGCTCCCCTGTCCCTGGGATTCTCCAGGCAAGAACACTGGAGTAGGTTGCCATTTCCTTCTCCAATGCATGAAAGTGAAAAGTGAAAGTGAAGTCGCTCGGTCGTGTCCGACTCTTAGCGACCCCATGGACTGCTGCCTACCAGGCTTCTCTGTCCACGGGATTTTCCAGGTGAGAGTACTGGAGTGGGGTGCCACTGCCTTCTCCGAGGCACACCCATGGGCAGGTTTAATGACTAAACTATTTGAACAAGGGAGGTTTATGATTTCCCTACATTCACATGATAAATGGAACCAAGGTTAGATTTCAGAAAGATCTCTACTGTGTCCTCAGAAACTAACTTGATGGAACTGCAGGGAATACAGTGAGACAAAGTGAAAGTGAAGTCGCTCAGTCGTGTCGCACCCTTTGTGACTCCATGGACTGTAGCCCTACCAGACTCTTCTGTCCATGGGATTTTCCAGGCAAGAATACTGGAGTGGGTTGCCATTTCCTTCTCCAGGAGATCTTCCTGACCTAGGGATTGCTTAAACTTTACCTGCCTCAAATTTTCTCTCAGCAGTTAGGGATTGAACCTGAGTTTCCCACATTGTAGGCAGATGCTTTATCATCTGAGCCACCAGGGAAGTCCATATAGTGAGACGGGATTGTCAAATGGGATTTTTTTTTCTGTATTATTTTATTGTTTATAAAAAGGNTAGGGATTGCTTAAAATTTACCTGCCTCAAATTTTCTCTCAGCAGTTAGGGATTGAACCTGAGTTTCCCACACTGTAGGCAGATGCTTTATCATCTGAGCCACCAGGGAAGTCCATATAGTGAGACGGGATTGTCAAATGGGATTTTTTTTTCTGTATTATTTTATTGTTTATAAAAAGGTTCTATTCATACATTAAATTGATGATTAAAAACTAAAATTTAAAAAAAGTTTTAAAACAGATATGAATAGTTTAGAAATCATATGAATTTAGATTTATGAGGTACCATCTGGGAGTAATTGATTTCTATTTAAACAGCTTATTTGCTTGCCATTATTAAGGAGCATATAAAGCCATGCTAGGGATCCTAATGGAATGTAAGTGAAATTAGAGAAGGATAAATTCAATTCTTTGGATCATTTGAAAAACACCCTGCTGGATAGTGCACAGAGCTCTGCCTGAAAGCTGCAGCTCAGGACCAGCCATTAGATTGACCAGGATGCCAAAATTTGTGCAAGCCCATTTACTGGGTAAAGAAAGGCAAGTTGCTTAAACTTTACCTGCCTCAGATTTTCTCTCAGCAGTTCAGGAGGAAGTTAAGCCTGCCCTTTTCTTTTCTTCTTTTGGAAAGATATACGCATCTTCTTGGGGCTTCCGGCATGGCACTAGTGGTAAAGAACCTGCCTGCCAATGCAGAAGACATGAGAGACTCAGGTTTGATCCCGAGTGGTGAATATCCCTTGGAGAAGGGCATGGCAATCTACTCCAGTATTCTTGCCTGGAGAAGCAGAGCCTGATGGGCCACAGTCCATGGGATTGCAAAGACTTGGACATGACTGAAGCAATTTAACAGTCATACACTCATGTTCTTGGATTAAAAGAATATCTTCAAAATGATTTTACAACTCAAGGTAATCCACAGATCCAACACAATTTCCATCAAATAAGTCTGCATTTTTCTTATAGAAATGAAACCAAAATTAATTTTAAGGAGAGAGAGAAAAAAAGACATCTTCAAAAACAAACACTAGATTAGACTCTCAAAGTTGAGGTATATGACTCATTCATGAGACTCTCTCCTCTTCCTGGTACCTAGCTTTGGAGTTGGCCTGCCACATAGTAGCTGTTGAACTGAATTTTGGATTTCTTTTTCTTTTTTTTTAACATTCAAAAAAATTTTATATTGGAGCATAGTTGATTAACAATGTTGTGTTAATTTCAGTGTATGGCAAAGTGATTCAGTTATACATGTACATATATTTATTCTTTTTCAAATTGTTTTCCCATTTAGGTTATTACAGAATACTTTTATTTATTTATTCATTTGTGGCTGAGCTGGGTCTTCCTTGCTGCACAAGGGCTTTCTCTTGTTACGGAGAGTGGGGGCTACTCTCTGGCTGCAGTGTGATGGCTTCTCATTGTGGTGGCTTCTCTTGTGGAGCACGGGCTCTGGAGTGTGCAGGCTTCAGTAGTGGCAGTGTGTGTTGACTCAGTAGTTGTGGCCCATGGGCTTATTAGTTGCACCTTGGCATGTGGGATCTTCCCAGACCAGGGATCAAATTGGCATCCTCTGCTTTGCAAGGCAGATTCCTAACCACTGGACCACCAGGGAAGCCTGTATTATGGAATAGTGAGCAATGTTCTCTGTGCTGTACAGTAGGTCCTTGTAGGTTATCTATTTAAAATTTTTTTTAAAGTTTAATTGGAGGATAATTGCTTTACAATCTTGTGTTGGTTTCTGCTGTACAACCATGTTAATTAGCTATAAGTCTACATGTATCTGCTCCTTCATGAACATTGACTCCAGCAGATCTTGATAGCCTCATCTCTGCAATCTCCTTTTCTCTTGCATCTGCTGCTCTGCTAAGTCGCTTCGGTCGTGTCCGACTCTGTGTGACCCCATAGACGGCAGCCCACCAGGCTCCCCCGTCCCTGGGATTCGCCAGGCAAGAACACTGGAGTGGGTTGCCATTTCCTTCTCTAATGCATGAAAGTGAGAAGTGAAAGGGAAGTCGCTCAGTCGTGTCTGACTCTTAGCAACCCCATGGACTGCAGCCTACCAGGCTCCTCTGTCCATGGAATTTTCCAGGCAAGAGTACTGGAGTGGGGTGCCATTGCCTTCTCCATTCCTCTTGCATATCTATTTCTATATCAAATTGCTTGTCCTGGGATTAATCTATGCACTCTACCCAAAATGCCTATTCCCACCTTATGGAACCCTGGATATTTGTGTGTGTGTGTGTGTATTTTTGGATTGACTTAAATGTCATCTCTGGATGACAGCTCTGGGAGCTCATCTCTGGAGTTCCCTCTGACTGTCTCCTGGGCAGAATTATTGCTCTCTCCTTGTATTCCTAAGCATTTTATATATATCTTTTCCTTTTGTATTTTATATTTTATAATTTTTACATTGGTTTCCTCACTGGCTAGAATTTCTTGCTAAAAGTTATGATTAAAAATTGTATCTTAAATATTAATACTATTATTGCTTGGAGGTCAAAAAGTGCAGACTTACCCAAGTTTTTTGAAAGGGCTCCAAAGGCACAAACTTGTAGCTATAAAATAAATTAGTTCTTGGAATGTCATGTGCAGCCTTGTGACCATAGGTAATAATAATGTATTGAATATTTGAAAGTTGCTAAGAGAGTAGATCTTCAAACTTCCACCACACTGGAGAAAAAAAACAAACCTTTTTTTTGTAACTATGTTTGGTGATAGATTAATTAGACTTTTTGTGGTAGGTCATTTCTTAATATATACTAATATTGGATCGTTCCGTTGTAAACCTGAAAGTAATATATCAATTATACGTAAAAAAGGACAGGAAAAAGTGGCAATTTGGCAAGAAAGTTAAGCAAAACCCTTGTATAATAAAAAGAAAAGAAAACAAAAACAACTCTGTAGACCAGGGAGCTGCCTAGCCATTGTTTATCCTCATCTCCTTGAGAACAAGAGATACGTGTTAGGATGGGTTTATTTATTTTATATTTAAGCAAAACACCCCATAGTTTGCTGAGTTTTTTAAAAGTTCTATAACTTTGAGAGAGAGGAATTCTTCCCTACCTATGACAAAATCCATGCTTTCTAGTAAAAGCAAAGGAAATATCCAGAATGTGAACAGTTTTATCTCCACAGCAGGAAGATACAGAAGATTCTTCACACCCCCTGACACCATTTTTCTATATTTTATAGGTTTTCAGTAAAGAGAAAGTAGTATTCTTATAATAAAAAGCTTAATTTTAACAAATCTATATTATGAGCTCTAAGAAGTCTCCAATTGCAGATTTATAAGATAACACAAAATTCAAACATGAGGTTCCTTTGACTATGTTAAGTCCAAAAAAAGTTATTGCTGATTTGCATGGTTAGGATTCATTTTTTGATTTTCCAAGTTTCTTATGATGGGCATTTTTTTTTTTTTTTAAAAATGCATCATTTTAAAAGGGCAGTAATATTCATTGGTTAACTGTCAGCAACATATATGCTCTTTGGAAGTTTTGCATACTTCATTAACAACATAGCTTATGCTAGTTTTGGCTACTCTAAGAATATAACTATGTTAAGTATATGAACACTATGAAAAGAAAATATTCTATTCATCCAGTATTTTAAAGCAAATTCAATCTAGAGGCTTAAAATAAATCAAAGAATTACTTACCTTTAAATGCAGGTGTATTAAAATAATTACTTGACTTTGTACTTGGTAAATGTTAGTTGTTTCTTTGCATCAAGTAAAACATTAACTTTTTGATTTTTTTTTTGCAGCAATAAGAAGGAAAGCAGTCTACCAACAGTTTTGAGAGTTTGCAGAAACAGTTTACAAAAAAAATGAAGCTCCCTATTTTCATAGCAGATGCATTCACAACAAAAGCATTTCGTGGGAATCCGGCTGCTGTTTGCCTCCTAGAAAATGTAAGTAGTATTTTGCTTTGAAGTACAGTGCCTGAAATCCTAGATGCTTGTAGAACCAAGTTTTACTTAAAAAGAAAAGAAAAGGAAAGAAAAAAATCAGACCCACTTGTTTGTTTACCTTCCTGGGTTGTGTTCTCTGTCAAATGGAATTAACAATGTTCATGTCTGCAAGTTGATTTTAACCAAATTATACGATAAGATTGCTTATATCTAGATGGATGCGCATGTCTAGGAAATTAAGAATTATATAAAGAAAAACTGCTGCTGCTGCTGCTAAATCACTTCAGTCGTGTCCGACTCTGTGCGACCCCATAAACAGCAGCCCACCAGGCTCCCTCGTCCCTGGGATTCTCCAGGCAAGAACACTGGATGGGTTGCCATTTCCTTTTCCAATGCATGAAAGTGAAAAGTGAAAGTGAAGTCGTTCAGTTGTGTCCGACTTAGCGACTGGATGGATTGCAGCCTACCAGGCTCCTCCATCCATAGGATTTTCCAGGCAAGAGTACTGGAGTGGGGTGCCATTGCCTTCTCCACAAAAGAACTAAGCCAATTAAAAAAAAAAAAAACAGGAGTAAATGGCACTTCCCTGGTGGTTCAGTGGTTAAGACTTCCAGTGCAGGGGGCACAGATTCTATCCCTGGACCAAAAAAAAGAAAGAAAGAAAACTCATCCATTGTAGCCACTGGATTTTCATTTAGTTAGCGCCAAATGTGGAAGACAATGCAATTAGATGAGTTTTATGTGACTAAACATGGCTGATACTACATTTAGCATAAAAGATTCTATCTGTATATTTTTAACCTTACCTCTAGTTCAGAGAATTAGAAATTCTTTTCTGGACCAAAAAGATGAGACATTTTGCAAGGAGTTAAGTAATTTAGTAGAAAGATAGAAAGGAATTAAGCTCTAACATAGTGAGAACTCAGTTTACTGAAAATCTCAATTTAAAAACGGCTCTTTGAGGACTTCCCTGGTGGTCCAGTGATTAAGACTCCAGCTTTCACTGTAGGGGACATGGGTTCAATCACTGTTTGTGGGAGTTCCACATGCTACATGGTGCAATGAGGCGAGAAAAAGGGCTCTCTGGTTAGATAAGTATTAACAGAATAGTTAGATATTCCTTGACCTTAGCTGCTATGTGTTGTTACTTGGGTATTAGGAAACAAGTCAATGTACCCTTCCACTCAGAGCAGTTAGTACAAGAGTAGAGTATCTGAGAATTATGTCAACTACGAAGTAAGCAGTTGATGATCTTGAGTAAGTCTTATTAAGTTGGGGCCTTCAAGGGCAGTAAATATCAAGCTGGTTGCAGATTAAAATCACCCGAGGTGGTTTAAAAATTCCTGTGCCCAACCAATCACAGCAGAATCTCTGGGGGGTGAGACCCAAGCAGCACTGGTTTTTAAAGCTCTCCAGGGGATTCTAGTGTAAATCAACATGAAGAATAGCTGCGGTTTTACTGAGACCGGTGAATGTTGTTAATCGAGTCCTTGTATGTTTTATTTTCTCCCTCAAATAAAGCAGCAATATGGTGATCAAAGTCCCCATCTTACCTTAACAAAGCATTCATTATGCAACCCTGTGGCTGGCATTTTCCAACCACACAGTGCAGAAGGTAATAACATTAATAGACTATCAAGTAACATAAGAACTTGGGAGTAATAGTGAGAGAATAGCTAACAGCCAGATTCTAAATCCTGAACTTTCTTTAGAAGCAGTATAACACACAGAGCTTCACATCAAGGGGTTGTGGAATTGACTAAATCTACTTGTCAAAAGTCTTAGTGTTAAAAAAAGCCTTAGTGTATTTATCCCATATTCCCACATAATATTCTAGAAGAGTTTTGAAAAAAGGTTTAAGTGATTTATGTACTTCATTTTTACCAGGAATTAAAATTATTCCTCAGTGTATTCCTTCTTACCTCTAATACATTCACTAAACTCCAGACTTAGGATCTCTCTCTCTCTTTCACTCTCTATTAAAATATATTTTGCATGTTATTTATATATTTAGAAAAGCTAGGAAATACAAATTTAAACAAAAAACTTAGCATAGTTCAAAGCAATATGCTTCAGTATGAAAGGAAGAAAAAGAAGTCTGTGATCAGGAATGCTCTCTAGAGTCTCTCAGTTCATTTCTCTGCCTTAGACCTGTGAGATGAGGCTGGTTTGATGGTCGGTCCAGGACAACTAAATAGGTATTTAAAGAGTCGGACACAACTGAGCGACTGAACTGAACTGAACTGAACTTGCTAGTTTTCTATTCTGTAGACTTGAGGATCTCCTTTCCTGAAGGTTAACTTAGCACTTTCTCCAGTGCATAATGAATAAACATTAAAATGAAAAGAAAAGAGAAACTGTTGTTCCGCCCTTTGATTTTTTTACCCACAGCTAGAGACAGTGGGCACTTGAAGCACCTAGAAAGAACACAAGTGAACTCAGGAAATATCAGAGACAGATAAGGACTAAGCCTTATAATGCTGACCACAACTCAGTAGGCATTTAGCTTGTCATTATGTATTCTACAAATGTTTGTTGACACCTGCTGTGGGCCAGGCTCTGGGGTAGGGACGGGAGGTACCGAGACCAATAAGTTTGCCTATCCTTGAGGTGCTCAGAGTCTAGCAGGGGAAATAGATGCATAAACCTGATCATTTTCCCATAGTCACCACGGAAGCTGAAAGACCAGGTACTAGGTCCCCTGGGGACCAGAGCATGGAGCAACTTGCATTTTTCTGGGTGAGAAAATACTTCAGATTTTAAGTTTAGGGTTTCAAAGGAATATTCTTTTCCATTTTGTTTTGTTTAAAATTATTTAAATTTGACTGAGATGATACTATGAAAAACTTGGTAGACAGACTAAATACGATATAACTGCACTTTGAACTTTTAAAATACTTGATAAGAGACTGCTGGAAGAAAAGGAAAACTTTCTGGGTAACAACATTCCCAGAACTTCTACAATATTCTCAAGTGTTTTGTCATGGCCCTTCTAGATAAGTCTATTTTTCAAATCTTCACTTGAGGAACACTGTGAAAGTGAAGTGAAGGTGTTAGTGGCTCAGTCATGTCCGACTCTTTGTGACCCCATGAATTATAGGCTCCTCTGTCCATGAAATTCTCCAGGCAAGAATACTGAAGTGGGTGGTCATTCCCTTCTCCAGGGTATCTTTGAATCCAGGGATCAGACCCAGGTCTCCTGCATTGAAGGCAGATTTTTTTACTGTCTGAGCCACCAGGGAAACCCTAGACAAGTCAATTTTTTAAATCTTCACATGAGGAACGCTGTGTATTAGGTGAAAGCAAAAACAGATTAAGGGCTAAATGTAAGTAATATGAAACATGTATTTGAAAAAAAATATTTAAAACTTTAAAAAACTGATGGCTGTTCTCAGATGCCTGACAATTTTATAGTAACGACTATATGTGGTGGTTTAGTCGCTAAGTCGTGTCTGACTCTTGCGACCCCATGGACTGTAGCCTGCCTTCCTTTGTCCATGGGATTCTACAGGCAAGAATACTGGAGTGAGTTGCCACTTAGACATAGAAAATGTATAGAAACAATATTTTAAAAAATGAAATAGATACATTACAATGACAGCTGTGTTAAAAGCTATAGGAATTCCTGATCAGCTATTCGAATAGGTCATCTGGCTGTGGTAGTGATAAAAGGTGATTTATTTTCCTATAAACCTGATTTACTAGTTAGTGAAAATAACATACCAACAAAAGTAAGGAACCCATATTTATTCTCCCTTATATTCTAACAAAACCTTAAGATTTTTTTTGTGTGTGTGTATGTGTATGTATATATATATGTATGTGTGCTTTTAGGGCAGAGCTTCTCAAATGTGTAATTAACATTTTGGACTGGGAAGTTCTTTATTGTGTGAGGTGTCATGTCTGTTATAAAATGTTTGGCAGGTCCTGGGCTTTGACCCACTAAATGACAGTAGTCTTCCCCTACTCCCCTAGCCATGACAATCAAAAATTGCCCCCAGTTGAGAACCATTGTTTCAAAAGATACCTTCTCTAAAGAGAGGTTTATTCTGGAGTTTTCCTGTTTAAATTAGCCATAAAAACAACTTCAAGGCCCAGTGTATACATTTATCCCACTTCAGCTGGCATTTCCTGGCTGTCTCCCATGAGTGGGACACTGCTAGGATCAAATGGGACACTCATAGATGTGCATTTTTATTCTTTTAAATGCTAATAATCATTTCCAGTGACAGCAAGGAGGATTGGCTTCACACTTTTAGGTAGGAATGCTTAGTTTCAGTTCCTAAACTACTTGCTTTTCTGGTTTTCCTGGGTAGAGTTAGGTATAACCAAAAGCCACTTTTACAGCTTGGTAGGTTATGTATTTAAATGAAGAAAGGTGTATAGCAATCCTGAGTTCAATCCATGCTTTAACTCACATGCAGTGGCCCTTTCCACACTTGGCATCCTTTCTTGGAGAATCACTGACTCTGTGACCACACTGGGTCAGAGACTCCTGGGGTTTCTAGAGAGTTGCAACCTTGTATCTCAGTTTTATGCTCACAAGAAGGATGCAGAGTGCAGAGAAGATTCTTCCAGGACACTGAAGCATTTTTCTTTGCCAAGTATTTGAAGGAAGAGAGCAATGCAAAGGAAGAGGAAATGCTAGTGTGGTAATCTCTGCTTCCCAAGTACCCTCACTGACTTCCAGAACAAAACTCTCAGCTGGGGGCAGTGATTTCAGGCAAATTCAGCCTGACACATACTGTGCTAATTGGTTTTCATATGTTATTTCATTTCACCCTCACAACCACTTTATGAGTAGGTTTTATTATTAATCCCTGTTTTACAGATGAGAAGACAGAGGCAGAGAAAGATTAAGCAACTTATCTAAGTGGCTGACTTCAGAATCCCACCCCAGGTCTGCCTGACTGCAGGGTCCATGCTTTTAACCCACTATACTCACTACTGGTGCTTCCCAGGTGGCACAGTGGTAAAGAGTCTGCCTGCCAGTGCAGAAGACGCAAGAGACGTGGGTTCGATCCCTGGGTCAGGAAGATCTTCTGGAGGAGGAAATGGGAACCCACTCTAGTATTCTTGCCTGGAAAATTCTATGGTCAGAAGAACCTGGCAGGCTACAGTCCATGGGGTCACAAAGAGTGAGACACGACTGAGCATGCACACGCACTCACTACTGGAATATTCACTACTAGACATTCTCCCACGGTGACCCTTCCCAGTTGGTAACATGCATCAGTCTTATAATTCACTCAACGCCTGTCTTCCTCACTCCTGGACATTCTATGAGATCTTAATCTACTCTGACTTGTTCCAACATCCAGGGCCTGGCACATGGGAGACACTAAATATCTGTTGAGTGAAAGTGGAAATAGTATAATCAATTGTATTATGCAAAATCTTCTTCTAGGAGTTCTAGTAGAAGAAGCCAACAGTTATTTATTTATTTTTGTATTAGTTTATTTTTGGCTGTACTGTGTCTTTATTGCTGTAAGCAGACTTTCTCTAGTTGTAGCGAGCTGGGGCTGGCTACTCCCTAGTTGCGGTACCTGGGCTTCTCATTGAGATGGCTTGAGCACAGGCTCTAGGTGCAAGTGCTTCAGTAGTTGTGGCTTACTTGCTCCATGGCGTGTAGAAGCTTCCTGGACCAGAGGTCGAACCTGTGTTCCCTGCATTACTGTGCCTTTGGGGAAATCTTGGCCAACGATCATGGATCTTTTGTTTTCATTGATGGGGTGGGATGGGCAGGGCATGCAATGCAAGTATGTGCTTTAGATTCTGTGATGGAGCTGGAGAGACAAGGCATGTAAGATCCATTGCTGTTCAGTCACTAAGTCATGTCTGACTACACATCCCCATGAACTGCAGCATACCAGGCTTCTCTGTCCTTCAGTCTCTCCCGGAGTTTGCTCAAATTCATCTCCATTGAGTCGATGATGCTATCTAACCATCTCATCCTCTGTCATCTCCTTCTCCTCTTGCCCTCAGTCTTTCCCAGCATCAGGGTCTTTTCCAAGTCGGCTCTTCACATCAGGTGGCCAAAGTATTTAGGAACAACTGAAGATGACTTGCAGCTTGAGTGCTGCATTTTGTGGACATAACTTTGCAATCGGAAACCCAGTGTCTCAGAAGGAATCTCCTGTTTCTTCCTGAATGATTTAGAACTTTCTACATCCAAGTGCTTTTCCTTTGCTAGAAAGAAAGCAGAGGGACAAATGAACAGACGGAGAGCAAGACTGTCCTGTTTAGGCTGTCATATTTCTAAACTGCCACAAGGTGGGAGTATTTTAAAACTTTACTGTGATTTTCTGATTATTAATCTTTTGCGAGCCATATGGTTGATAGAACATCAGTGTCCCAACACAGTACATTGCAACTCAGAAAAACAAACATGGCGCTCTTTTTATTGCTGGAAACTTGACTCTTGTGAGATTGGCAAAGAGAAATGGATATTAAAGCAAGAGAATTAACAGTTATTGGTTCAATTTGTAACTATTGTGTGTTACATTTGAAAATAAGCTTGTAGTGTAAAATGGAAACATTTTTACATTTTTAGTTCCAATACAACATTTTTGTATTGGAACCAAACTTCAGTATTGTTAATGAATGTAGTCTCATTCTTTTTTTTCCCCTAAAGCTCCCCAAGTTGAAGCAATGTTAATCTTCTCATGATTCATCATTATTTTGCTCTTTGGTTCCAGTGTAGAAATTCACCCACCCGTGATGCATACTGCGGGCTGCGACTATCAAACCTTTTATTGTCTCTGGCACCTCTGGCAAATAGCAGATGTATTTTCAGTGTCCTGGGACAGAAATTCAAATTGTAACTGATGAAATATACCAAACCAGAAAGGATTAAAGAGCTGATGGTCAGTGGAGTGTGTGTTTTAACTGATGTGCAAAAAAAGCCCATTTGCAAAGGAATCTACTACCAAAAGATGGTGATCTTGGCTAAAATGTGAAACTCTTTAATACTTTTAGAAACTCTGGTCCTAAAGGTCAAGGGAAGCAGTAGGCAAAGAAAGGATAGGAAGTTTGGCCAAATCAGATAGAGGAAGGACTGGCAAGCACTCAGATTCCTGCAGTCAAGGAGGCAAATTCATGTTTTTCTTCATCAGCCCTTCAGTCACCTTTGAAGCTGATGATTGCAGACTTGGCCCTAGGAAATTAAATGGCTCCCAGTTTCATTAAGGTGTTATATGCATGGGCAGGTAGGTCAGTTTCCATGGAGGACATTCTACAAACCATGGGAAAGCAACTTGAGCTCACTTCTGAACACTGTCTTATTGGCCCCAGCAGCACTCAATCTCCTCTACTCAGGTAGGACTCCTCACTCCCTAGCCCCACAGGTGTCCACAGGTGTGACATGTGTTCATTCCACTTCATTCCTACCATCCTAATTCTCCTTACCTCAACTTGCAGAGTCCTAGAGAGTCAAAATATAACGGGAGGAGAGCAAAGTGACTTGCCCAAGAAGCTTTCTTACTCAAACCTTTTGCCCAGTTTTTCCTGTCCAGCTCACCCAAATCTGACCTTTTGCTAGGTCCGCCTCAAGTCTTCACCTTCAAAGTCCTAGAGAACTTAATGTTAAAATCCATATATCTCAATTACATACTCTTTGGTGTGACCTACTGCTGCTTTCTGTATCTGGCTTGACTCCTCAGCTGATAGGCTAAGGCTCTTGAACCCAGGGCCAGCTCTTATACATCAGGGCTCCCCAGTCCACAGATCATCTGGTTTCTGATTAAAATGGAGATTCTGATTCAGAAGGTCTAGGGTGGGGCTTGAGACTGCGTTTCTGACAAATTCCCTTGGAAGTGGTGCTGATGCTGCTGGCCCAGTACAGCATGGGTAATTGATTGATGGCTCCTTTTCCTCAGAAATGTTGCAGGAGTCCATTTTATCTGATAGAAATTGGTTTTTCTGCCTGTAGCATGTTGAAGAGATAATAATAGTTTCTTTGTTATGTGGAGGTAGTGCAGTATGTCAAGTTAAAGCACTGACTTTGAGCCACTCAAAATAAAAAGGTAACATTTTTCAAGTACTTAACTATGTGTTGGGCACTCTGATGAGTGCTTTATATGCATTACTGGATTAAATCTTTTGAAAGAAAAACGGTAAGTAAAAAACAAACAAAAACTCATTGTGTTCTGTTTGGGTTTTCAGAAGATAAATGTCAATTTCTTAAGTGATTTCTCTTTCTGTAGGGCTACAGAGTTTCTACAGATTTTGAATACAGTGCTCTTTTAAGAAAAGCTTAGTAAGTCTCCAGTGAGGATTTTTAACATCAGCTGATAGTTAAGAAGTTATGACTAATTTTTCATAACTACTGTTTGTGTCTTATATGCCTTTTCTCAATACATAAACTTTAATAGGTAAACATCTTTGTAATGTTATATGAGTACACGGAAAAAGAGTTCTAATCAACTAAAAGACAAGGATGTTTAACTTGACGTAACTCAGATAAGTGAATTCTGAACTTTTAGAATAAAGTTTCAATTCTTTTTTCTGAGTTTCAGAAACTCAAGAATAATAAGTTTAGCAAAGGCAAAGATGCATTTATCTTATCTTGAGATTTCTCTTTTTATAATTAATTTTTATTGGAATATAGTTAATATCTTGAGATTTCTTTAGAATTCAGAATCTAAGTAGTGAGCATCTTGTTGATTAAAAAAATTGATTTTCATTCTCAAAAAGAAAATCTATGCCTCGACCCATTTTTTCCCTTGAGTTAAGAGGAATGTATGTATGTGTATATGCATATATATATGTTAGGATATTACACAAACTTTTTGTGTTTAATTTTTTATCTGTAAGTGGATAAAAATATCTATGTTGAGTGTTTTAAAAATGCAAATTAAATGAATACTGAATTCTCTCAGGAAATATTTATTGAGCTCCTATTATATCAGGATGAATACAAGCATTGCTCTAAACCAGGACAAAGCAAAGTAGCACAGTGGTGCTCTCATAGAACTCTGAGTCAGAGGTTGGGGGTACAGCCAGTAAAGGGGCATAGTAGATAATTTCAGGTGTTGTAAGTACTGGGAAGGAGACAGAGCAGTCTGGAAGGCTTCCTGGAGGAGGTGATCTCCGACTTCAGCCTGACTCATTAAAGGGAGTGTAACATACATAAATGAGGTCAGGATGGTCCAGTCTGCTCAGAGTGGGCACCTAACATCTCTTCATCCAACAGGAATGACAGTTTGTGGAGTTTCTGTTTGTAGCAATTGTTTTTAGAAGAGAGCACGATCTCTCTGATAGACTAGATAATAATCTGACAAAGGATAGCCCAGGCCAGTAGGTTTTTCAGGATCTGCTCTTGCTTCCACAGCTCTTCACATGGTGCTACACGGACGGATTTCTGAAAAACAATCTTTATAAAAGTGCCTTAAATTTCTTGGTGATTATTTACTTTAAAAGTATATGACTTTTTAAAATTCTTTTTTACATTAAAAATTTTTTAAGTATATAACTTTTAATATTAATAAACTTTTTTTTTTCTTACTAGTGGTAGTTGCTGTTCAAGGAAGTCTGATTTGTGTTTCTGGAATCTCACTAACCTTTTGCTTCTAATTTAGAAACTGGATGAAGACTTGCATCAAAAAATTGCAAAGGAGATGAACCTCTCTGAAACGGCTTTTATCCGAAAGCTACACCCAAATGACAACTTTACACAAAGTAAACACACTTTTTTATTTTCTTTTAAAACAATTCCTGAGTGGTACCAGAAACTGTTTTTCCAGTGGGGGAATAATATTTAAGAAAAATGTCCATTTATTATTTGCGTGCAGATAAGGAGGGTGGGGGAGCTTCTAATTTGATTTTCAGTTCATCTAAGGGAGCAGATGCTGATGAATTTGAATGTTTCAGATCCAGATCTAGCATTGCATAGCCCTAGAGGTCTTGCCTCAGAGAAGGCAATGGCAACCCACTCTAGTACTCTTGCCTGGCAAATCCCATGGATGGAGGAGCCTGGTAGGCTGCAGTCCATGGGGTCACTAAGAGTCAGACATGACTGAGCGACTTCACTTTCACTTTTCACTTTCATACATTGGAGAAGGAAATGGCAACCCACTCCAGTATTCTTGCCTGGAGAATCCTAGGGACGGGGGAGCCTGGTGCATTGCCATCTCTGGGGTCGCACAGAGTCAGACACGACTGAAGCGACTTAGCAGCAGCAGCAGCAGCAAAGCAGAGGTCTTGCCTAGACTTTGCTCTTCCTTTTCACAACACGTTTCAGTGATTAATTACGCTAATGAAGTGTTTAGAAAAGAATAAGAAAATGAAAACTTTCAACCCCCTTGTATGGAAATGATCTTGTCTCTTTGGTTTTTCTCCTCTGAAGGTTCCTGCTTTGGATTAAGGTGGTTTACACCACAGAATGAGGTTCCTCTCTGTGGCCACGCTACCCTGGCTTCTGCAGCTGTGCTGTTTCACAAAATAAGTAATATGATTTTCTTTTATGAACTTATCAGTAAATAGAAATATTTTTTAAAACTCTCATACATTTTTTCCTGTGAACTAAAGTGACTGCTATAAAGACTACAAAGTTTATTTCACATGATTTATTATGTAGAAACAAAAACAGCAACCTTCAAGAACACTTTGATTTTTCAGGCATGTTGAATAGTCATGGTTGCTGTTCTCTGAAATGCCATTTTCTTTCATTTATAGTTTAGTTTATTTATTTATTTTGGTTGTGCTGGGTCTCTGTTGCTGTGTGTGGGCTTTCTCTAGTTGCGGCCCACAGGGGCTACTCTCTAGTTGTGGTGCCTGGGCTTCTCATGGTGGCAGCTTCTCTTGTTTTGGAGCACAGGCTCCAGGCGCAGGGGCTTCAGCAGTTGTGGGATGCAGTCTTAATTCCTCTGTGGCATCCTCCCTCCCAGGCCAAGGATTGGATGCATGTCCCCTGCATTGGCAGGCGGATTTTTATCCACTGTTTCACCAGGGAAGTCCCACCATTTTATTTTAAATAGGAGCTCTCTGTTCTCTGTGACCAACACAGGACAGCTTGCAAGGCAGTAGCTCAGCTCGTAAAGAATCTGCCCGCAGTGCCAGAGATCTGGGTTCGATCCCTGGGTTGGGAAGATCCCCTGGAGAGAGAAAGGCTACCCACTCCAGTATTCTGGCCTGGAGAATTCTATGGACGGTATAGTCCATGGGATCATAAAGAGTCGGACACGACTGAGTGACTTTCACTTAATGTGAAAGTGAAAGCGAAGTCGCTCAGTCGTGTCCGACTCTTTGCGACCCCATGGACTGTAGCCTACCAGGCTCCTCTGTCCATGGGATTTTCCAAGCAATAGTCCTGGAGTGGATTGCCTTTTCCTTCTCCAAGGGATCTTCCCAACCCAGGATCAAAACCTGGGTCTCCCACATTGTAGACAGATGGTTTACCGTCTGAGCCACCAGGGAAGTCTTTCACTTAATACTGGGGAACTAAAAGACATACTTTTCTCCAAATGTGTCCCCACCCACACTGAAATTCATTTCACAATAAAAGCTTCTTTATCCTGAATTTTAAATATTCATGAGGTAAACTATGTACATTTACCCTGTGAAGAGAGGATGCAGTACTTTAATCCTACCAGTTCCCATCTCAGCTACACTTGGTATAATAAAGATCAGGGCTTTGTGGGAACAGGGCAGAGGAGAGACGCCTGGAAATGTCCTCAAAGTAGAGACAGAAGCAGCCATGAACAAGTGTAGACAACAGAAAGTCAAACAAGGAAGTAACCAAGATGATATGACAGAGGGTAATTGGGGGAGTGGGGATTTGAAAAAGAAGTTCTTTTGGGAGTTACTTCAATTCAGTTCAGTTGCTCAGTTATGTGCGACTATTTGTGACCCCATGGACTGCAGCACACCAGGCCTCCCTGTCCATCACCAACTCCTGGAGAGTACTCAAACTCAAGTCCATTGAGTTGGTAATGCCATCCAACCATCTCATCCTCTGTCATCCCCATCTCCACTTGCCTTCAATCTTTCCCAGCATCAGGGTCTTTTCCAATGAGTCAGTTCTTTGCATCAGGTGGCCAAAGTAATGGAGCTTTGACTTCAGCATCAGTCCTTCCAATGAATAATCTTTCCTTTAGGATGGACTAGTTTGATCTGCTTGCTGCCCAAGGGACTCTCAGAGTCTTCCCCAACACTACAGTTCAAAAGCATCAATTCTTCAGTGCTCAGCTTTCTTTATAGTCCTACTCTCACATCCATACATGACTACTGTAAAAACCATAGCCTTGACTAGATGGACTTTGTCGCTAAAGTAATGTCTCTGCTTTTTAACAGGCTATCTAGGTTGATCATAGCTTTTCTTCTAAGGAGCAAATGTCTTTTAATTTCATGGCTGCAGTCACCATCTGCAGTGATTTGGGAGTCCCCCCAAAATAAAGTCTGTCACTATTTCTACTGTTTCCCCATCTATTTGAAATGAAGTGATGGGACCAGATGCCATGATCTTTGTTTCCTGAATGTTGATTTTTAAGCCAAATTTTTCACTCTGCTCCTTCACGTTCATCAAGAGGCTCTTTTGTTCTTCACTTTCTGCCATAAGAGTGGTGTCATATGTGTATCCAAGGTTATTGATAATTCTCCCGGCAATCTTGATTCCAGCTTGTGCTTCATCCAGCCTGGCATTTCGCCTGATATACTCTGCATACAAGTTAAATAAGCAGAGTGACAATATACAGCCTTGACGTACTCCTTTTCCTATTTGGAACTAGTCTGTTGTTCCATGTCTAGTTCTAACTGTTGCTTCCTGACCTGCATGTAGTTTGATTAGTTTCCTGTAATTGGGAGTTACTTAGATGGCAGTAATAAGTGAAGGTCTTATAGGCCACGTTTGCCCTGGAAACAGTCTCATTGGCATGCTGGGAGGACTAGGGGTAGTATTCTTAGGATTAGCATTGTTAGTGAAGTAAAGAAAGCAGAATTTTTTCTGCTCCCCAACCCACCATGCCCCTTGTACCAGAAAGCAGAATTTAAATTTGTTTTTAGNGTAGTTTGATTAGTTTCCTGTAATTGGGAGTTACTTAGATGGCAGTAATAAGTGAAGGTCTTATAGGCCACGTTTGCCCTGGAAACAGTCTCATTGGCATGCTGGGAGGACTAGGGGTAGTATTCTTAGGATTAGCATTGTTAGTGAAGTAAAGAAAGCAGAATTTTTTCTGCTCCCCAACCCACCATGCCCCTTGTACCAGAAAGCAGAATTTAAATTTGTTTTTAGTTTTTAATTTTTTTAGTTAATTATTTTTTAGAATTAAAAATTTTTTTTTGAATTACTTAGCTTATTTTTGACTGTGCTGTGTCTTCATTGCTTTGTGTGGGCTTTCTCTAGTTGTGGTAAGTGGGAGCTCTTCTCTGGTTTCAGTGCACAGGCTTCTCATTTGGAGGCTTTTCTTATTACAGAGCACGGGCTCTAGAGCACATGGGCTTCAGTAGTTGCAGCTCACAGGCTTAGTTGCCCTGCAGTGACATGTGGGTTCTTCCTGGACCAGGAGTTGAACTCATGTCACCTGCACTGGCAGGCAGATTCCTAACCACTGGACCACCAAGGAAGTCCAAGAAAGCAGAACTGAGCACCATGTGAAATTGAACTGCAGAGTAGTAGCAACAAAGAAAGTCCTGATAGTCTTGCATAGGGACCTAAAGTTAGATGAGAAAATGCTTTGGAAATAATGATGTCTTACACCAATTGTAATGAGAAGACTAAAACTTTGAGTTTCAGAATGTAAATTTTATTCTGTGAAAGCTAATCAGCAATGTGACATTTCCTCACCTTTGAGATATGTTCACAGAAGTACTAGGGAAAAGAGTTAAGTCATAAATCTTTGTTTTCACTATAAATGTTATCCCCTCTGAGATAAGCGGCCCAAGTTGTATCAGTAATATGAAGGGATATTGTATCAGGGTTTGTGATCTAATCTTTAAATCAATATTTTATATATAGTTTGGCTTGTTTATGGTAAAATTGATTTGTTCATATCAGACTGTTGTATATAACCTGTACGTTCTATTTGTCATCCCTTTGACATAACTTAAACTAGTAGTTTGTAACTCTATAAACTCTATTGTAAGAGTATATAAAATATATAAAATATAAAAATCTACATTAAAAAACATAGCAACCCTATAAGCTGTGTTTAATGATTTACCATTTTATTGGTAAAATGAAATTCAGTTCAGTTCAGTTGCTCAGTCGTGTCCGACTCTTTGCGACCCCATGAATCGCAGCACGCCAGGCCTCCCTGTCCATCACCATCTCCCAGAGTTCACTCAGACTCACGTTCATTGACTCCGTGATGCCATCCAGCCATCTCATCCTCTGTCATCCTCTTCTNAACTGACCTTTTCCAGTCCTGTGGCCACTGCTGAGTTTTCCAAATTTGCTGGCATATTGAATGCAGCAAGTTTAATTATTACCTCATTTTATTTATGAGGAAATTGAGATTTAAGGAGATTAAATAATTTTTTCAAGAGCACACCATGATGTCAAGACCAATCAGTTATATTCTTGGTTCTCAGGTTAGAATCCAGTGAGAGTTTTCTCCGCTATGACCCCAGTAACCCAAACCTGGGACCCCTTTATTGGAATGAACGACACTGCCAGAGAATCTTTAAAAGTGATCAAAAGAGACATGCAACTATATGACAAAGTTTATTTTTCTATTTCTTGATTCCTTTCAAACGTTTGACAAAATAAAATTCTTTTTTTGGCCAGAAAATGTGAATAGCACTCTAACCTTTGTCACTATGAGTGGGGAACTGAAGGCCAGAAAAGAAGAGAATGGTATTGTCCTGGACCTGCCTCTTTATCCAGCCCATCCCCAGGTCAGCTTTTTAAAATTATTGCCACACACTGTATACAACATGCCCGTTTTACAATGATTTTGTCTTTTTTCCTGATCTAGAAATTGCATGAAGTGAAGGACTTGATAAAGGTTCGTGAAAAAGAGTCAAACTTGAGCCATGGGATTTGATCATCTGTTATTGTTTGAACAAAGATTTGTTGTATTTGATCTCAAATATAGATCTTCTACTAATGTAAGTGTTCTGGTTTAAGCTTGGGTGAATACTGCATGGTGCCTTTGAGGTCTGAATTTTAATGCTGAATCTATTTGGTGAAAAGGTTGACCAGTTTTCCTTAACTCTTCATTATCTGATTAGCCTCCATGGAAAGATGGGGGAGGGGAGAGTGCCATGTGGCAGGCTGAGAGTGAAAGAAAAGAATGGAAAAGCCTGGCAGCAGTCTGTGTCCTGATCTCTTCAGTGGAGAATAAGGCTGAGATGACAGGGCTGTGCTTTGATGCAAGAGAGCAGAAAAGCAAGGGTACTGCAATAGAAAAGACAAGATATATATGGCAGCCTCCTCAAAGGGTCTGTGTGGGGATGGGGCTTAACGATAAGGATGATGATGATGATAAAGAACATTTTTGAGAGTCTCCTCTGTGCAGTACCATGCATTTTAATGCATTATTTCATTTAATTCTCACTGTCACCCAGGGCAGTAGGCACTACAGGTGTCTTGTGGAGATTCTAGAAGGCCAGAGCAGCCCTGGATAGCCAGATGCTTAGGTTTCAGAGCAGGAAGGACCCAGGTCAGGACCAGGCCAAGAGTGCCATGAGAAAAAATTATTCTGAAATGGCCTGTTATGGATACTAATGGGTATTTCTTAGTGAATTTTCAAATACAGCACTTGTTATCTCTTTAGTGTTTTGCTTTAAGTTTTCAAAGGATATAAGCAAGTCTCTTGGATTCTACTTTTACACTCAGCTTTACCTATGGCTTGGGTTTTGGGAGACAAGCCAAATTCATATCTCTACAGTGGTAGACCTTGTTCATGATAGAAATAACTTAACCCACTCTCTCTAAGCCTCAGGGTCAGCATTTGTAAAATGGGAATGATGAAAGGTATTTATCGTGAGTATTGTCATTTTGGGCTTCCCAGGCGACTCAGTGGTAAAGAATCTGCCTACCAATGCAGGAGACACAGGAGATAAAGGTTTGATTCCTGGGCTGGGAAGATTCCCATGGAGTAGGAAATGGCAACCCACTCCAATATTCTTGACTGGGAAATCTCATGGGCAGAGGAGCCTGACGGGCTGCATTCTTTGAGGTCGCAGAGTTGGATACAGCTGAGCGTGCGTGCATTGTCATTTAGTGTTCCTAGAAACTGGCAATAAGATTCTCAGTTGAGAATTAAACTTTCAAATGGACATAAGAATCCATACAGAGAAGGGTCGGAAGACCCTTCAGAGAGTTTGGGAGGCCTGGAGAGCAGATGGGATTGGGCTGTAGAAGGGGGATATTGGTCAGCAGTGGTCACAGAGGGAAACCTTCCAGGCACTACCCACAGCAGTGTCTTGGCCATGGAACCTAGAGCTTCTCAGCCCCTAAAGAAGATTAGAGAACTTAAAACCACCTGGTGACAATCAGACAACTACCACGTAACTTTAGTCTGTTCTGGTGGCAGCTAGTTGTGGTGCCAAAAGATGACTTGGAGGTGTTTTTGTCCCCTCACAACCTCCCTCAGCACTGCAAACCAGTAAACAGACAAACATGCTATGTCTCAGATATGAGCATGTTTATATGCAATCTTCGGTAAGGGGTGAAGCAGGGTGTCTTTGGATAATGTTACTGTGTTCTTGATCTGTAGTGTACAGTGTAAGTGAAAACAGCAAGCTTGCCAAGCAGAGCAGCATTGAGACGAGTGCCCTAGTCCCCACTTCCAGTCATACTGCTGGCCCTGAGTCCTTCTTGTGTAGAATCATCTAGTTACCACTGTAGCTACAGGAGCTCTGCATATGTTATTTCATTTAATCCTTTAAGAAGCAGGCATAAAGCCCCCACCTCTACAGCTAGTAGACAGTAGTGATTCAGAGCTTTGACTCCAGGGCTCCTCAGTCCTGGGTCAAAGTGTGTGTATGTGAGAGAGAGATTATGGGCCTCCCTGAATCTTTTTATCTGTGGGGAAAATACCCAGTTGAAGGAGTTGTGTGTCGAGTCTCATAGTGACATGTATGAACAAGGCCTCTCTTTGGCTCTCAGAGGCTAAACTCAACCCCTATTAAGGTCCAAGGGTTCCTGAACACCAGGAAATTGACCTTCTTTGAGAAATACCTTGAATCCTAAAACTGACCTGAAACTCTTGGGACTGGAGATGTTGGGTGTGCCTGGCACAAAGCAGATGCTTGTGAGAGATCGTTCTCCAAGGACTTGACCCAAGACGCACTTCTGAGGAAGTTTTGGTCTGTCTCCATAGACTGCCATAGGTGACACGCTGGTTCAGGATGTTCGCTATTCCCCAGATACCAAAAAGCTCCTGGTCCGGCTCAGTGATACTTACAACAGGTAAATAAGGTTTTCGACTTCGTCAGTACTGTGTGGGAGGGCACCAGATTCATAGCTCTGGCTTGATCTGGCTGTGCCATGTTCAGCTGAACCATGATCTACACAGCCAGGGTGATCTGTTCCTGGGCAGGAAGGTGGTAGTTGCTCTTCCTCGCTTACTGCTGATCCATTGAACAAGCTGCAGCCTGGCCTGCTTTATGGAGTCTGGGGAATGGGTAGTCTGTGGAATGGGTTTGTCCTAATCCATCCTGTTTATGAACAAGGTCTTTTCTGGAGAGCCTGACAGTGAACACAGAGAATTTGCTGCAAGTGGAAACCACAGGGAAGGTGAAAGGACTCATTCTCACTCTCAAGGGAGAGGCTGGTGGGCAGACTCAAGCATTTGACTTTTACTCCAGATATTTTGCTCCATGGTACGGTGTTGCTGAAGACCCTGTAACAGGTACTTTTTGCCTTGAATCCTGAGGAAAGCTAAACAGTGGAGGAGGAGGAAAACCACTGTTTAAGTGCCCTCCACAATGAGATTTCAGGTTGTTTGGGTTTTGAGTTGCCTTTGTTTTCCCTGTCTCCCCTACCCATCCCTTCACTGAAGTCTCTTGTGAAAAACAGTGTTAATGAGGCAGTATATAGCAAGGTTTAATTTTAGCATCAGACAGGCTGGGTTTGCGTCCTAGCTTCCTAGCTGTTGACCTTGGGTAAATGACTTAACTTTTCACAGCTTTTGTCCCCTCTCTATAAAATATGGATAATACCTCATAGGTTATGTAAACACAATGCATGTTAAACACAAAACATAATGAGCACAGTGCCTAGCACATGGTAAGTGGCCAGATAAAACTTGCTCCTTGAGCCAATACTTCTGGAGCTACCTGTTGCAAAATCCAGTGGCCAATGTCCACTATATTCCCAAAGTCCTTTGTCCTTTTCAGTGGCCAGCCTGTGTGATCATCGGCCAAGATTTGGGTTTTGAGGGACCAAGTCCTGGACTGCAGTTGGGAAACAGGGACAGGAATAGCGTTTTTCTTCCTCCCCTCCTCCTTTGCCAGACCTGCCCCCTAAGTGAGTGGAATGGGTTCAGGAACGTAGGAATTCAGGATCTTCCACAAGCCAGAAGCAGAGAGCTGAAAGAAAAAGTCGGCAAGAATGTGATGCTTCCTACTTTCATCCTCCTTGATAAAAGTGGGCTGAGCAGCGAAAGGTGGGCAATGCTTTTTGGAGGAAGCTGGTGGATAAGAAGTTATGAATGGATTTACACACGCATGGCTGCTTCCCGAAGATTTTAATTACCACAGAGGGAAGGTTTTTTCCCCCTCTGGAATTACGCTTTTCTAGAGTGGGAAAGCTCTTTGGCCAGTGATGGCCAACAGTCTCAGTTTGCTTGAGACTAAAGGATTTCTCAGAGTAGGGGTCTTCAGTGATGAAACCAGGACAGCCTCAGGCATACTGGGTGCCTGGGCACCTTGTCCCACAGTCTTTAGTACATTTTTCTGAAGGAGAAACCTTTTTCAAACTGTCTTTTCCCCTCCCAAATCCTTTCCTGTCAGTTGTTACTTAGCAGTTTGTTTCTTCAATTTTAGTGTTTATTCTCTGATCTACACCGAGGGCACAATCATGTGAAAAAATATCTCACTAAAACAAAGCTCTTTTGGCACCAAAAAACTGGGAACGTTGGCTTCATGGAAATTTTGGTCTTTTGTCGGAGTTCCCACCCTTCCTTGCGTGTGCGTCTGAGGAGGAAGGATATGTTTTTCCCTGATAGATGTAGACAGATTTACATGAAAGCCTTAATTCTCCTACCATGGACTGACAAGGAATTGACAAGAATTAAAGCCTGCAGTTTAATTCAGCCTTCAGAAAGTGTAAGATGAAGCAGATATGTCTTTTGAAGGAGTTTATCCATAAATTCTATGTCTTCCTTTCTATTTCCATTCATAATTCCACACTTTGCTGAAGTCATGGCCAGCATAATGATTAAGTTGTCTAAGGTTAAGTCAAACTGGGTAGTTGATCCTTTATGAATTTAGCAGAGTTGCTCCTGTTTTCTTTGGGATTGTAACATAGCTTTTCACTTCTTTTAAGGGTCTGCACATACTGTTCTCAGTAGCTACTGGTCTGAGCAACTGGGGAAGAAAGACTTGCACGGTAGGACAGTTCTTTTTCAAATTAAAAAAAAAAATTGCTAAACTTTAAGCTAGTGTTCCTTCTCATATATACTATCCATTTGAAGATGTAATAAAATGTTAACTATCAAAAAAAAATGTTAACTAGTACCCACATGAAAACAAAAGGTTTTGAATTCCTTCACCCTGAATCTTCTGCTCAACATCCTCCACCCCAAACATCTTCCACCTCTGTTTCTCCCAAAGCACAGACACGCTTCTAATACAGCTAAGTGCCAAGTAAGTATTTGCTGAATAAAGTTAACTAGCTTTGTAATTTTGGCCCAGAAAGGTTCTTTATAATGTGATGAGTTGAGATTGAATGATTATCAGGGCCCCATTATGGGATTAAATAAAACAAATTGCCTTGGAACCAAGTCTCCTAGTGATTAATATATTGCTCAGGACAGAGAAATAGATGGTAGCCTGTGGAGGTTACACAGCTAGTACCACATGCAGAACAGGCTACACAATCAAAGTAGAATTTTGACCTTAGTGGACAGAAGTTCTTACTTGGTGGGATGGTTAAGCATCTGTGACCCTGATTTGGGAAGAGCAGGGTGGCTGTTCTCTTTCCATTGTGAGTCTAATTACTTCCCTAAACTCAAGAAGCCTGAGGCTGTACCTCCCGTTTGCTTGACAAGTGTGGTTGCTTGCTATCTGCAATGAGTAGGGAACTCCTTTTGTCCTTTTCAGACCTGGAAAGAGGAAAGATGGGGCCTTCTCTGAAGGGCCCAAAGCACCCCCTCTATCTTTTTAGCCTTTTAGTCCTAGGCTCTATCCTTTCACTTGTGCCGCTTACTCCTAGACCTAGATGGAGCCAGGGAGTAAGCTATGGTTAGAGTGTGTCTGGGGCGTTACAGGAAGTAGGAGAGGAAGTGGCTCAGGAAGGGAAGATGTAGAGCTGTGTGCTTTGAGTATTGAATTGCGTTTGTGGCCTCAGTCCTCAGGAGAAGGGGGTGGGCTAGGCAATACGAACAGATGAAGGAATGCATTCTTTAAAAAATTAGTTAATAAGTTTTTATTGAGAACGTTGATTTACTACATTAAATAAGTTTCTCATGTACATTGTATTTCTGCTTCTATACATCCTACAGTGTGCTCACTATCAAAACTTTATTTTCTGTCCTTCACCATGCAGTTGATCACCTTTACGCATTTTGATCCCGCCCATATCACCCTGCCCCTCCCCTTCTGGTAACCACTCTGTTCTCTGTGTCTATGTGTTTGTGTTTGGTTTGTTCATTTATTTTGTTTTCATTTGTTTGAAAGAATGTATTCTTTAAATTGACCTGGGAGGATTCTAGAGCTCTTAATAATCAGTCTTTCACTATGTCTTATTAAAGGGGTGAAAATGATCTTGATTTGTGACTTGTTTTATGTTTTCTTTAGCCTTTCAGTGTTCCAGCCGGGGAGGAGAGCTGACAATTTCCCTGCGTTCTGATGGACGAGTTGACATCAAGGGAGGCGCGGCTCTTGTTTTAGAGGGCACTCTGACGGCCTAGACTGCTTGCACTGCAGTGACGCAATCTTGAATTACTGAGTATTTTCTGCATAAAAAGAAATGTAAGCGACTGCTTTGAATAAGACTGCATTGTAGTCCACTTAATCCTCACCTGAGAAATAGAACAATGAAGACGTATTAATGGGGATTTAATAATGTTTCCTGATGAATTAACTAAAGGAGTTTTGGTTCTACCTGTGAACATATTCGAAGTAACCCATATCAAAGAATAATGTCGTCACGTTTAATTGTGATCACCAATCACAGAATGAGGAACACATTTATGAAGAGTAAGATTAAATCATTTAAACTCAGATGTGAGTACGTGATAGACTGTTTTGCAGCCATCGAAAAGACCCAATAGCTATGTGGAAATATAGAAAAATACTTCATAGTATAATACTAAGAAAGAAAATTATAATAGACTATTAAATGTTAGCAATGTTATGCTATGTCTGTGGAGAATAGGAATTTATATGGACAAGAATGGATCATGAAGATAGAAAAGTAAGAGTTTATGTGTGAATGGTAAGGTTGGACTAATTTTAATGTACCTAAAAAATTATTTCCTTTATTGGAACATGCTTACAATTAATACCTAAAAATCAGGACATGTAGCTAAATAACTAAAACGCCCAGAAATTTTTTTAATGAGTGATAATGAGTGATAGAGTGATAATAAAATTAAACATGGAAAGTAATGTGATATCCTGCCTCTTTCCAAGTTCTTTACAGGGTGGAAATCCCCCTTAATGTCACTCCCATGTATTCTGCAAGTTAGGTGCCCAGCTGGTATCTGAATTCTCACCCTGTGGGTCAGATCTGCTGCTTAGCAATCTGATGTGGTTGGTAAAAAGCAATTTGCTGTCTCCTGTGTGTAAGACACTGGACTGGAAACTGGCAGGGTAGAGAGCTGGGGGGCAGGATGCAAAGGAGATTAGAGGGGGAGCTTGTAGAACTCTCAAGGGACTCTAACTGGGGAGACCAGGCTCATCCTTTCATGAAAAGATAATGAGCACTTGTACCGGTCTGTGATTAGGGTCTGCCATATGCAGACCCTGAGTGCTATGGCATAGTCAGGGGGGTGTTAAAAAACAAGGTTTTGAAAGATGGGCATGAGCAAAGCTTCAGAGATGAATGAATGCACATGGCCTCTAGGTTTTGTCTAGAGTTTCTATATCTTGAAAGTAGTTACATTCTATAGGAGTGGCGATATAAAGGAAAGTAGTTATTAAACTAACNTGCTATCTGCAATGAGTAGGGAACTCCTTTTGTCCTTTTCAGACCTGGAAAGAGGAAAGATGGGGCCTTCTCTGAAGGGCCCAAAGCACCCCCTCTATCTTTTTAGCCTTTTAGTCCTAGGCTCTATCCTTTCACTTGTGCCGCTTACTCCTAGACCTAGATGGAGCCAGGGAGTAAGCTATGGTTAGAGTGTGTCTGGGGCGTTACAGGAAGTAGGAGAGGAAGTGGCTCAGGAAGGGAAGATGTAGAGCTGTGTGCTTTGAGTATTGAATTGCGTTTGTGGCCTCAGTCCTCAGGAGAAGGGGGTGGGCTAGGCAATACGAACAGATGAAGGAATGCATTCTTTAAAAAATTAGTTAATAAGTTTTTATTGAGAACGTTGATTTACTACATTAAATAAGTTTCTCATGTACATTGTATTTCTGCTTCTATACATCCTACAGTGTGCTCACTATCAAAACTTTATTTTCTGTCCTTCACCATGCAGTTGATCACCTTTACGCATTTTGATCCCGCCCATATCACCCTGCCCCTCCCCTTCTGGTAACCACTCTGTTCTCTGTGTCTATGTGTTTGTGTTTGGTTTGTTCATTTATTTTGTTTTCATTTGTTTGAAAGAATGTATTCTTTAAATTGACCTGGGAGGATTCTAGAGCTCTTAATAATCAGTCTTTCACTATGTCTTATTAAAGGGGTGAAAATGATCTTGATTTGTGACTTGTTTTATGTTTTCTTTAGCCTTTCAGTGTTCCAGCCGGGGAGGAGAGCTGACAATTTCCCTGCGTTCTGATGGACGAGTTGACATCAAGGGAGGCGCGGCTCTTGTTTTAGAGGGCACTCTGACGGCCTAGACTGCTTGCACTGCAGTGACGCAATCTTGAATTACTGAGTATTTTCTGCATAAAAAGAAATGTAAGAGACTGCTTTGAATAAGACTGCATTGTAGTCCACTTAATCCTCACTTGAGAAATAGAACAATGAAGACGTATTAATGGGGATTTAATAATGTTTCCTGATGAATTAACTAAAGGAGTTTTGGTTCTACCTGTGAACATATTCGAAGTAACCCATATCAAAGAATAATGTCGTCACGTTTAATTGTGATCACCAATCACAGAATGAGGAACACATTTATGAAGAGTAAGATTAAATCATTTAAACTCAGATGTGAGTACGTGATAGACTGTTTTGCAGCCATCGAAAAGACCCAATAGCTATGTGGAAATATAGAAAAATACTTCATAGTATAATACTAAGAAAGAAAATTATAATAGACTATTAAATGTTAGCAATGTTATGCTATGTCTGTGGAGAATAGGAATTTATATGGACAAGAATGGATCATGAAGATAGAAAAGTAAGAGTTTATGTGTGAATGGTAAGGTTGGACTAATTTTAATGTACCTAAAAAATTATTTCCTTTATTGGAACATGCTTACAATTAATACCTAAAAATCAGGACATGTAGCTAAATAACTAAAACGCCCAGAAATTTTTTTAATGAGTGATAATGAGTGATAGAGTGATAATAAAATTAAACATGGAAAGTAATGTGATATCCTGCCTCTTTCCAAGTTCTTTACAGGGTGGAAATCCCCCTTAATGTCACTCCCATGTATTCTGCAAGTTAGGTGCCCAGCTGGTATCTGAATTCTCACCCTGTGGGTCAGATCTGCTGCTTAGCAATCTGATGTGGTTGGTAAAAAGCAATTTGCTGTCTCCTGTGTGTAAGACACTGGACTGGAAACTGGCAGGGTAGAGAGCTGGGGGGCAGGATGCAAAGGAGATTAGAGGGGGAGCTTGTAGAACTCTCAAGGGACTCTAACTGGGGAGACCAGGCTCATCCTTTCATGAAAAGATAATGAGCACTTGTACCGGTCTGTGATTAGGGTCTGCCATATGCAGACCCTGAGTGCTATGGCATAGTCAGGGGGGTGTTAAAAAACAAGGTTTTGAAAGATGGGCATGAGCAAAGCTTCAGAGATGAATGAATGCACATGGCCTCTAGGTTTTGTCTAGAGCTTCTATATCTTGAAAGTAGTTACATTCTATAGGAGTGGCGATATAAAGGAAAGTAGTTATTAAACTAACAATCCAGTTGAAGAGATAAGACACAAGGACAGAGAAATACACGGACAGATAAATAATATTGAAAACTATTCTTTTTCTTTTTTGAAAACTAATCTTAATTTTTTTTCTCTATAGAAAAGACAGGAATCACAGCAATTGTGAGTCATCCCCAGTGTGTGAGAAAGGGAGAACTATGGTTATTCAGGTGTGGTTTCCTGGACAACTAGCATTTGCACTACTTGGGAGCTTGTTAGAAAAGCAAATTCTCAGGCCCTATCCCAGACCCACTGAATCAGAAGCTCTGGAGATGGAGACCAAAATCTAGTTTTTAACAAGCCCTCCAAGCAATCCAGGTGTACATTTACTTTTGAGAACCTCTAGTATTCATGGTAATGAGAGATAGAGTGGTAATAAAATTAAAAACAGAAAGTAAGGTAATATCTTGCCTCTTTCCAAGTTCTTTTTGGGGTGGGAATGCCCCTTGCTGTCGCTCCCATGTATTCTGCAATATCCTAGTATTCAGCCACTGTCTTCTTCCCTCTCAAGTGACAATTGCTTATGTAGCTCAATAACTTTTATTCTCTATTGGGTTTTTTTTTTTTTTTTTTTTTGGCTGCACCAAGTGGCTTACTGGGATCTTAGCTCCCCAACCAGGGATTTAACCCATGCCTTTGGAAGTAAAAAGTGCAGAAACCTAACCACTGGGCTGCCAGAAAAGTCCCAATAACTTCTAAATGGGCATTATCTCAAAATCTCCCTGACCACACCAATATACTTGCTGCTTAATGTAGTTGTGGAGAAGCTGTTTTTTGTTTTTGTTTTTTTCGTTCATAGCTTCCAGTTCTGTTCAGCTAGAAAAATTAGCTGTGCTCAGGTGGGAGCTGTTCAGTAATGTGCTGGTAATATAGAGATTAGTTAATCAGCCATGATTTATTAATGATGAATTAATTATACCTGATTATGCAGTTCTGCTAGCTAAATGGAGCTTTAAAGGAGTTATTTTATTAATCATCATGGTGCTAATTGCAGACACTTACAGAAGTATCACTAATTAAACATGCAACCATGTGCAGAACAAGTTGAGCTGCTGAGACCTGCAATAATAAGAAACCCTGACTTTTAGGGGAGCCAAAACAAATTTTATTTTATGCAATATTAGGGAGTTGGCTTGGCAATGTTAATCATTCATTGCAAATTAATACTGTAATTTTTCCTAGCAGGAATTGATCCTTATATCAAAAAATATATAGCACTCTGCATGCATGTGTGCTAAGTCGCTTCAGTTGTGTCTGATCCTATGGACTATAGCCCGCTAGACTCCTCTGTCCATGGGATTCTCCAAGCAAGAATACTGGAATGGGTTGTCATGCCCTCCTCATATAGCACTCCAGTGAGATTCTAATAAAGGGAAAGGTTGTTGCTCAATCCTATATTCTCTTTATTTATTTGTTTTATTTTTTGACTGTGGTGGATCTTTGTTGGCCTTCTCCAGTTGTGGTGAGTGGGGGCTACATTTCATTGCAGTGTGTGGGGTTCTTATTGTGGTGCTTCTCTTGTGGAGCACAGGCTCTAGGCACACAAGTTCAGTAGTTGGAGTTCTTGGGCTTAGTTGCTCTGCAGCATGTGAGATCTCCCCAAAACAGAGATCGAACTGATGCCCTGCATTGCAGGGCATATTCTTAACCACTGGGCCACCAGGGAAGCCCCTATATTCTCTTTTATAGATATGCAGGATGGTCTTTGCTGAACAGGAACCTTTGACTGATGGGCTGTGACTCACAGCAGAGAAAATCAAAACCACAAACCAGCCCTTGGTATCAGAGAGCATCAGGTGAGTTCAAGACTGTGACCTCTTGGAGACCAAGAGCACCTGTGTATTCAAGCACAATAAGAGGATTCACAGCCTTGTACTTTTGGAGCAGAGAAAGGAATGAAACTGTCCAGTCGAAGGGGCATGTGGTAAACCAAAAGTGAAAGTGTGAAAGTGAAAGCCCCTCAGTCCTGTTCGATTCTTTGAGACCCCATGGCCTATAGTCCATGGAATTGTCTAGGCCAGAATACTGGAGTGGCTAGCCTTTCCCTTCTCCAGGGAATCTTCCCAACCCAGGGATCAAACCCATGTCTCCCACATTGCAGGCGGATTCTTTACCAGCTAAGCCACAAGGTAAACTGAAGGGTAGATGAATAATGGGAAAAGCATTTTTAATTTTTAGCTCAAGATGAATAAAAGCCACTTCCTGACTTTTTTTATGATTAATTGGAGTTATGCAGCATCCAGGGCTTCCAGGTGGTAAGGGACCTGCCTGCCAGTGGAGGAGGATGCAAGAGATGTGGGTTCAATCACTAGGTCAGGAAGATCCACTGGAGTAGGAAATGGCAACCCCACTCTAGTATTCTTGCCTGGAGAATTTAATGGACAGAGGAGCCTGGCAGGCTACATTCTGTAGGGTTGTAAAGAGTCAGACATGACTGAGCACACACCTACCGCCATGTAGCATCCAAACACCAACCTTCAAGGTTGTCTTAGGACCATAGTTGGAAAATTCTCATTGCGAGTAGCCAAGGAGGTGGTGGCCAACTTCCTCCAAGGAAGCCAAAGAGGTCAGGCGCAATCTCTCCCTGCACACAGAGGGCAGGCATACTACTGGGGCTCAGTCAAATCAGAAACTGTCTCCTGGGAGTTTGGATCCTGAACAAAGGAAGCAGTACTGTAGAGGCGGTGGCTAGAGGCCTATACTATAAAGGTCCACACTATAGCTCATTCTCCAGCAAGTTCTTTCTTTTCTTACCTTTTTAATTTTTTTGCAGTGGTGGGTCTTGGTTACGGCCTGTGGATCTTAGTTCCCTGACCAGGGATTGAACCTGGGCCCCTGCATTGGGAACGCAGAGTCTTAGCCACTGGACCACCAGGGAGCCCCTCTCGCTTGTTCTTTCTAACATTATTGCAAAGTGTAGCTGTTTTACCCTTTACTCAGGCCCCACAGTCTCCTGCTGAAGATCTTTATTTCCAGATTTTTTACCATTAGAAGCTGTCCTGCAGAGAGAAGCTTTATTTATTTTATTTTCTGTGTCCTGGTACTTTATTTCTTTACAATAGGTTTGAGAGAGAAGGATTTATGATTTGAAAAATATGTGTATTTTTCATTTCAGTAGCTATTGTCAGATACCTTTCCAAAAGAGTCTGTAGCTGTTCATGTTGCCAGAGCACCATGTTCTTTTCACCACAACCCACTAGCAGAATTTTGCTAATCAGGTAGGTGATAGCTTATTGTTACTTAATTTGCATTTACTTTTAGACATTAACTTGCCATTTGTATTTTCTCTTCTCTGAATTCTCTATTCATATATTTTGCCCACTTTTTTTGTTGTTACCAGTTTACAAAAATACTTTCTTCATTATGACCTTTCATTTGTCACAGGTATGGAAATATTTTCCCTGATGTTTTGGTATATATTAAGGCAGTCATTATTTTCCATATTTTGCAGATGAGAAAATAAATGCTCAGAAAAGAAACTGACTTAAGTTTACTCAGCTAATATAATGATTAGATCTGGATTTAAAACCAGGATGTGATTACAAACCAAGTGCCCTCACTATACTTCAAGGAATATCCTATAGGGTTCCTCTGGTTACTATCCCGTAGAATAAGTTACCCCCAAATTTAGAGATATGGAACAGTCACTGGTTATGGTTAGAGATTCTGTCTTTCAGGAATTTGCACAGGACATCATGGGGAAGGTTTGTTTCTACTCCATGTGCTGTCAGAGTGGTTCAGAGGCAGGGCTGAGATCATCAAAGGCTTGTTTACATACATTGGGAGCCTGAGTTGGGAACACTAAAACAACTGAGAACTGGAACAGTTAGGTTTCCCTGAACACTTTTTTTTTTTTCTTTTGGCCATGCTGCTTTCGGGATTTCAATTCCATGACCAGAGATTGAACCTGGGCCCCTTGCAGTGTAAGCATGGAATTCTAATCACTGGACTGCCAGGGAAGTCCCTCAAAATTAACTACTTTTTTAAAATTTATTTTTTATTTTATTGGCCACACGGCACGTGGGATCTTAGTTCCCCAACAACAGATTGAACCTGCACCCCCTGCACTGGAAGCGCAGAGTCTTAACCACTGGACCACCCGGGAAGTCTTGAACACCTTAATCTATATATAGTCTCTTCATATGATGTTTCCAGCATGGCAAGTTTAGGGTAGCTGGGCTTGCTCTGTATAGGCTTAGCTCCCAAGGCCCAGAGAGAGCCCAGGGGAAGCTGTGTCACCTATTGTGACTCTACCAGGAAGTCACATGGTTTTACTTTTGCCACGTCCTATTGGTTGAGGCATTTACAAAGGTCTATCCAGGCTCACAGGCCAGGAACACAAATCCTATCTCTTGATGGAAGATTATTCATGCCACATTGAAAGAAGAGCATGTGAGAAGGGATATATTTGACTATAGTTGTCTTTAGAAAAATATGATCTATCACAAGAGTGTTCTGAGGAATTTCCCACATCCTTGGGAAACTGGAAACAACAAGGGTTAGCAGGAATAAGAAATACCTTCATAAACAGAGGAGCAACAACTACAGTCATTGAACCATCATCAACAAACATATGGATGTGTTGTGTTTATAGATCATCATCAAAGACTTTTGAAAATGTTCTTAGCTTACTGAACCAGAAGATATTTTCAAAGGACCAGAAACATATAGCATAAGCTTTTAAGGACTTTGTGGGCTCTCAAGCCTGCTCTGAAAAGGAGATGGACCGGACTGGATCTGCTCCACACTTAGAGTAAAACAGTGTTCTTTGGCTTAGTTCTTTATCTTCAGCTCTCTGAGCTGCTATAACAAAAATACCATAGACTAGGTGGCTTATAAACAACAAACATTTATTTCTTCTGGTTCTGGAAGGTGGGAGTGCATGATCAAGATGCTGGCAGATTTGATGTCTGGTGAGAGTCTGCTTCCTGGTTCATAGATGGCCTTCTTGTTGTGTCCTCCTATAGTGGAAAGAGCAAGGGATCTCTCTGGGGGTCTCTTAATAAGGACCCTAATCTGATTAGTGAGGGCCCCACCCTCATGACCTAAACACTGACTAAAGGTCCCACCTCCAAGCACCATCACACTGGGGACTCTAGTTTTAACGTATGAATTTTGGGGACACACTTTCAGTCTGTGGCAGCCCTTTTGGGTCAAAGCCTTGTAGTTACTGTTTCCTGATGCGGCCCAATGCTTCTGGAAAGGCCAGAGTGGCTATTGTTAGGGATGAGTGGTTTATGACTTTGTGCAAGAGCCAGTCGAGGTGATCACAATACCTTTGAGCCAGGTTATTTTAAGTTACAATAGACAGTTTGTGAATTTCATCAACCAACTGGAGGCTCTTCCTAGCTAAAACCACGATTTCAGCAAAAAAGAAAAGAAGTGGTAAGTTAAAAGGAACACCTGTTCTTCTAAAATTGCTCTACTGCAGGTACTAGCCCTAGAGAATTGGCAGATGGTTTTCTGTTTCTAAGCCTGACCTTAGCAGCCCTTCATCAATCTTGAGCTGATTGATTCTCAAGAAAGAGGAGACTCTGGTTTCCCAGGGTACCCAAGACACCTTTGCTGTAGTTACTACCTGAAGACCAATTAATTTGTCCACACTGGTTCTCTCTGGTTTTCCTAACAAAACTAGGAAATCCTGGACACAGCCTGGCTGGGGAGGCTTTTTAATTGCTCATTAATTATTGTCACTCTAGACATGGATATTCCTAAAAGAAAAAAGCATCATTTTGCCCTGGGGAAGGCTGGTGATTTCCTAGGCCTGCAGCTATTAATATCTTGCATTGTGATTCCGGTATCCGAGGGGCTCCCTTCTTTAAAAAACCTCCACCCATAGAAATGAAACTACAAACTGCTGCTCCCATCGAATTTTTAAAAAATATTATTTATTTATGGCTGCACTGGGTCTTCATTGCTGTGTGCAGGCTTTCTCTAATTGCGGCAAGAGGGGCCTATTCTCTAGTTGCAGTGCATGGGCTTCTCATTGCAGTGGCTTCTCTTGTTGCAGAGCATGGGCTCTAGGGCACTTGGGCTTCAGTAGTCATGGTGCACAAGCTTAGTTGCCCTGTGGTGGCATGTGGAATCTTCCTGGACCAAGCATCGAACCTGTGTCCCCTGCATCAGTGGGTGAATTCTTAACCATAGATCTGTCCCATTGCTGACCGGGGAGTTTGTCAAACATGAGAGAATTTGTCCCTTGACTATCAGGCACTTTTTATTTTTTAAATCTAAGAGTATTTAAATTTAAGAGTTATTTTAAAGTCAATGCAATTGTATTTTTTTCTTTTATGATTGTATAGTCAGGTCACCCAGACCACTTATGATGGCTCGTCTCTTGCTCTCTGTACGTCCCCTGCTCGACCATGCCTGCTTCACCTGCACCTGCTCCCATGATTGACCTTCCTACTTACTTGACCCAGATAACAGCTAGGTAGAAAAGATCAGAACTTTTCTACCCACTAGCTTCTCAAGAGGGCCATGAGGGGTGTGCCCTTCTGCCAGTTTCCCCAGTTACCAATGACCTCAATTCCCTGGCCCTCTCCCCAGGAGCCAAGACTGCTGCCATCTTGTCCAACACCAGTTGCACAGAGTGGGGTTTCGCTCCAGGACCTTGCTTCAGACATGCAAGATCCCTCCATCCACCAAACCATTGATGTCTCTGCTGCTGACTCCAGGCTTTCTTGAAGCTGAACCAGTACAGGGCTTGCAAGCCTGCAGGGGTGCAGCCCAACAATGATGTAGAATTAATTCATAATCAGCTCTCAGTTATCATCTAGATGGACATCTGGAGGTCTCACTCTTACCCTCTCAGCCGGTTTCCCCTCTTCTGTCTCTCCATTGGATCTACTTCTCTCCTGGTCTCTTCTCAGTCTTTGTTCATCCTTCCATAACTTAGCTGCATAAGCAAACTAAAGCCGAAGCCCATGAATGCCCAACTGGGGAGGGTAAAGGTGGGCTGTGGGAACGTGTTTAACGTGAGAAGAAGTAATGTTAAGACTCGTGTTAAAGGATTAGTTACTCTATGACTGTCCTCCTTTCAGAGAATAACCATGAGTTGACTTTTGCTACTAAGAACTTCCTCCTCATGATAGATATTATTTCTTGGTAGCATTAAAAGATACACTGGGGTGTATCTTTAAAATTTAAGAGTTTATCTGAGCAAAGTGAAAGAAAGTGAAAGTATCAGTTACTCAGTTGTGTGGACTCTGACTCCATGGACTATAGCCCGTCAGGCTCCTCTGTCCATGGCACTCCCCAGGCAAGAATACTAGAGTGGGTAGCCATTCGTTTCCCCAGGGAATTTTCTTGATCCAGGGCTCAAACCAGGGTCTCCTGCGTTGCAGGCTGATTCTTTACTATCTGAACCACCAGGGAAGCCCCGTTTGAGCAAAAATCTCTTCCAATCTGACAGTGCCAAACCAGAAGTGGTTAGGAGCATTTCCCTGACAAGGCTTTATTATCAAGAAGACTCTGAAGCAGAGCAAGGAAATTATTTAATTGGCTACAGCTCAGGCACTGTATGGGAAAGTCTAGTTAGCTGTTTGGGATTGGTTGTCCTTAGGTTTTGATTTCCTACCCTGGCGGGCATCCATGGACTTAGATTTTGGTTTGCTTATGTAGCTAAGACATGAAAACCACCTGAGTCTAATGGCCTCCTTCTTTAATTAATTTAACAGTAATATACACATTAATTTTTTTTATTATAGACAATTTCAAGCATGCACAAAAGAGAAGACAATAGTTACTACCTTGGCCTTCTTCCCTGCTGCTCCCCACCCTTTGGACCCACTATGCAGCTTCAACATTTATCACGACCAATTCTGTTTCATAAATGTTCCCCAAACCCAGTTCTGTGCTCTGTATTTGGGGTCACCTGAAACCATGTTTCCTCAGCTGGACATGCCCAGGAGGCAGCCCTGGATGTGGTAGACTCCTGCCAGTCTGCATCTTCCACTCTGTCCTGTGGCCTGAGGCTTGAGAACATCTCGAGTGTCACATTCTATTATACATGATGGGGAAATTCGAGGCGTCCTGGTGGTGGGCTGGACAAAAGGACAGCTGTGCTGGGCTGCCCACAAATTAGGGCATCTTTGGACGCTGTTCGTCAATTCCCAATTAATTTTTAGGAGAGCTTTAATTATGCCATCAACAGTCCTCACTTAAACAATCACAAGGCACTCAGGCTGGGGGAGAAATGAGTAACTGACTAGATTTGCATAACCAATTACCCTAATTAGAATGTCAAAAGTTGGTGGCAAAGAGGCCAAGTTGTGCTGTGACTTAGTATCATTTTAATTTAGTCCAATTTCCTATGATTACAACTGTCTTCCTCTTTGCATCTCAGGTCCTCTTTCCTTCTAAACGATTTTTGGCAAAAACAGAATGGAAAACAGAACAACTAATAATAACTTGCTTGAGGGCTGAACTCCTGAAAAACTCTAAATGGTTTCTTTCCTTAATCCAAACTATGATTTTAGTTTTCATCTAAACTTATAATTGCATAAACATTTAGATTTAGGTAATTTAGGCAGACACTTAGCTTTGAATCCAGAAGCCTCCTCTTTGCGTATGTGTGTGTGTGTGTGTGTAAGGTGGTTGAATAATCTTCAGGTTGTCCCATGAGAAAAAATACTATGTTTGAATAGTTACTTTTATTCCAATGTTTTAACACAAGGGTTGGTGTATAATAATAGTGATTGCAAGATGTGTTTATTAATAGGCAATATTATTTTAAATACTGTATGAAGCTTCTATGATACACCTAAAGAGCTATAAAATTTGAAAACTACAAAGTCAGCAGAGACTACAGAACACCAGGTCTCAGGCATAGAACCACCCTGACCCATTAGAGACTGCTTAGGCACGCATCAGTGGTTTTTAGGTCTGGCTGTTTTTCCGCCCTCATTCTCTTTTAGCAGCAGGAGGCCACCTATTTAATTAGTTGGGGGTGGGAGCGTTTGTAATCTCTTGGGGGCAGCTTTAGCCCCAGAGTTGGATAAGAGGGTGAATCCATCCCAGGGTGTGGCTGGCCTCTCCCCTGCAACATATGGGGAGCCCACCATGCCTTCAGCCCAAGTTCCACCAGCAAGTAGGAGTGGAGGGGCCTTCCCTGCTGGGAACACACCCTGCAAAGCCAAGGGCAGGTGGCGTCACTAGTAGAGTTCAAGCAATTCTTAGACCAAACAGCATCTGGCAAACTGTGCCAATTGGAAATCAATGTCCCTCCCTGGGTGGGTTTAATTTTATGGCTGTTTGCACAAACTTACAGCTCCTAATAGTTGGGGCAGAGCTCAGAGCATCCTCCCAGGGTTGTTCCGATGGAGTCTGATGTCTTCACTGCCCATCGATAAGCTAAATTAAACTCTGTTTACTAGAGGCTAGTTTGGAGCCTAGCTGTCAGGCCACAATTTATTCCAAGGCCTGGAGGTTCCTGTGACAGGAAGGGGGACCCCTTTCAGGACTCAAGAGTGGGCTCTTGTCTAACACTCTGAAATGAATTGTCAGAGGAGATACATGTGCTGACAAAGCAGGAGACTATTGGAAAGGGCACTGGGCAGACAGCAGCGGGTTAAGGGAATGCAGGAGAGCTGATTCACTCTGTGGCTCAAAGCCTCAGGTTTTGTGGGAATTTGATGAGTTTCCAGGTTGTCTTTGGCCAATCATCTTTCTTGGCTCAGAGTCTGACTCAGGGTCCTTCCTCGTTGCACATGCATCTCTCAGCCAAGATGGGTTCCAGTGAGAAAGACTCTGGGAGGTTGGTCGTCTCCTCTGTCTTTTCGTCCCTCCTAAATTCTCCTGGTTGGTTTGCTAAGCAGCACCAGGTTCCTTATTGGGACCTCCTGTTATGACACAACTGAGGCAAGTGGCCAGGGCCATAGCACTTGGTTTCGGTCAACAGCTCCCTAAAGGTTTGGCCAAAAATGCAGTATATGTAAGCCCCCAAAGCTTTACGAGAGCCTGAGGGAGACCTGTGGTTTCCTCCACTTGTGACAGTGTTGAAAACTTATCAATGTTCTGACTCTGTTAAATAGACCAGTTTTCTTTGGACTGACATAAGATTTTACAGTGGTTAAGAGCTATGTTCTGGGATTTGTTTGGTGGTTCAGTGGTTCTCTTCAGAGAGTCCCTTGGACTGCAAGGAGATCCAACCAGTCCGTCCTAAAGGAAATCAGTCCTGAATGTTCATTGGAAGGACCGATGCGGAAGCTGAAACTCCAATACTTTGGCCACCTGATGCAAAGGGCTGACTCATTTGAAAAGACCCTGATGCTGGGAAAGATTGAAGGCAGGAGGAGAAGGGGACGACAGAGGATGAGATGGTCGGATGGCATCACTGACTCAATGGACATGAGTTTGAGTAAACTCTGGGAGTTGGTGATAGACAGGGAGGCCTGGCGTGCTGCAGTCCATGGGGCTGCAAAGAGTTGGACATGACTGAGCGACTGAACTGAACTGAACTCAGTGGTTAAGACTCCATGCTCCCAATGCAGGGGGCATGGGTTTGATCCCTGTTTGGGGAACTAAAATCTCCCATGCCACATGGCATGGCCAAAAAAAGAGTAGAGATTATGTTCTGCAGTCAGACAAATTCAGGTTCCATCACTCATCAGTGGAGAGACATTGGGACAAGTTTCTTAACCTCTCTGGGCCTTACTTTCCTCATCTGTAAAATGGGGTTAATGATTGTACCCACCTTACTGGGCTGCTGAGAGAATGAAATAAGGTAATATGTGGAGGACTTCCCTAGTGGTCCAGCAGTTAAGAATCTGCCTGCCAATGCAGTGGACATGGGTTTGATCCCCGGTCCGGGAACATTCTACATGCTGTGGGGCAATTCAGCCCGTGTGCCACAACTACTAAAGCCCATGTACCCTAGAGCCTGTGCTCCACAACATCAGAAGCCCACACACCAGAACAAAGAGTAGCCCTACTTGCTGCAATTTGAGAAAGCCCACGTGCTCAATGAAGACCCAGTGCAGCCAAAAATAAATAAATAATTATTAAAGAAACAGATAGAATGTTAAAAGTATTTAGTATAGTGTCTGGCACATGGATGTAATTTTACTCCATCTTGGGTATTAAAAATGACAATAAGGATAATAATGATAATTCTGGCCAGATATGAACAGCATGCATGTGTGGATGCTAAGTCACTTCAGTAGTGTCTGCCTCTTTGTGACCCTGTGGACTGTAGCTCACCAAGCTCTTCTGTCCGTGAGATTCTCCAGACAAGAATACTGGAGTGGGTTGCCATGTCCTCCTCGAGGAGATCTTCCCAACCCAGGGATCAAACCCGAGTCTCCGGTGTTGCACACAGATTCTGGACCACCAGTGCCACCTGGGAAGCCCATAAACAAGATAGACAAGTTAAAATTGTCAAGAACAGAAGACTTGAGTGAGCAGTGCTGGTTTTAAAATCTTGAATTTTAACATTTTACCATTGAACTCCACAGTCTTAAAGTTATATGTGAATTCTTTAACTTGCTCATTTCTCTCTTGTTCTGACTCAGTAGTCTTTATTTTTTCAAAAAGAGAGATAAAGATCCAAGCACAATGCTGTATTTTGGTTCACCCTGCAATGTATGGGTTGTTGCTTTAGAAACATCTTATGCCAATCCTCACTCCTGCTAGAACCAGCACTCCAGGGAACCCAGCAGCAGCCACGGCGATAACTTCTTTTGTGTTTTTCATGCAGATCATCCTCAGGAGAGATTTGGATAATCAAGATCAGATGCCGACTCATGTGGGAGGAAAACGTTTGTGTAGCTGAGGATGCAGTTACTTTCTTCAGGGCTGGACACTCTGATGGTGTAAGAGCTTGCCTGGCCATATGAACCCTAAGCTCTGCTCTCCCACATCAGAGCCAGTTTTATTACAATAGACAATAAGGGCACAGGGGTGAGAAGCCCTGATTCTGAGTGAGGCTGGGTGAGGAGAACAGGGGAGGAAGGGCCAGTTCTCCCTGATGAATAGAGAGCAGTGGTTGGCAGAGAACTGTGTAACGGCCAGAATCAAAATTTCCATGAGATGCCTGACTCCTTTTTTCTCTTATCTACAGTTTCCTCTGGATCTGCATTATTGGGGGCAGGATGAAAGGGTTGCTCTTTTTCTAACAGACACAAACTGCAGTGGCTTCTAGCTCACAACCAGTCTCCAAGGGACCATGTCACTGTTTCCTAAACATAGCTAGACATGCCCGACGAGTTGGTCAGTTCAATTCTCTCTCCTGGGTATTTGAAAACTTGACTGTAAATAGACAAGTGAGTTGGAGCAGAGTCATCTCATGATAATGCTCCAGGGCCAAAAGCAACTGCTGCTAAGGTCCCAGGTCACTTTCATTTGCATCTTGCCAGAGAAAGGGTTGTCTAAGCTTTCTTTGATTTAAGCAGGCTTTTTGTTTTGTTTTGGCTGTGACTCTTGGGCATGTGGAATCTTAGGCCCCCAACCAGGGATCAAACCTGAGCCGGCAGTGGAAGCTCAGAATCTTAACCACTGGATGGCCAAGGAAGTCCCACTTGCTTTGATTTAGCGAGCTGCTCCTCATATCAGCTCATACGTCCTTTTTGCTTAAAGACTGGTTCCCCTCCCCCTTTTTTTTTCTGCTGCAAGAAACTTAAGTGGTGTTTCCTACTGAAAACTAAAAAAAAAAAGCAGAGAGGGATGAGTTTTATACAGTAAGACTGTGATGTTTGCAAGTGGTTTAATCCAACATCTTTGGGTTCTTCAACCTTGAGAATATCATCGTAACATAAAATATCCCCCATGAAAGGCATTTTCAGCCACAAGAGCTATAAGGTTGCATGGAGATGTCTGTGCCAGGTGGTCAGCCAGCTGGATCTATTCCTTGGCTAAGTGATTTACATCTACGTCTAGTATCTTGGGATTTAAATTTGTGCCTACACAAAATGACTAAGTGCACTTTCGTAAGAATAGGTGACGCTGGAGTGTTAATTTTTCAAGTGCCAAAATGTCTCTGAAAAAAGGTCCCTGGCTCATCTAAGCTGTACAAACTTGTACATTTGTGCTAAGTACATTAAAAAAAAAAATGAACTATAACATTACCTTCAGGGATTAATTGAAATAACCTCAGCTGTGTGAATCATCCAGTGAAGCAAGCCATGGGTTTCTTACAGTTATTACTAGAAATGGCTTCTTCCATGGGTTGCATGCCTCTGATCCACATTTGGACACTAATTCAGACTAGGAGGGGGTTTCCAGGTGGCACAATTGGTAAAGAATAGGCCCCCCAATGCAGGAGACACAAGGGACATGAATTCAATCGCTGTGTCAGGAAGATCCCCTGGAGTAGAAAATGGCAACCCACTCCAGTATTCTTGTGTGGAAAATCCCATGGACAGAGGAGCTTAGCAAGCTACAGTCCATGGGGTGGCAAAGAGTTGGACACAACTGAGCACGCACGCACACACACACACATACACACATACACACACACACCACACACTCAGACTAGGAAGGCACTGGTCTCATCTTCTGAAAAGGGCTAACCTTGGCACAACCCATCCTTACTTCTGCAGGAGCCACTCAGATCATCAGTGGTCTTACTTTAGCTTATTAGACTTCACATTATTTATAAAAACCTCCACCAACTTTTTGGAGTTTTCATGTCATAAGTTAGCACTCACAGCCTTCTCTCATGGAGCTTCCTGGTTGAGGACTCCAATACCTTGCGTCTGTCTAAGTCTCCCACTCTTCCTCTCCTCCCCACACAGTAGATAAAGGGCCTGGGATCAGACCATGGGGAAGCAGCTATGTCTGTCTCTAGGCAGGTCTTGGATAAAACCAGGAAAGGATGAAATTAGCTTATGGGAACTCAGCAGCAGACATGGTAGTTTGATTGAACTGGGTCACCTCCTTGACTCCACAGCAGTAATGCTATCCACCAGCATCTGAAGACACACACTGCTACTGTTATGAACTATGTCCCCACTTCTTTCTTTTTTTTCTTTTTATAAAAAGATAGCAACAAAACCAGTTTTAAATATTCATGAGTGTAGAGTTTTTTTTTAGTGTAGTCAGTTCTTTCTAGGGCCTACAACAGTACCTTGCACATAGTAAATACAATAAATACATGTTGAATAAATGAATGAAAATTAGTTTGAAATGATGGAATAAGTTAGTATAACAGTTACCAAATGAATAGAAAAAATATGTATCATTATGGCTACCAATGTTGGACTGCACTTAAAGCCTAGGGATCTAGGGTACAGATGTCTGGTCAGCTAGGTATGATATCATTTTGCTCCCCACTTGGGATGTCAGAAGCAGGCAGGGAAGCAGGACTCGAACATGATGGTGAAGAGAGACAGGAACATACCTTCAGAATTCAAGGACCCAGGGGTCTGAACATTTAGAATAACTTGTGCAGCCAAGATGGTGAAATTGCACAAGGAAACAAAAAAGTGACACCAACTGGAATCGACAGAAATTTGCTTCCCCCTGGGGCAGGGAGCCAGCATCAGCGGCTGGTCTGGGCTGGAAAGGCTTCTGTGCTTTGACTCTGTGCTGACTCAGGAACTGCCTGAAACCTGGGTTGCAATGAGAGCCACCCTTTGGGGGAGTAAGCCACCTGCTCACTGTGAAACAGCAGATACCACAATTTCAGAGCAGAAACAAAAGCAGCAGGCCTATGATCCCTGCCTTTGGATGGCACAGTTTCCCCCAAAGAGTCCTATTAGCAGGAGGAAAAAGGGCTGTGATGCTAGGGGGAAAGTGTCTATTCTCCCTTTGTGGGTGGGGTCCTTCCATACACCTTTTCCTCCTCTCTTTTTCTCCTTGTTTCCTTCAACCAGTATTTATTGAGCATCTATAATATGCTAGACACAATTCATTAAATACTGAGATACAACTAGGAACAGAAGAGAGGAAGCCCCTGAATTCCAGGAATTTCCAAACAAACAACTAAGGACATACAACATGGATAGAACAGGAGCTGGATGACACAACGGAGCCAGCCAGGGAAGGTCTGGGGCAGTGGCATTTGTGAACGGAGGAGCAACGAGTGAAGAAGCCCCAACGTGTGGGTGAGTGGGCAGAGGAGGAGGAGCAGCCTTTTGAGGGGCACAGTAAGAAGTGATGTCAGAGAGCTGTGGCCACCAGCTGAAATCCTTATTTCCAGAGCACAGTGGAATCGCCCTGCTCTGAGCTCCTAATGGTACTAATCGTGTACTACCCCATGCCTAAAAGGACGAGCCCAAGTTTTCCGCTCACATGCTCCTATCAGTAAAAACAAAACCACTGGTGTGGCCTTTCCTGGGCTTCCCAGGTGACTCAGCGATAAAGAATCCATCTGCCAATGCAGGAGACAAAGGGTCAATTTCCGGGTCAGGAAGAGCCCCTGGAAATGGCAACCCACTCCAGGATTCTTGCCTGGAAAATTCCATGGGCAGAGGAGCCCGGTGCGCTATGGTCCACGGGGCTGCAGAGTCAGACGTGACTGAGTGATGGGCATGCACATACACACGGGCTTCCCTGGTGGCTCAGTGGTAAAGAATCTGCCCGACAGTGCAGGAGAGGAGGGTTTGACCCCTGCTCTGGAAAGCTCCTGCATGCCTCTGAGCAACTAAGCCTGTGTCCCACAACTATTGAGCCTGTGCTCTAGAGCCCATGCTCCGCAACGTGAGAAGCCTGTGCATGGCAACTAGAGAGTGACCCCTGCCTGCCACAACTAGAGAAAAGCCTGAGCAGCAGTCAAGACCCAGCACAGCTAAAAACAGGTAATTAATTTAAAAATTGGTACATACTAATGTATAAATATATGTATTTATATTTTGCACTCTATAAAACATACCTGGAGATAGAAATGAAAAGAATGAGATAAAATGAGGATCAACAAATTTCTAATCATTTCCTCTAATGGACTATCCTGTGCCCTTCTTGGGGAACAGGACCCTGGTTTACTAGTCAATGTAGTTTCTCTTCATTTCTGTCTTTTTTTTTTTTTTTTTTAAGTATTTTTATTTATTTAGGTTGCACCATGCAGCACGTGGGATCTTAGTTCCCAGACCAGGGATCGAACCTGTGCCCCCTGCAGTGGAAACACAGAATCTTAACCACTGAACCACCAGGGAAGTCCCTCTTTTCATTTCTTTTTAATATTTATTTGGCCGCAACAGGTTTTAGTTTTGCTGCGCAGGTTCTTGCTTGTGGCAAGCAGGCTTCTCTCTAGTTATGGCTTGCAGGCTCTAAAGCTGCAGGCTTAACAGTTGCAGCTGGCAGGCTTAGTTGCCCCTTAGCATATGGGATCTTAATTCCCCGACCAGGGACAGAACTTGTGTCCCCTGCTCTGGAAGATGAATCCTTAACCACTTAACAGAGAAGTCCCTCAGGATAGTTTCTTGATGTGCATTGGATCTCCACAAGTAGATGTACATTCCTTTAGGCTAAGCACTATCTCTTTCTTAATGTTGCATGGTACAGGGCTGAACAGATGAAAATAGTAATTACTGTCCAAGAGTCAAAAGCTCTAATTCTGGTGGACACACAGTGGGGCACCGGCGTGGAGGGTCTCCAACGGGAAGGAGGGATAGGTCCCATGGCCTCTCTGTGGTCAGAGGAAAGATTTCTTGTTCTAGTCAAGATTCAGCTAGGAAAGTAGAGCCACTGCGTTAGGGAAGAAGAAATTTATTGTAAGGATGAGGCCTTACACAACTGGGGAAGGAGCTAGGGATGTAAAAGTCCAAAAAGGATTGTTGGAGGACAAGCCAGCAGCCTGGCTGGGCTGGGCTGAATGAGTCAGAGTTTGCAAGGGAGTCTGGAAGCCAAGTGCCTCTAGCTGCTGGAATGAGACCTGGTGGGAGCGCTGGTGCAGAAGTCAGCTTCTCTGTGGCCACCGCCTCTGAGTTCATGTGAAGCATCTGATTGTAGGCCTGAGGCTGCTCTTGGTCAGCGGGGCTGGCGGTCAGCAGGGAGTACTGGCTACACAAGGAGGAAGAGCAAAGGACAAGAGCAAGGTGCTGGAATCTACCGGCACCTCTGTGTCTATCTCTCACAGCCTTTGACCTACAGAGATCTTCAGAGCATGGTGGCTTCACTTCTGCCTCCCAAAGCTCATGCAGATTCATTCTTGCCTAACTCAAACCCAGAATCACACAGGGAAAGGCATTATGAGAAACACAGCTTCCTGCCCAAGTTTAACACAGAACAGTCCAGCACATCCCTGAAACTGATTCTCTGGTTTCTGCATCTGCATTCATGAAAAGAAACATCATCATTATTGATTTGTCTTCTCAAATACCTCAGTGTGAGGAAGGGAAGGACCTGGGGAAGTGAATACAAATATTTTGTATTTATCATATCAGTCGTATCCGACTCTTTGTGACCACATGGACTGTAGCCTGCCAGGTTCTTCCATCCATGGAATTTCCAGGGCAAGAATACTGCGTTGCCATTTCCTTCTCCAGGGCATCTTCCCAACCCAGCAATGGAATCTGAATCTCCTGCATCTCCTACATTGGCAGGTGGTGGGTTCTTTACCACTGTGCCACCACCTGGGAAGGCCGAATGCAAATATTTTAGTCACTGGAAAGGTGGAGCATCTCCTGAAAGTTAACACTTTAAAATATGTGTCTGTCAGTGAGAGACTGAGCCTCAGACTACAATGAAACCACAAAATCTGCTACCTAGTAAGGCCTGGGGAACATTTTTTTTGGCTTCTGTCTGTGATATTTTAAACTTAGCTGGTTCCGATGTGAAAGGCAGAAGGAACTCCTTTGAATTTACCTTCTTCTCCTTGTCCCTGATCACTCTGTGAGTCAAGTACTGAAGATCAGGAAAATAGAGCAAAGACGAGAGAAGGAGAAGTGGCTAGTTTGCATCCTGGATAATTGCAAAAAGTGATTTTATTTAGCTAAACAAGCATCTATATCACATTAAATTGTATGCCAGGCATAGGTCTAAGCACGTTACAAAGTAACTAACTCAGTTGTCATATCAATTCTGTAAGATCTTTCTATTATTAATCTTCCTTACAGACAAGGTTGTTGTTGATGCCTGGTAGGCTACAATCCATGGGGCCACAAAAGAGTCAGACACCGTTTAGTGACTAAACAACAGCAACAACACAGGTAAGGTAAATTGTTCAAGATCACACAGTTGGAATTCACGTCATGCTTAATTGTAGCTTCATGTGTAAAGGGTTAAAAAATTATTCACTGAAATCAAAAGCTGTAGAAAGTGATTAGTTCATTTTTGTTATCACTTGTAAAAACTATCCAAAATATGTAGTATTAGCTGTCATTTAAAGAGTGACCTTTTTTTTTTTAAGTATTTACTTATTGGAGCATAGTTGCTTTACAATGTTGTGTTAGTTTCCGCTGTGCACAATGTGAATCAGCTATGTGTATACATATATCCTCTCCCTCTTGAGTCTCCCTCCCACCCTGCCTCCCAAAAGAGTGACTTTCTTAGGGACCAGGCAGAGTTCTTTATTTCATAAAACTTCATTTAATACTCACTACTGCCCTGCAAGGTACGTATTATGATTCTACTTTGTACTTGGAGAAATCAGAGAAGTGATTTGTATGAGAGCACATAGTTGAAAGGAGAGCCAAGATTCTAAATTGACTTCAAAGAAGCTAAGAGGAGGCTAAGATCCATCATCCAGGGTCCAAACCCTATAAGTCATTCAGCTCCTGGCAACTAGAAACTGAGTCAGTCTCCCAAGCCAGGAATTCTCAAGCAGTGTGTAAAGTAACTGGGGGTTGGAGAATCAGCTGATGATTTAGTGAACCTGTATTTTCTGAAGGCAAATGATCATTTCTGGAGTCTAGGAGAGGGCATCCCATTTTTTTTTCATCTCTTTCTTGGCCCCATGATTTGTCTCTGCCCCGTCTTAGTTTCTGCCCTCCACTGGGTTTTCTCATCCCTAGATCTTTGAGGGACAAAGGACAGAGATGCAAATCTTTGCCTCTCCTTTCCTTTCTCTAAACATATCAATCCTTTTGCAGGCTTCCCCCCCCCCCTTGGTAATTACATAGCACTTTATAAAATTACAAGAGTTTTGAAGACCTTGCATTTCTGATCTTTTTTTGAAATATAAGTGGACCTCAACTGCACCATCCATTAAGCTTTTTCTGGCTCATCTCTGAAGTTTTTCAGGGCCTCAAAGTCCCCCAGTTGTCACTCTCTCCAGAAGGAAGCCCTATTCCTCATTTTCCTTATTTTGCTTGCAAATTCAGAATGAAAAAGTGTTCTTCTCTCTTTTTTTTAAATTGCATGTCTCTTTGAAGAGTTTATTTAAAAAATTAAACATAATTTTGGGTAATAAAAGAATGTTTATCCTTTAACCTAGTCTATCGGTTTTATACAATAATTTCTAGTCATTGATCTTTTACTTTTAAAACAATATTTCTCCTAGCTTTCTACTCCTACTGGTATAAGCTCTTCCTATCATCCCCTCTGTTTCATCTCCATCTGCCAGTTTCGATTTCGGGCCAACTCTAGACATAGAGTAACTGCCAATTCACCTGGTAAGATCATGCCCTCAGTATAGAAACACAGTAGATATTAGTCTGACATGCATGTTCTTTTGGCTTAAATGGCTAAGGATGTGTTTTTTGATAAGAAAGAATCAATTCTGCATTTAAAATGTGGATCTAGTGTGTGATCTTTACAAAGTAAGGAAATGTAAATTATTTGTCAAGAGTTATTTTCACTAGAAATGCACTCATTCTGATTAGCATCTAACTATCATTTAAGTAACTTTTTCTCAGCCATTCAGCCTGGGTTGCTTATTACTTGTTATTTGCTAGGCACTGTGCTAGACACCAGTATTATGAAATAAATGACACCATCCTTTAAGCACAAAATTTCTAATTCTATTCCTGAAACTTTTACTAGTGACTGCTGACTTTGGGAAAGCATTAGTGGATTTCAACTGCCCCAATATAAGCTGAGGGGCTTGCACTAAGTGATTTTAGTTTTAAAACCTCTGAAATCAGAGGCTACGGGAGATGTGACTTCTTGTCTTAATTCAGTTGTTAAGTTGCTCAGCATCTTTGCATCTATTGTTAAGTCTCTGGATTTCAGTCCTCTATAAAATAAATGGAAGGTATTAGAGGAGATTTGGAAACGTGTATTCCAAGGAACTTTGTTAACAGAACTTTGAAGAAAAAAGGGTTCTGTGTTCAAGAAGGTTAAGGAAACTCTGGAGTCAGAAAGTTTCTTTGCTCCAGTGGATTTCAACTGCCCCAATATAAGCTGAGGGGCTTGCACTAAGTGATTTTAGTTTTAAAACCTCTGAAATCAGAGGCTACAGGAGATGTGACTTCTTGTCTTAATTCAGTCGTTAAGTTGCTCAGCATCTTTGCACCTATTATTTAGTCTCTGGATTTCAGTCCTCTATAAAATAAATGGAAGGTATTAGAGGAGATTTGGAAACGTGTATTCTGAGGAACTTTGTTAACAGAACTTTGTAGAAAGAAAGGTTCTGTGTTCAAGAAGGTTAAGGAAACTCTGGAGTCAGAAAGTTTCTTTGCTCCAGGACTGCTCAGAAATTTTACTATAGCAATTTTGCTTTATGACTCTCTAAGCAGGTGATAGCAAATGTGTTTCCCAAATTTACTGAAGGTAGAATTCTTTTTCCCCAGAAGCATCTTTGTAGTACTAATAAATTCAAAATACATTTGAGAAATAAATGACTGTATACTTTCTACTGCCCTTTGTTGCAGCAATGCTATTATTTGATCAATTTCACGTCACCTATCTGTTAGTTTATATTCCAGCATAGCGGTGCTGTGTCCATGCTGCCAGATATCCTTTTTTTCTTCAAGTTGCATTTACAATTCTCTTGGTGCACAGGCAATTATATCACCAACACTGAATACATGGCCTGCAAAATCATACATCTCATTAACATTTTGGTCAGTAGTGTCCAAAACAGTGTTTTTTTAGGGAAAAGTTCCTAACAGTAGCATAGAGGAGGCTTCTTGGAGAAAGGATGAAATAAATGAACATGAGAAATAATAACATTAGCCGGGCTGGTTTCCATGAAAACTCGAGGAATTGTATTCGACATTTTGATGACTAAACACAGTCTTTCTTGTCATAGGAGTGCTATTCCTGACCAAGACTGTTAAGAATCAGAGTAATAGAGCTGAGTGGCTCCATGCAAAAGTCTGTGTTCAACATCTGTCATGTTGCAGATCATTAATGTTCAATTGAATTCTATTGTCTTCATGTTACTCAGCTTCATTTCATTGTCATTGCTTCAGCTGGGGATTAATTAACTATTTATGGGAAGACAAGACTTGGAGTCAGGGCAGTCACAATGGGATTTTAGTCTCAAGCAATAGGGAAGAGAAGACACAGTTAAAAGACTACTGATTTGTGGGAACTTGTTAATAATTTGATTAAACAAAAATAAATGAGAACAATGCCAATATAATCCATATCTCAAAAGGAGAAAGAACATACTTGGTCTTCCTAAGGAATTCAGAAATGATTCTGGCTTGAATCTATTTGGAACTGGTTTATTTGCCTCTTGACTCTTCTTAAGAGCTAGAAAGAAGCTGAGATAAGAGAATCAAGTTAGCAGTTTCTCTGCAAATCAACTCTTCATTAGCAAGAGTGGAAATCATGTTCATTATTGTTTCTGAGGACAGCTGATACAACTGAAACAGGGAAGTAGTATGAGATACTTACAAGTTTATGAGGTGGGGGGAAAAGTCTTCCATTAGGAATTATTTTTTAAAACCTCACAAATCAGATTCCTTGGAGTTCCAGTGGTTAAGACTCTGCACTTCCACTCCAGGGAACATGGGTTTGATCCCTGGTCCATCCCTGGCTGGGGAATTAAGATCCCACATGCCACAGGGCATGGGCAAAAAAAAAAAAACAAACACTTCACATTAGATGTTTCCATTTTGCACATATATGTGCATCATGATTAGTTTTATTAGATTTAAAGGTCAAATGAAATAATTATCATCTCAATATACATCCCCCAAATATTTATAAACCTGTGTTGGGGAATGTGGTATAAATTCTGAATTTGCCTAAGTATCCAAACTCATGCAATCCAATTACATAGTAAAATAATATACATGTTTACATATATGTTAATCTGTTTTTTAAACCATTTTTGATTTATAATTACAATTTATAATTACAATTTATAATGTGTTAGTTTTAGGTGTAAAGCAAAGTAATTCAGTTCATATATTTGTATATATACATTTTTTCAGATTCTTTTCCAGTTAGTAGTTCCCTGTGCTATACAGTAGGTCCTTGTTATTTGTCTGTTTTATACATAGTAGTGTGTATATGTTAATTCCAAACTCCTAATTTATCACCCTCCACATCCCTTTTGGTAACCACAAGTTTGTTTTCTGTGTCCGTGAGCACACCAATATCTTTTGATATGCTATACTAAATTATTCCTCAGAAAACAGCCAAATTATTTGCACAGTAAAATTCCATGTCTGAAATAATGTTATGACCTGCTGGTTTGTCCCAACTTAGTTAATAACTAAAATAAAATGAGAATATATTCAGTCAGCATTGTGAAAAATTGCCACACATCTTGACAAAGCAAAATTTTCTATCACTGAACGTCTAAATATATTACAATTCCAAGATCAACATATTCACACAAGACCAACATAATCACAAAAGTGATTTCTGATCATTTAAAAACCATGGTTCAATTTTTGATCTGTAAGCTGCACACTGATATGGGAAAAGATGAACCAAACTCTCCCCCACCCCCACCCTGTTATTCTTTTGGGGACAGCCCGGCCACTCCAGATGGTGTGTTAGTTAATGCTGGACATAGCTTTGGAGAAACTTCCAACAGACGAAGCCGGTGATGTCAGGATTTTGCTGTGCGTCGTCCCCCTTCCCCCCTGCGGTTCCCAGGGTAGGAAGGTGCTGAGATGGAAGCCGAGGGACGCCCGCCCACCTGCCACCACCTGTTCCCTCCTTCAGCCCTCTGCTATAAATTCTCCTCCTTCAAAGATTGATCCAGCACTCTCCCACAGCTACTGCGGAAGAAGCGCTCCTTTCCTATCCGAGCTTCGGAAAAGATTTTGTCTTCCAGAAGTCTCCGATTTTCCCAGAGAACTGAAAAGACCTTTCTCGAACCAGCCACACCAATTCTGCTGCAGGAAAGTTAAGTTTGCAACTTAACATTGGGAAAATGACTTTCTCTTTTACCTCTCCATTTCCTCTAAATTTTGACAAGTGAAGAGACATCTATCTGGTTATCCAATAGGACACAAGGCGGAACCCCGCACTCNTGTACGTTATTGTAATATACATTTTGTAAAATAGAATTAAAAACTTGGGTTTGCATTTCATGCGAGGTGCCCTGCTAGATTTCTGATGGCACTAAAGGCCTATGTGTTTGGGGGGTGATGACATTGAGTGCTTACCTGAGTAAAGATGTATTTAAATCTAACCCCAGCAGTTGGCAAAGTGCTGTTTTGTAATCATCAAAAAAAGACAAGCTGATGAGCATACAAGTAATTAATTTGAAAGTTTTCTCTATCAACTTAGAAATAGATATATTTTTCATGGTTTTTAAAAAAGATTAAATTAATTGAAATAATATTCAACTTTTAAACAGCTAGATACACAGTTCCTTAATCTTTTATTTTCCTTATTAAGCCAGTTGCTAACTACTAATTCCTTACAAGTACTCAAATATATATATATGCTCATATATGTATTAAATATATGTATATTTGGCTTTTGGAAGTGATTTAATTTTAATCAGTACCAGTTGAGCAATAAGGGTTTCACTACCACCAAGGCTAATCAAAAAAGCAGTAATATAATACACATGGTATTGGTTTGAATTACTTTTGTAAGTTTGCTTAAGCATTGGATGACTAAGCCAACCCTTTAATGTAAAGAATGACTTGGACAACAGACTGCATGCTTTTCGGTGAATGTCTTGCTAACAATTGGAAAAAGCAAGACTCTTAAGCTATCTGTGCCTTTGGAACTTGTCCCAAGTTAACAAAACAATGACATTTCCCAAGCCCTTTTTATAATATTATGGGTTCCAACACCTAATATCAGGCATAGCCACCATTTGCAATTATTCTAGAGTCTTCATTAAAAGTTTGTTAGTTATCCCTGATTATCAAATTCCTTTTGGTTTGTAATGAGCGGCAGTATCTTCCCCAGGCCGTCATCTAAAATTTACAAAATCACAAGTGTATTGCTAGAAATTCTGACAGTCTAATGCTGAATTTCCCTTTCCTTCTTATCTAATTTTTTTTTTTTGGCTGTGTGCCTCCATGTGGGACTTTACTCCCCTGAACAGGGATGGACCCTGTACCCCCTGCAGTGGAAGCTGAGAATCTAAACCACTGGACACCAGAGAAGTTTTTCCCCTACCTTCTGATACCTGTAAATAAGAAACTAAGGTATGCTCAGGATTTTGCTTCCTCAGTGCAAATTAGAGAATAAAATGTTTAACCTCTTGACTTCAACAGCTCTTAGAAGACACGGTAGTCCCAGAAGACAACACAGATCTAGAAGGGATGATGTCCAGATCTCTTTCCGGTCATACTCCATTCTGCAATGAATACTTGGGCTCTGGCAAGGTCCAGAGCATCTGCCATCCTGTTTGAGCACAGTAGTCTACTTATTTAGACTTAAATTGCTTCATTAGGAGCCCTAATAAGTTTGTGGTTTGTAGAATGAATAAAATCTGAGCTAAAATAGAATATGTTAATCAGAGAAAGTCTCATAGATGTATTAAGATTGTTAGTACTTTTGTTAGGTAGGGTGCACTTTCCTCTCTCTGGACTATAAATACGTTGCAAAAGAGAACTACACTTTTCATTTTATCTCTGTGGCTTCTAGCACAGAGATAAACATGCAATAAGTATTTCTTTTTTGGTTGTTTACAGGAAATGAAATCAAATCAAATGATTTAATTAAAATGTGATTCTAATCCTATGCCTCTTTTCCCCCATCCCCATTCCCCCAAAAGAGTGGGAATTTGTTAACTATTANCTACACTTTTCATTTTATCTCTGTGGCTTCTAGCACAGAGATAAACATGTAATAAGTATTTCTTTTTTGGTTGTTTACAGGAAATGAAATCAAATCAAATGATTTAATTAAAATGTGATTCTAATCCTATGCCTCTTTTCCCCCATCCCCATTCCCCCAAAAGAGTGGGAATTTGTTAACTATTATGCTTTAGTGGCTCATTTCGGTTGGAAATCTCTTGAAGCAACTTAGATCTTAACCAAATTCCTAAGCTTTCCTAGTACTTGATGTACTATTTTTTTTTTTTTCCTGAAAAGACAGTTGAAGGAAAAGTAAATGGGTCTCAGTGATCAAATGCAATCTTTGGTAAAACTTCAAACTGTATGTTGAGGAAGCTATTGTGGCTTATGGATTAGGAGTTTGGATAAATAAATGTAAAATATTTTTGAAGTTAAAGTTCATATATTATTATACATAATAGAGTTTAAATTACTGAGCAACCTAAAAGTTGCTCTTGTTTAGTCGCTAAGTTGTGTCTGACTTTCTTGTGGTCTCATGGACTGTAGCCCACCAGGCTCCTCTGTCCATGGAATTTCCCAGGCAAGAATTCTGGAGTGGGTTGCCATTTCCTCTTCCAGGGGATCTTCTCAACCCAGGGACTGAATCTGTGTCTCCTGAACTGACAGGCGGATTCTTTACCATTGAGTCACTAGGGATGTCCTAGCTGCTGCAATTTACTATATNTCTCATGGACTGTAGCCCACCAGGCTCCTCTGTCCATGGAATTTCCCAGGCAAGAATTCTGGAGTGGGTTGCCATTTCCTCTTCCAGGGGATCTTCTCAACCCAGGGACTGAATCTGTGTCTCCTGAACTGACAGGCGGATTCTTTACCATTGAGTCACTAGGGATGTCCTAGCTGCTGCAATTTACTATATTGTCTCACCTTTGAAAATCTATGTTCTTTGTAGTTTGATAACAGAACATATTGAAATTTTAAAATATTCTTTTATCCATGATCCCTTTCCTTAATAAATCACCATATATTATCAAGCATCTATTTATACCCTGGCTTACTAAGCATCATCTTTGTCCTTGAGAAGGCAGTCAAGAACATACATGTACTAATCAGTAAGTGGCCCTACACAGGGTTTAGCTGAATGCTTCAACAGCGAAGTATCAGTGATATGTGCCATAAAAGCTCCTAAGAAAGATATTAAATAATAAAAGAAGACCCACTCCCAGGCATCATTTGAGTTCTGTTAGTTATTTCATGTGGGCGTTTCCTAGGTGCTAGCTACAAGTTGAGGCCAGACACTAGGGTCAGAAGTCTTGAAGAACCATATACAAATGAACAGGGCTATCAAGATGGGGAGGGCCATCCAAGCTAGTGGTTCTCATCCCAGCCTGCTCATTAGAATCACGTGGGGAATCTTAAAAAATATACCAATTCTCGGACCTCCAGTTCAAGAACTGATTTAACTGTTCTGAGATGAGGCCTAGATATTTTTTTTCAATATTCTCCCAGTGAGTCTAACTGACTAATGGGGTTGAGAATTGCTTAATTAAGCAATGTGTACTACGACACCATTAAACTCATTACTCAAAACTGATTATATTGATGTAGCATTCTTTGCTTTATAGATCTTAAGAAGGATTAGGCTTTCTTAACGTCCAGCTACAGCCAATTTCTTAGTTAACTTGGTGACCTTTATATTAATGAAGCTCTAAAATTTCCACTAGATATGAGCCAGATGTGGTTGGAGGATGCAACAGTTAAAGCTCAGTTCACTTAATTTTGGTCTTATAGTAAAACCACTGTGGTGTTTTGGACTCATTTTGGCTCTGCTCTCTGGTTAGGTTTCACTAAAGGTATCTCTTTTTGCTACCTGTGGGTAAAAGAAATTTCAAAGCACATAATTACATGACCAACCTTTTCACATGTATACCCATTCCCTTCTCTGGTCATGAATATACTAGAAGGTGCAAGCTTAATGAGTGTTTTATTGAATGAACACAGGACTTTTGTATTGCTATTTCAAACTGGCAGCGGGTCCCCCAAGATACCCAAGCTGAAAGAAAACTGAGAGGAAGAACTTACCCATCTCACATATGAAGACTGGAACCAGACCACAACCCAAAACAAACCCAATAACTAACTGAGAATAAATAAAATTTTATTTAATGAATAAAGAAACAGTCCATCACATCCTCTAAATTGGTTTTTAAAACATCCAATTTGAAACAAATACTGGTACCATCTAGGTTGAATGAAATACTGGTTTTTAATTTTTCTTTGTTTTCTAATTGCAAAGTTTCCAAGCAAAACACAATCCCCAACAAATCTTCAAGAAAGCACAACTAGAAAACAGCAATGGGTGTCATGGAGACGATGTGGTCTACCAAGATATAGTACCATATACTTTCAGGAAAAAGACAGTAAATGCTCACAAACATTTTGGCTTAAGTGAACACTGGTTTTCAGTTTCAAAGAATTACCCAACATGCATGATGCAGAGGAAAGGAATAAAAACCAAGATCCATTCATTGCTTTCTAGTAATAGAGGCAAAATATACAGTTTATATAGGTCACACATTTCAAAATGTTTACAATAGTTTTTCCATTAGGATTTCAATAACCAAAAAAGTACTTTAGAAATTAAGTTGACTCACACTTCCTGAGATGGAAGCATAGCATGTTTGTGAGCCTTCTGGGGCCTGGTGTATTTTTAGGTTACAAGAAGTCATACAGAAAGAGAAAGGAAAAGATAAGATATGTCACTTGACCACGATGGAATCGTTAGCTCTGTGTGTGTGTGTGTGTGTATGTGTGCACTCACATAGAGTACATCCTTTGTCAGTCCTCATGGTTACAATGAACCATGAGGGTTAAGTTTGGGGCTTGATGTAGCTACGAATTTGAAAACAGAGACCAAAGGTTATGCTCATTTTTGAGGGTCCTTATCTATCTGTTGGACTTCCCTGCTGGCTCAGATGGTAAAGCGTCAGTCAGCCTACAGTGGCGGGAGACCTGGGTTCGATCCCTGGGTTAGGAAGAGCCTCTGGAGAAGGAAATAACAACCCACTCCAGTACTCTTGCCTGGAAAATCCCATGGACAGAGAAGCGTAGTAGGCTTCTCAATCCACGGGGGTCGCAAAGAGTCAGACACGAATGAGCAACTTCATCTATCTCTTCTCCTCAGGCTGATTCATTTAACATAAGGCCAATGACATGCTGGTATGGAACGTTTCTTCATTAGAGCCTAGAACAGTATAACAGAGGTTTCCTGAACTACTTGAGCCAGGAAGGAATACAGGAACTCTTGCTATTTCTCTGTGCACTGTGGAGCCATTATTTCCACTAGCTTCAGTCATAGATGCAGGAGTCAGAGTTCCCTTAGGCTACGTTGAAATTAATTTCCCTTGAATCTACCTGTAGAAAGCAGCTAGGATACTTCTTGAATTTGTTTGATTTTTCTCCAGATTTTTTTTCAACTGCATAGACTCTTGGAAGAGGAAATTCCCGCATAGTGTAGTACCTTTCTAAGGAAACATGACATGGTGGGACAGGGAAGAATGTGAACTTTTAAAATAAATCAGCTACTTACTTTGGAAAAAAATATTCTTACCATTTTCTTTGGAATGAAGAAACCCCTGCTATCACTTTTTAAAAGGGTCTGTGCAGTAAACTCTTCATAAATATTTATTTACTCATCCTCCCCTTCATCCTGGGAAAGGCTCAAATATTTTATTTTACAAATAAATAAAATTCAGAGTTATAGAAAAGTTAGAAAACATGTCTGAAATTCATCTGAATGCTTAAAATTCCCTTGGAATTCCCCTGAGAATTCCTAGAAATAAGGAGCTCTCTGGATGCTATTAAATATTTTACAGATTTTTATCTTGACAAGAAAGAAGGTAATGAGGAGAGTAGGTCATGAAAAATGCTAAAGCTTGAAAAAAAAAAGTGAAATTTGATCAGAAAAGAGGATACAGTATCTCTAAAAACAATAGTAAGTAAAAATTAATTTACCAGTGTGCATTAAAAAAAATACAGTTGCACTCAGATTATTTCATTGGAATTATTTCAGGACTTTAACTCTCCTTAAAATACACAGTGAAATCGTTTATACTGTGTGCACATACATTTAGTAATCTTTTGGTAGTGACTGCTATGGGCACTACTAGAACATAGTTCACTGGATTCTTGCACTGGAGAAATTACAAGAATCAGCCTCCAGTTTGCAGGTAACTCACTGAATCTGTGTAGAAATATCAAGTTCTTTGGAATTTTGGAACATCAAACAATTCTTTCTTATCATACTATGTGAAAATCATTCATTTTCTTAGTGGGTACTAAAGTACTTATTGTAAGAAAACTATACTTATAACTGTATTAATTTCCAGTTGAAACTGGTCAACTCCCCCTCCCCATCTTTCACATCTTTAAGTCTCATTTTAATGTGTCTCTATTTTCAGTTAGGAGGTAGAATGAATTTTTATCTTAGAAAGTAAAAAACATTCTATAAGAGATTTATTGGGTTTATTGGATGTTTTAGGAAGACTAAAATTCAGTTACCTTTCTGTTCCTCTAGGGATGTCTGACCAGGTTATAGCATATGTGGTGATTTTTTCAATTTGAGTAATTTATACAATTGAATAATTTTTAAAAATCACTCTTAAGTATTGAATATTTATATATTAAAAAATCAGCTTAATCATTAAAAAACAATTGATAAACCTGGAAACTAGCACTGTTTTCTGCATTTTAAAGAAAAATGTTTATGTATTTCAACCTTCAAATATTTATTGTCAACTAATATTGAAATATTTTAATTTTTATTATTAGGGGAACATTTTCTACTCATATGTTAAATCTTCTAGCAAATTAGCGAATATGCCTCTACAGTACAGCTATTTTCTTTATGTTTACTCTCAGCATTTATGGCACAATTCTCAGAGGATTAAAAAGTGAGTTCTTTCTCTATTTCTTGCAATTTCAACGCTATTGCGTTTGAAGTGGCCATTATTTACATATTAACAAAAAACCCCAACATGTTTATGGTTCTACAACACCAAGTATGCTAATATAATTAGACAAAAAAAAGAGGCAAACATATTTTTACAAATATGCATTTTTTTTTTGCATCGCACAGATTTTTAAAAAACATGGTAGTAGCAACTTTTTTTTTTAGCATACTGATGACCACTGCATTGTCAAAGTTTAGAAGATGCTAGGCATTCTTCCAGCAATGCTTCAGTAATTAACTTTCTGAAATATTGATCCACTTAAAGCAAGGTAAGTCAATTAGTGGTGAAAAGGACTTCAACAAGCTCTATTGCAATCTAAGTAACTGTTCATCTTCCTGGTGAGGCACAGTGATTTTCAGCTCGACCATCAGTGGAAATGCTTTGAGTCCAGGTTACCTGGGAAGAGACCTTGAATAAAGGTCATTATCAGTAAATTTGCCTTTGAGTTTACAACCAAATTATACATAGCCCACATACTCACAGACTCAGGCCAGGATCTCAGTTTGAAAGTTTTTTGGGGAGTTTTGTGGAGAGGAAGAGGACAGGAGGAGTTTGTGATCAACCAGAATAATTTGGGTGTCGGATTCAGTTTTTAAGACCTCCCCTCCCAGCCTGGCTTTTTTCCTTTTGCCAGCATTTCTATTAATATTAGAAGTTGCTGGGAGTAAGAAGGCAACTGCTTTTAAAGGTGCAGCACCCCTATGAATTTAAAAGACCCTCAC
>SJYA01003205.1:2350255-2420766 GCA_006410615.1 Neotragus moschatus
AGCCTAGAACAGTATAACAGAGGTTTCCTGAACTACTTGAGCCAGGAAGGAATACAGGAACTCTTGCTATTTCTCTGTGCACTGTGGAGCCATTATTTCCACTAGCTTCAGTCATAGATGCAGGAGTCAGAGTTCCCTTAGGCTACGTTGAAATTAATTTCCCTTGAATCTACCTGTAGAAAGCAGCTAGGATACTTCTTGAATTTATTTGATTTTTCTCCAGATTTTTTTTCAACTGCATAGACTCTTGGAAGAGGAAATTCCCGCATAGTGTAGTACCTTTCTAAGGAAACATGACATGGTGGGACAGGGAAGAATGTGAACTTTTAAAATAAATCAGCTACTTACTTTGGAAAAAAATATTCTTACCATTTTCTTTGAAATGAAGAAACCCCTGCTATCACTTTTTAAAAGGGTCTGTGCAGTAAACTCTTCATAAATATTTATTTACTTCTCCTCCCCTTCATCCTGGGAAAGGCTCAAATATTTTATTTTACAAATAAATAAAATTCAGAGTTATAGAAAAGTTAGAAAACATGTCTGAAATTCATCTGAATGCTTAAAATTCCCTTGGAATTCCCCTGAGAATTCCTAGAAATAAGGAGCTCTCTGGATGCTATTAAATATTTTACAGATTTTTATCTTGACAAGAAAGAAGGTAATGAGGAGAGTAGGTCATGAAAAATGCTAAAGCTTGAAAAAAAAAAGTGAAATTTGATCAGGAAAGAGGATACAGTATCTCTAAAAACAATAGTAAGTAAAAATTAATTTACCAGTGTGCATTAAAAAAAATACAGTTGCACTCAGATTATTTCATTGGAATTATTTCAGGACTTTAACTCTCCTTAAAATACACAGTGAAATCGTTTATACTGTGTGCACATACATTTAGTAATCTTTTGGTAGTGACTGCTATGGACACTACTAGAACATAGTTCACTGGATTCTTGCACTGGAGAAATTACAAGAATCAGCCTCCAGTTTGCAGGTAACTCACTGAATCTGTGTAGAAATATCAAGTTCTTTGGAATTTTGGAACATCAAACAATTCTTTCTTATCATACTATGTGAAAATCATTCATTTTCTTAGTGGGTACTAAAGTACTTATTGTAAGAAAACTATACTTATAACTGTATTAATTTCCAGTTGAAACTGGTCAACTCCCCCTCCCCATCTTTCACATCTTTAAGTCTCATTTTAATGTGTCTCTATTTTCAGTTAGGAGGTAGAATGAATTTTTATCTTAGAAAGTAAAAAACATTCTATAAGAGATTTATTGGGTTTATTGGATGTTTTAGGAAGACTAAAATTCAGTTACCTTTCTGTTCCTCTAGGGATGTCTGACCAGGTTATAGCATATGTGGTGATTTTTTCAATTTGAGTAATTTATACAATTGAATAATTTTTAAAAATCACTCTTAAGTATTGAATATTTATATATTAAAAAATCAGCTTAATCATTAAAAAACAATTGATAAACCTGGAAACTAGCACTGTTTTCTGCATTTTAAAGAAAAATGTTTATGTATTTCAACCTTCAAATATTTATTGTCAACTAATATTGAAATATTTTAATTTTTATTATTAGGGGAACATTTTCTACTCATATGTTAAATCTTCTAGCAAATTAGCGAATATGCCTCTACAGTACAGCTATTTTCTTTATGTTTACTCTCAGCATTTATGGCACAATTCTCAGAGGATTAAAAAGTGAGTTCTTTCTCTATTTCTTGCAATTTCAACGCTATTGCGTTTGAAGTGGCCATTATTTACATATTAACAAAAAACCCCAACATGTTTATGGTTCTACAACACCAAGTATGCTAATATAATTAGACAAAAAAAAGAGGCAAACATATTTTTACAAATATGCATTTTTTTTTTGCATCGCACAGATTTTTAAAAAACATGGTAGTAGCAACTTTTTTTTTTAGCATACTGATGACCACTGCATTGTCAAAGTTTAGAAGATGCTAGGCATTCTTCCAGCAATGCTTCAGTAATTAACTTTCTGAAATATTGATCCACTTAAAGCAAGGTAAGTCAATTAGTGGTGAAAAGGACTTCAACAAGCTCTATTGCAATCTAAGTAACTGTTCATCTTCCTGGTGAGGCACAGTGATTTTCAGCTCGACCATCAGTGGAAATGCTTTGAGTCCAGGTTACCTGGGAAGAGACCTTGAATAAAGGTCATTATCAGTAAATTTGCCTTTGGGTTTACAACCAAATTATACATAGCCCACATACTCACAGACTCAGGCCAGGATCTCAGTTTGAAAGTTTTTTGGGGAGTTTTGTGGAGAGGAAGAGGACAGGAGGAGTTTGTGATCAACCAGAATAATTTGGGTGTCGGATTCAGTTTTTAAGACCTCCCCTCCCAGCCTGGCTTTTTTCCTTTTGCCAGCATTTCTATTAATATTAGAAGTTGCTGGGAGTAAGAAGGCAACTGCTTTTAAAGGTGCAGCACCCCTATGAATTTAAAAGACCCTCACACATTCAAGATTTGTTCAGTTGGGATTGATTTCTTTTGAACACCAAGCCAAGATACATGGGGGCAGCAATTAGGTCATTGTGGAGCACGAAGCATGCTGGGAATGGGCAAAGGAGGGGTGGGTTACAGCCTAGGGTATTTAGAACAGGGGACACAGGGCATCTTGGAGAAAAACAGAATGGGGGATAGATGTAGAAAGGTCCGTAGATAGTGTAGCTTGGACGTTATCATGGACACAAAAATGGAGGAGGAAGTAGTCTTTTTTTATTAGTTGCTTGGCAGTTCAGGTTTAATGGTGTGTTTTCTTTCTCCATTTTCCTTCTGATTCCCATTTCCATGACTCACCAAGTTATGAAAAGTCCTTCACTTGTTTGGTTAGAAGGGAGCTTATGGGATCTGCATGGCTTTTTGAAGAAAGGGCCAGAAGAATTGTCCCAACTTTCCCTCTTTCCCTGCTCCATTTTTGTAGATTTAGGGCTTCCTGAATGCTACATGTGCAATGAGTGTAGTGCAAGATAGTAGGGGCTAATGAGGCCAAAGTGCATGTTATCTTCTGCTTTCCAGGCAGGCATTGCACGTGCAAAAGGGAGGAAATACATTCTTCACTGACACCAACACCATAACCTATGCTATTTGCATCCCTTCCAACCTTCTGGGTAAGTTCTGTGATTAAACCATGGTAATAAAATGACTCTTCTCAATCTCACTTGCTCACTGGAATCACCTGGGAAGCTTTAAAAATACTGATTCCTATGCCAGAACCCCAGAACTTATGACTTACTGATTGGGGTTGTGGCTTGGATATTGAGATTTATTTTTTCAAATATTTATGTATTTGACTGCACTGGGTGCTAGTTGAGGCTTGTGGGATCTAGTTCCCTGACCAGGGATCAACCCCCTGCTGCCTGCATTGGGAGCTCGGAGTCTTAGCCACTGGACCTCCAGGGAAGGACATTTTGGGATTTTTAAAAGCTCCCCAGGAGATTCTAATATCCAGTCAAAGTTAAGAACCACTGCTGTAGACGCACTTCATTTTATATAGAAACATACTGACTTACATAGAATTTTAAAGTTCAATTTAGATCAATAAATATTTATTAAGTGCCTACTCTATATAAGGCAACATTTTGCCATGGCAAACTTTTGACATAGTCCATACCAACAAGTAGCTAAAATCTAGTGCAGGCAAGACTGGGCTAGTGCAAGGGGAAAGACAGGCAGGTATATAGAAGCTGGGTTTTATACAAACTTCTATACAAAATAATCTCTTTTTCCAGACTCAAGAAATTTGCTATAAGATTTCAAATAAAATCAGCTGTATTTTGCTGGGGTGGTTGGGGGGACACCAGGAAAATATTTCATAGAAACAGTAAAGTAGCCTTTGAGATGGCCTTTAAGCAATAGGTAAGATCTTCATAGATAGGGATTGGGGAGAAAGTGTTCCAGGTGGAGGCAGAAAAGAGCCATATGGGTGGAAAGCTGGGGCCTGCGTTAATTTTACTGGTGCCCTGGGTTTGTGTTCTGAGTAATGGATGAAAAGTGTTGGGATCATATTGGAACAAGGCTTGAATAGCGTGAGCAGAACAGCTGGCCTGGGTTGGCTCTAGGGAATCACCTGGGGTTCGAAAATTAGAGGAATGATATGAATGAAGCTGTGCGGGCTAAGTTGTGTCCAACTCCTTGTGACCCCATGGGACGCAGCCCACCAGACTCCTTTGTCCATGGGATTTCCCAGGCAAGAATACTGGCAAGGGTTGCCATTCCCTTCTCCAGGGGATCTTCCTGACTCAGGGATCGAATCTATGTCTCCTGCACTGGCTATTAGATTCTTTACCACTGAGCCACCTGGGAAGCCCAAATAAAACAGTAGTTTAGGAAGAATGATCTGGTGCTGAGATCGGGGCTAGACTTGAGTGGGGATAAAAAGCAGGACTAGAGGCAGGAAGACCAGTTAGAAGTCTCATTATGGTTAAAGTCAGAAGTATTGAGGGAAATTAAGAAAGTAATGAAAGTCTGAGCTGGGAACCGTAAGGGGGACGAAAGGAAGGCCTGAACATAAAAAATAATAAGAGAGTTACTATGATTTGTAAATTGATTAGATAGAAGAAGCAAAAAATGACTTAAATACTCCATTTGGATTACTAGGACTGTGATGGTGCCACAATTAAACTAGGATGATGAATGGTTTATGAAAGGGAAAACCGTGAATCTGATTTTGGATATGTTGATTCCAAAGTTACTCAGCAATTTCTTTTATAAGTATTCCTTATTGTAACTGAATTCCAGTAGAATTTGGATTTGTTCAACACAGTAGTTCTTAACAAAGGGGATCCTGCCTCCCAGGTAACACAAGGCAATATCTGAAGGCATTTTAGGTGGCCACAACTTGGGGAGGGGCTGCTCTACTACTGACATCCAGTGGGTAGAAGCTAAGGATGCTGCTTTTAACATCCTACAGGGAGCAAAGGAGTCCCCCACAACTAATTATCTGGCCCCAAGTGTCAACAGTGTCGAGGTTGAGAAACTTTGCTGTAACATAATCCAAAAGTTAAAATTCGAGGAATTTTAAAGCTTCTTATAGTTTAGGCTCAACAGTGCCATCTAGCGGCTAAATAGAATATTTATCCTAAAATCCTCAGAAAGCTAAAACATATACCCCAAAATGAAGAATATATCCTCTCATGGGAGAACTGTCTAGAGTTTACATTAATAGATGTGATGGAGGTTGGGTGTCCAACTGTGGAGAAGCAATACTGCAGTTAGAAAGTGCTCTTTGGTCATAAAGAGATCTGATAAGAGAAGCCACTATGGAAACAATGTATTCTAAGATGCATTCTGTATGGAATGCATTCTGCATCATTTCAGTTGCCTATACCTTTACTATTGTTCCCACATACATAAGAAAGGAAATTAAACCTAATAATTCTGCTGAATAACTGGCTGAAATCTTTATTTCTTAAGGATTAACCTATGATATTTATTTAGAAATAAAGATTGAAAATAATTAAGATGAGTTTTAGAGTCATGAAAAATGTAGGATGAAGAGCACTAGAAAATCCGCTTTGACAAAAGGATTTTTGCTCCAAAGAGCAGAACTTGACATGCCTTTTATCTTACCTTTCCCGCTAGATTCTAAGCTTTCTGCAGCCAGGGACTGTGTGTTATCATATTTGTGTATGGCCCACAATCTCTACCATAGCATTTTATACAGAGTAGACACACAAATTATTTTTTGAGTGAATGAATTTATTTTTATACTGGAAATCTTTGCCTTAAAGTGAAGGAAATTTCAAGCCTTTCTAAGAAATTACTATTTGTTCACTTGAGTAAGATGCCAGCTGAGGGTGTCTGGCTCAGAGAACACCAAAGACTTGGGCACAGGGAGTTGGTAACAGATACTCCAATTCGTTTTCCTAGTGAATCTGGAGCAGTCTGTGCCATGACGACCATCCCTAGGGCAATGTTTTGACTGGTTCATGCATTGTACATTTCTCTAATGTAAAATTCATTCATCCAACGACTATTTATCAAAGGTCTATTTTGTGCTAAGCAATCTTCTAGGCACTGGGCTATCACAGTGAATGTAAGTCTAAAAATTCCTTGAGTGGAGAGGCAAATTCTGAATTAGTGAGTTGGAATAAAGAGGCACATTCCTTTTCCCTCCCACTTCTTCAGTTAGCATAGTATTTTCTGAATAGAAAATGCAATTTGACTAATGATTTCAAAGCAGTTCACAACTATTAAAGACCTCTCCTTCCACAACTACTGCTTGGCTCGGGTAAATGAAACAACAAAAACCTTTCTCTCATCACTTCCTCTCCTTGTTTGCATTTTTTCCTTTCTCCTTGCTCCATAGATATGAAGACTTCGGGGGGTGAGGGGAGAAACAGGAGAGGCATTATTCTTTGGGCAGATGATGATGATGCCTGCATAGTTTTGCAAGCGGCAACTGAAGCTAGTAGTTTTCAAAGTGACCCCACAGAAGATTTCCTTCTGGTTGGTTTATTAACAACACTTTAGTTATAGAATCTATATATGTACTCAGAGAGAAGAACCACTCACCATCATATTCAAAAGAAAATGGTGCAGGCAGGCTGGTGGGTCCCTATTTTGGCTATAGAATAAGTGCACTGTGCAATATTGAGCATTCAGTGATTTTTTTTTTTTTTGTATCTCAGGCACATTTTGGCACTGTATCATGTGGCTCGATACACCCAGGATAAGCACGTCAAAAGTGCTTCTCTACGTATGTGAGTTGTATAGCACAGTCTCCTAGTGCTAAGTGGAAGCTGATTTAATGAATCCATAACTTCTGCTATGAATGCAATCAGTGAAAGGTAATGGACACCACCTCCCCCCACCCCCTTGCCTTTTCCCTTTGCACTGTTAGGTGAGTTAGGATACCTAAGGTCACTATTGTCTAACTCTTTTCAGCCCAGGCATCTGGCCCCTCATTGCTCTTAGGAGGGCCTGAACACCCCTAACACAGCAGAGGGCAGAGGAGTATGCTAACTTTTTCCCAAAGCAGTGGACAGCAGCTGCATTATATCTTTGGTTCATCCATATTATCTTCTCATTTTGTTGGAATCTTAAAAGGTACAGCCCTCCATCTCTCCCCAAGCTGAGACTTCAGGAGTCCCCCAGTTGACTTACTCAAAGCTCTCCTTGCCACAGGTCCGGCAGCATGGAAACTTACTCAAATCCAGTTGTTTGGAAACCACCTTATCTGGTTTGTCCTCCTTCCCCCTCCACAGTCTGCCCCCTTACACAGCAGGCACCCAGACATTCTTAAAGTTCATCACTCTCCACTACACTCCGAGAAGAGCAGGAATACACCATCGTGCTTTCCATGGAGGAGAAAGCAGAGAAAATGTCAAGTCCTTTGCTGGTGAGGGATCCATAGCGACTGCCACTGGGCCGGACGGTCATGGGTGGTGGGATCTGGTGATGCCACTGAGCTGGAAAATGGACCAAATCATGTGTTACAATCAAAGGAGTACAGTCTAGCAGGTACACAGCAGGGGTGCGTTCTGTCCTCATGCCAACACTTTGTGTGGGATCTTGGTAAATCGTTGAAATATATGAATAGCTGGGTCTGAAATGCCTCATTTGTAAAAAAAAAAAAAGAGGGGGGTGGAAATCAATAAAATCTCTCCTGTCCTGCTAGGAATAGGGAAATTGGGCTCGTGATCTCCTGATTCTGTAATACCAACCCCCATGATTCTCATCCAGCAAAATCTGGGACTATAAGAAGGAAGAGTGGGTGATGAGGGTGATATCTCAAAATTGTCTCCTGACCTAACATCACTGACCTAGCATGGAGTCTACAGGGGCTGGGGTGGGGTGTGGGTGTAGAGAGAGTTGTAGGCTCTCAAGGGAGTGTTCCTCAGAAGGAGGAGATGAGATATCTGTGGAAATGGAAGACAAAAGATGAATCCAGACCTCTGACCAGTACTTACTGCTCATCCTAATCACCCTTACTTACCTACCTACTGCCCTAATCATGTTCTAGTTAGTTATAGCCAGAAGCCTGAAAAGTAACATATGCAATCAACCAGGGTTGGGGGACAAAAGAGAACGTGTTAGAATTTCCATGTTCACTAAGCACTGTCCAAGGAGGATCCTGGTTTCAGCAGACAGGATCTTTAGGCTTGAACATGTCCTGAATGAAGTATCCGTCCAGACTGCTCAGTCCTGGGTATTGCCTCTGACGGAGAAATTACCAAGCAGCCCTCTCATCAGGTTTCCAAGATCCTGGCGGTGGCGAACAGGGAGCACCAGGTGGGAAACATTGATGCCCTGGGTCCTGGGGAATTACGGATGCTTGTAGCATTCCCAGTTATAAATGGGCTCTTTGTTGATTTCATTATTTCGAGTTAGTTTTTCAGGGTCTAAATGCCTCTGAGTGAACTGATTAAACTAAAATTAGGAAAGCTACAAAACAGGGCAAAAGTTAATAGCGATTCCACAAGAGAGCAAGTACTCAGTGAGGCAGCTGTGAACTAGTCAAGTCCCTCGCCATGGCCCCTCTGCCTCTTAGCTTTTCCTCAGCTGTCTCGGCGTCTTAACCTGACAGGAGCTACTCTTAGAAGCCCTTCTTTGTGGGCGAGGAGGGATGCCTACTGTCCCGGTCCCTCCGCCAGGTAGGAAGTGGTTGTTGGGGGCGAAGTGGATTGATTTCAGCCTTAGTCCTCCTTCCCTTCGCCCACACCCGGGTCCCAGCTGACGAAACAGCGCCTCCCGTTTTTGGAGCTGTGGAATCAGGACCAGAGTCTGGGGGACGTGAGCCGGGATAAACTGAAGTGGGGGCTCCACCACGGAAGAGCAGGATCCGGACAAGTGTCATCGGTTTCAGGGCTTATTGGTAGGAGTTTCTTGGTTGGAGACTTGCTTCCCTTCGACATGGTGAAGTGGGTGAAATGGTTAAGGCGTTAGCTTAGACCAAGAAACATATCAGTGGCTTCTCTTTCTCCTGACCCTTCCAGGGGAAAGTACCTTAGAGTCAACTTCCTTCACAATTGAATTTCAAGTCAACAGATTAGAGAGAATAACCAGAAAGCTGTATATTTCCTCTAAATATTAGATTGAGGGCAAATGGCAGGCAGGGACTCCTCTGTGGTGCCAAAAAAGGGGAAGGCATCTGGTGTGCCCCTGGGTAGCAGGGGCCTCAGGTTCTAGGCAGAGTTACTTTTTCTTCTTTGTTATTCTGGTTCATCATGTTAAATCAGTAAGGAATATTAACCCAACCAGTTAGTTTTTTTAAAGAAAAATAAAAAAGGATTACTCTTTTGGGTTAAGGAATATTTCTTAAAAATGCCAGTTAATGTCAAAATTACAGAGGAGAATAGTAGAGTACACAAATACATTAGTAAAGATTAATTTGTTAAATATTTAGAAACATGACTCGAAGGAATGATGTAAAAAATCTGAATTTACTTTCCAGCTGTAGTCACTTAACCTCGCTGAGTCTCTGTGTTTCTTTGGCATTTAAAGGAGGGTAACAACAATTACAGCAATCTCATGTGTTTGGGACTATCTAAGGGTGAAAGTTTCCCTTGTGGCTCAGCTGGTCAAGAATCAGCTGGGTTCCATCCCTGGGGTGGGAAGCTACTCTGGAGAAGGGAAGGGCTACCCACTCCAGTATTCTGGCCTGGAGAATTCCATGGACTGTATAGTCCATGGGGTTGCAAAGAGGTGGACACAACTGAGCGACTGTCACTTTCAGGACAGCTCTCTGTTATTAATCTGATTGTGAGATGAGAGTAATAAATCTTTGTGGAAGAATTAACAAATGAATAGGGTCTGGGAAATTCTNGTATTCTGGCCTGGAGAATTCCATGGACTGTATAGTCCATGGGGTTGCAAAGAGGTGGACACAACTGAGCGACTGTCACTTTCAGGACAGCTCTCTGTTATTAATCTGATTGTGAGATGAGAGTAATAAATCTTTGTGGAAGAATTAACAAATGAATAGGGTCTGGGAAATTCTGCCATGTGGAGTTATGACTGGGGAATTACAGGCATGGGGAGGGGGTTCCTGTGGGTGACCAGGGCAGCAAGGGGATGGCGTGAAGATGCTGGGTGATCATAAGTACAAGCCCATGTACGCTCTGAAGTAGCTGTATTAGAAGTACAGAAAAAAGCCTCTTTTGGAAGAAGGTTAACCTTATAGTGAAATAGAAGAGTGTATAAAAGCCCTGAGGTAAGTAGAATAAAATGACTTAAAAAATCCATATCTTAAGCACTAAAATAAAAACCAATTAATTCATTTATGAAAACATACTATACCAATCCTAAAAGAAAAAAAAAGATTTTTAAGCTGCCTATCAGATTGATCAACCGATGCCATTATACCTACCGTATATATCCAGCCTAGCAGTGCAGGACACGATGCCGGCTTCATTCTTGGCTGACAGTGTGTACCATCCAGCATCTGATTTCTTAGCTGGCTGAATGAGGAGGCAGACATACCCAGTTGCATCCTGGTGCATGCTGGAGAAAAGAAGTATGCTGCATTGTATCTGGAGAGAGTTTAGGGTTCCCAGAAACTTATTTGTATATTTAGTAGTTAATCCTAAAATCCTAGTTTATCCCTCCCCTCCCCCTTTTCCCTTCAGTAACCATAAGTTTTTTCCTCTGTCTGTCTGTGGATCTTTTTCTATTTTGTAAATAAGTTCACATGTAATTTTTTTTAGATTCCACATGTAAGTAATGTCATATGACATTTCTTTGTTTGACTTACTTCATCTAGTATGGTAATCTCTAGGCCCATCCACGTTACTACAAATGGCATTATTTCATTCTTTTTATGTCTAATATTCCACTGTATGTATATGTATGTTTGTATCTATATCTATATATGGACACTTAGGTTGCTTCCACGTCTTGGCTTTTGTAGGTAGTGTTGTGGTGTTTCAAATGAGTTTTCATCTTTTCTGGATATATGGCCAGGACTGGGATTACTGGATCATATGGTAACTCTGCTTTTGTTGTTTAAAGGCACCTCCCTGCTGTTCTCCCTAGTGGTTTCTCCATGGTGGCTGCACCAATTTACATCGCCACCAACAGTGTAGGAGGGTTCCCTTTTCTCCACACCCGCTCTAGCATTTATAATTTGTAGACTCTTTTTGGCTGGGTACCTTGTGGCAGGCAGTACTTCCCTGACCTGGAATCAAACCTGTGCCCTGTGCAGTGGAAACACAGAGTCTTAACCACTAGACCACCAGAAAGATCCTATTATTTGTAGACTTTTTGATGATGGCCATTCTGACTGGTGAGAGGTGGTAGGTATAGGTACCTCATTGTAGTTTTGATCTGCATTTCTTTCATACTTACTTAGCAGTGTTGAACATCTTTTCATGTGATTGATGGCTATTTGGATATTTTTTTGGAGAAATGTTTATTTAGGTCTTCTGCCTGGGTTTTGGTTCAGTTTGTTTGTTTTGATATTGAGCTGTATGAGCTGCTTGCATATTTTGGAAATTAAGCCTTTATTGGTTACATTATTTTCTCTCATTCTGTGGATTGTCTTTATTGCTTATGTTATTTTCTCTCATTCTGTGGATTGTCTTTTCATTTTGTTATAGCCTCCTTTGCTGTGCAGAAGATTGTAAGTTTGATTAGGTCCTATTTGTTGATATTTGCTTTTATTTTGTTGCCTTTGGAGACTGACCTAAGAAAACATTGCTATGATTTATGTCAGAGAATGCTTAGCCGAAGTTCTCTTATGGGAGTTTTATGGTGTCATATTTTATATTTAAATCTTTAATTCATTTTAAATTGATTTTTGTGTATGGTGTGAGGGAGTGTTCTAACTTTTTTGGTTTAAATGCAGCTGTCCAGCTTTCCCAACACTTGCCGAAGAGACTGTCTTTTCTCCACTATATATTCTTGCTTCTTCATCAAAGATTAATTTACTCTAGGTATGTGGGTTTCTGGGTTCTCTATTCTGTTCCATTGATCCATGTCTATCTGTTTTTGTGCCAAAACCACTCAAGGATATCCCAAAGCGTGGGATATCTTTCCATTTCTTTGAAGCATCTTCAATTTCCTTTATCAATGTTCTGAGAATATAAGTCCTTGACTTCCTTGGTCAGGTATATTCCTCAGTATTTTATTTTGATGTGATTTTAAAAGGGATTTTTAAAAAGCTTTCTGATATTTCTTTGTTAGTGTAAAGAAATGCAACATATTTCTGTGAGTTAGTTTTGTATCCTGCTGCTTTGCTGAATTCATTCATCAGTTCTTTTGCAGGGGGAGGATTTTTTTTTTTTTAAGCTTTATATTTTGTATTGGGGTTTCCCTGCTGGCTCAGTTGGCCCAGGCTTGATACCTGAGTTGGGAAGATCCCCTGGAGAAGAAAATGGCAACCCACTCCATTATTCTTGCCTAGAAAATCCTATGGACAGAGGAGCCTGGCAGGCTACAGTCTGTGGGGTCACAAGAATCAGACATAACTTAGTGACTAAATCACCACCAGAGCCAGTTGACAGACAACACTGTGATAGTTTCAGGTGAACAACAAAGGGACTCAGCCCCTCTAAACTTGCCTCCTATCCAAGCTACCATGTAACACTGAGTAGAGTTTCTTGTGCTATATAGTATAGGACCTTGTTGGTTATACGTTTAAAATATATGATTCATTAGTTCTAATAGTTTTCTGTGTAGTCTTTAGGGTTGAGGGAGTGTTTCTTAATATAATCAACTGGGCATGGCTGCATTTAACTTAGTTCAGTTCAGGAGGAAATCTGCATGTCCTTTCCTTCTGTTTTCTCTACATCTGTAGTTCTTAACCTTGACTGCGTAGTGCCATCCTGCGTAATTATACCAGAATTTCAGGCTGGGTGTAACATGTTTTAATTTACGCTGAAGTGTTAACGCAAGTATATTCTCTGTTCTTGCTTATGTTTTACCAGAGGAAAATCCTGACCTTTTTATACTTAGACTTTTTAGACGCCACAATTCTGTAAAAGCCAATATCCTTTAGGACAAATTTAGTTTACTGTGAAGAAATAATTCTCAGTAATAATAATTTCTCAGTGGCAGTTTCTGTGCACAAGTTGCCCTTGTGGAATAAAAACAAAATGGCAAAAAATTAAGGATGGTTAGGGGAAATTGGGGCTTCCCTAGTGGTTCAGATGGTAAAGAATCTGCCTGCAGTGCGGGAGACCTGGGTTCGATCCTGGGTTGGGAAGATCCCTGGAGAAAGGAAAGGCTACCCACTCCAGTATTCTGGCCTGGAGAATTCCATGGACAGAGGAGCCTGGCAGACTACAGTCCAGGGGGCCACAAAATGTCAGACACAACTGAACGACTTTCACTTTACTTCACCTCAGAGGAAATTAAACAAGGCACCCATTTAGAGAACCTGGATCCTTAAATTTACTTAAAAAATAGGCATACAGTGACAGATGGAAAAGGAGTATTGCCATAATGTTTTGTTTTGCCTTTTTTTTTTTTTTTTTGGCCTTATTTTATTTTCACTTTTTACAGTCAAAAGGTTTTGTCTGGGTACTAATATGACTCATGACATGACACAAATGATACAAATGACATGTGACACACAAAACATACAAGACACATGACAAAAACATGCAAGATCTTTACAAATCCCTCAAACCTTTTTAAGTTTAAAAATTAAGGTTTTAGAGACTTCTCTGGTGGCCCAGTGATTAAAACTCTGCATGTTCACTGCAGGCTGAAAAAGTGAAAGTGAATGTGAAGTCGCTCAGTTGTGTCCAACTCTTTGCGACCCCATGGACTGTAGCCTACCAGGCTCCTCTGTCCATGGGATTTTCCAGGCAATAGTACTGGAGTGGATTGCCATTTCCTTCTCCAGGGGATCTTCCCAAACCAGGGATTGAACCCTGGTCTCCTGCATTGTAGACAGACACTTTACCACCTGAGCCACCAGGGAAGTCCCTGCAGGGGGTGTGGTCAGAGAACTAAGATCCTGCATGCCATGCGGTGCGAATAATAATAATGATAAAGTTTTAATATGGTGGGACATTATACAATGGACTAACCCTCAGCAACAAAAAGGAATAAATTCTCGATAAGCACAGTTACATGGATAAAGCAAATGCATTATGCCAAGTACAAGGAGCCAGATTCAAAAGGCTGAAGACTTATTTGGGTGGCCTGATGAGCTTTGCTGAACTTGACCAAGTGTGGAGGCTGTACCTGATCCTCTCTCTGGTGAAAGGGATGGTCTCGTTGTCTTTCTTCCAGTAGAACACAGGCGGAGGCATGCCTATCACCCGGCACTCCAGTCTCACGGGGTGGCCTTCTGGAACACCACTGTTTTGCAGCTTCTCCAGGATAACAGGTGCCTTCTTTATTTCTTTGGCTGAATGAGAGAAAAGCCATGCTAGTTTGAATAGTAAGTGCCTTGGGCTCCATGTCTCAGATTCAGGACAGTTCTGGAATCTGAGTGAGCACCCCCACCTTATCTCTTCTTTAGAACACTTCTCAAGCTTCTTAGTGAAGATCACTGCCTTGATAAAAGCTCCAAAAATGATTTTAAAAAGAAATGAGAAAACTGCTTCTGCCTATCTTTAAAAAAATTTTGTTTTAATTTTATATTTTCTGCCTATCTTTTGAGAGACAAACGCTCAAGGATTTGGGTAACACATGTGGGATGCAAATGGTAGGTGTGGAATTAAGGGAGTTTCTTTTATTGCTCAGCAGTAAACTCTGAGAAATGATATATTTTATGTACTAAATATATTTTGTTTTCTTTTTTAGAGGAGGTTATTTTGTAGAAGCTATATTGATTTTCCCTCAATTTTTTACCTTGAGAAATTTTATTGCTCCATAAAAATCAAAAGAAGTATACTATTAAAAAAACGCCACAAATTATGTTTAATAAGGAGGCTTTTTTTTTTTTTTCCCCAGCAGAATCAGTTAAGGGGGTTCCAGAGGCCATACTTCAGCAAAACAGTGGGAAAAAAGTAAAAGCTGAAACCAGTGTATCCTTCCAGAATGAGCTTTTCTTACTCTGTTGGGAGAGGGGATTAAGTGGAAAAAAGAAGATAATATAGAGGAAACAGCTAGTAGCCTAGAGAGGTTAACATTCTGATGCCATCCTGATTTCTTTCAGGGGCTATGCAAGGGAGCTAGCAGGAGAAAGTTCAATGGAAGAATTCATTCATTCTGAAAGCTAATTCTAAGGGCTGACACTTCCCAGGGGATGATGACTGTAGGCATTAGTGTTTGTTGACATAATCTTGTAAGGTAAGGGTTCATTTGTTTAGTTATTGATTGAATGCCTTCCATGTTCCAGGCACTGAGTCAGACATCAGAGATGCACAGAAGAACAAGCTTCTATGGCCTCAGAGGCTCATAGTCCCTTCAGGGAGGCAAAGAGAAAATAGTTACACAGAAGCCATGAGTGCTGTAAGAGTCTCTCCTTTACTGAGTGCTATGGACATAGAGGAGGATGTGCCTGGTGGGTCCGCAGTGCCTTTGTGGTAGCACATAAAATAAGTCTTAGAGAATGAGTAGGAGGTTGCTAGTCAAAGAAGGGCATTCCATGTAAAGGGACCATTAATGCAAAAGCATAGAAGCTTGGGGTACAGGGAGACCCTGGAGTGATGAACTGCAGGGGAAGTGACTGAATTTCAGTTCAGTCGCTCAGTCGTGTCCGACTCTTTGCGACCCCATGAATCGCAGCACACCGGGCCTCCATGTCCATCACCAACTCCTGGAGTGATAGTCAATTAGTAATAAATTGATTGATTATTACAATGACTATCATTTATTGCATGCATGATATACACAAGGTACCGCATTATGTTTTTGGCTTACTGATCTGTTTTCAAAAGCAATGTAGGAAACATGGGCCTTACTACAGAGAAGGGGAAACTGAGATGAGGCTCGGTGGGGCAAAGGACAAAGGAATTACGTCAGAGGCTCTGCATATTTGGGCAGTAGCTTTGGAGGGAGTCATGTTTAGAGGTCCCAGCAGCAAACCTTACCTACTACAGTGAGCTCCAAGCTAAAGGAATTCTGCCCAGTTTTGTTGGTAGCAATGCAGGTGTAGGTCCCCGCGTCGCGTTGAGTGAGCGGGTCAATGAGCAGAGAGTGGACTCCAGTCTCCCTGACCAGCATCTTGTGGGAGGTGTCGGGGAGGACAGGCTGGCCATTGAGCAGCCACGTCAGCTCCGGGGGCGGTAAGCCACTCACCTAATAAACAAGAGGACAGCTGAGGCAAATGACAGACTGATGATAGGCAGATTTATTTGGTGGCTGACTTCTTCATCCTGATCTGGCACTACATAGATAGCGAAGGAATGTCAGTGGTGAGAAACCTCTCCATAAGGGCATCAGGACAAGAGGGATCTGGATGGATGGGTGTGTGAATTTAAACTGTATAATATTTGGACCCCAGTTTGGGTAATGATTATATACTAGATTAAAATGAATGAGAATTAAAAAGCTAAATAGATAAAATAGGCCTGTAGTGTCAGTTTCAGAGATAATATATTGCTTACATATCTAACGACCAAGAGGTAGCCAAGAAAGGGGCAGACATTAAACCAGTGTTCTCAAAGCTGGCTGTGTGTCATAATCACATGGAAATATTTGAAAATCCTGATGCCCATTTACTATATTAAATCATAATCTTTGGGGAGTGGACCCAGGATGGGTTTCTTTTAGGATTTAGGGTGGAAGAAATTAACAGTCCATCCCAAATATTATTTAGGTAACTAATTTGAGGGCATGATCCACCTAGAGGAGTGGATTCTATAAATATTTAACCTTAAACCTTTACTAATTTGCCTCTTAATCTCCATAGCATTCTGGAGTGTTAGGGCAGAAGGAGAACTTAAGTTTCTGTTCATACTGAGAACTATCCATGCCGTTCAACTGAACCTAGTTTCCAGTGGAAACGTTAGAATATATTATAGACTAGTTAAAGGTGATGAATATTAGCTAGTATTAGAAACCAGCTTCTGTTTTCATAAACTGCTTTGGAGCCAGTGACTATAATTTTTCAAACGCCGTACCTCATAGCAGTTCATTTCAAGGATATAAAAATCATCCTTATGTCTTTATGGTAATAAAGACTTTTCAGGTACCATACGGAAGATGTCTGAACTACATCACCTCTTTGGTTGTCTTTTACAAACATAGAGTTAACGTGATACGATAGATACTTTCATCTGGTATTAAATGCTCCAAAAGAACCTTATGGGTGGAAAAAAGTGGTCTCTTTCATTCTTTGTTCCTTAGTCCTCTTTCACCAAAAAAANTCACTATTTTTGTATCTTTGGTAAGTCTAATTTAATTCATCCATGTCAGCAACCATGAAATGCTTTGCTAAGACTTTGTGGCACCATACGACTCAAGAGAAAGCCAGGCTCTCTCTTCTTAACATTAATAAAGTCAGAGAGGAGGAAAGTTAGTTTGCTATGTTGGAGACAATTGTTATGTTGAAGATAATGACAACAACAAAAATCTTTTATTAGTATACATATACTCATGAACAGTTTCTGTTTTTTAAGGAAAAGGTAACTTAGTTCAGTCTGATTTATATATTATAGGCACAGGTGCTAGGGATGGTTACAAATTTTGAACATTAAAAATGTGCTGTGAACCAATACTTCTCAGATTTAATACACTTGTGAATCACCTGGTGATCTTAGTAAAATTTACATTCTGATCAGTAGGTCTGGGTGGGGCTTGGAATTCTGCATTTGCAACAAGCTCCCAAGTGATGCCAGTATTTCAGGTGGAGGACTACCCTTCAGGTGACAGTTTATAGGCCCAATACTCAGTGCTCATTGCAGCAGGTGGATGCTTGGGAGGGGCTGGAGAAGTGAGGTTCTTACTGTCTTTACCTGTGAGACTGACCAGCTGTTAGTCGACTTCGGATGGGCAAACCTTGTACCATCAAGTGGCCAGAACAACTGATTCTCCCCTGAGAAACAGAAAAGGAAGAAGATTAAAATAAAAAGAACTCTCTACTTTTTCAATATATATACATTTTTCTGGACCAAAATGTTATTAGCTTTTGGCTATTATGAGTTTTTTTGGGGGGGGATAAAAACAATATAACTCTTTAAATTGCTGTTAACATTTCAGGGGAAAGGATTTTTAAGAATATTGTGATGCCTTTCATTTTTAAGCTGAAAATGAACAGACACAAATGTAAAAAATAATTGAGTTCTTATGCATTTAATATTATTTGCAGGTACATGCAGAGATCATGGCCAAGTATTTTTATGCTTTCCTCAATAGAGATTATCTTCAAAATTAACATTTTAATAGGAGTTGGTGAGAGCAGAAATTTTAGTTCTGTACCTCCTATTCTCATAGTAGTTGGAAATATTTATTCTGCCATATTTTTTTCAGTTTTATACTTATTCATTTATTGGAGTATAATTGCTTTACAATGTTGTGTTAGTTTCTGCTCTTCAACAATGTGAATCAGCTATATGTATACATATTCTGCCATGTTTTTAAGGGGGATTTTAAGTCCTGATCTCTTCAGAAAAAGAAAGTGAAATATTATGACTTTCCAACTTTTACCAAAAAAAGAAGAAAAAATTTTATGAGTGAGGGCTATTCACAAGTAATTTGCTTATTCTCTAAAGAACTAAAAATAGCAAATCATTCTTCGATAGATTGATTTATTGACTCTTCAAGAGAGTCAATGAGTTGATAAACACAGGACTTATTCTAGAGGTCTGAGGCATATCATTAGTGAATAGACAGTACTAATGTCCTTTGACAAAGGCTGAAGCGTGGAGTGACCCATCAGTGGCTGACTAGTCTTGTAAATTGTGACCCTGTGCTCCAGTTACACACAGTCTCAGCGCCCCTCATTCATTTTCCTCAGCAGTCCTTAGTAACTTGCACTCCTCAAGGTTTATTCACAATGAGATCAACTGCTCCTTCCCCAGAACGCAGCCCAGCGTGGAAGCCTGCATCTCCACCTGGGGGTTGGCTGCCATGATGGTGTAGTTGCCGTCGTCGTCACTGGTGGTGGAGTCGATGTGCAGAGAACACGTCCCATCTCCTTCTCGCTTCATTTTGAAGTGCTCATTTCTCTTTGAAATCTGCTTCCCGTCTTTAAACCAGTAAACCTGAAATGAGCAGTAGACAAGGAGAATAGGCACGGTTTTGTACGTGTTTTGAGGATCGTGATATAAGGGGTAGGATAAAGCCTAGATGGATTGCCATCTCTACAACTAGTAACCCATCCTTTACAAAACAGAGAAAAACTATCAGACATATTACAATGACAGTGTAATATCTCCTCTGCTTGTACATGTAGAATATTTAAGTAAAAAATTACAAATAATTTAGGATGGAGAGAAAGATTTTGATTATTTTTATTGTTACTTTATAATTAAAAAGCCACCCTAAGGGCCAGGTGGGTCTTCAGAGGCAAAATAATGAAAATTGGGATAACTTGACACTTTTCCTGCTAGAAGTCCCAGATCTCAGGGCCTAGAATAGCTGACCTTACTTGAAAGGATAGTATGGTGTGTTATACCAAGTGGAATGAGGCCAGGATTCACTTGCTGAATTCTTCATCTGACTAAAATTTAAGTCTACATAACTTTCATGTTAAGTTCTACATGTATCAAGGGGAATCTCTGAAAGACAGGTGAGTTAAAGTACGGTGGCAGTTGACCGTCTCTGCATTTCCTGGTTACCAAACCATACATGCTAATGCCATGTTAATGTTTGTGAAAGCAGAGTGAAGAGATTCCTTGCTGTAGACATACCGGGTGTAAATCCTCTCTCAGCTGACTGCCAGAAAATCTGGTGACTCATAAGATTTTTCACCAGCCAGTGATAATGATACGACATTTTCTGCATTTACCAACCTAATAGTAATGATACAAATATAGCTCGCTTTGTACAACAGGTTGGCTGGGAATATTCAGTAGATGTTAAATAGAAAAAAAAAAAGTATCAGATTGGTGAATTTGATGGTTGAAAGGATCAATAACCCCAAAAAGAGGATCATGATTGAGAAAATTTATTTTCAACTTTTACAAAAATTTTAACATGCCCATAATTAATCTGATTTGTTTTCTGCCTGTTTAATGATTCTATTCCTGATTGTATCTTTTTAGTCAGATTATCTGGCCTTTGGTAATTTTCTGGTATTGGTTTGTATTCTCTGTATAGATATTTCACTAGAGTCTGAAGGCTTTCTTGAGGGCACTGAGTCTACAGATTTGCACTGTTGGTTGACTGACTGGCTGTTCATCTTCCCCTACCTTTGGGACAGGTATCCCAACAATTTTGCAGGTGAATGTCACTGGAGAGCCTTCGGTGACTCGGAAGTGCTTGAGTCTTTTGTCAAAGATGGGAGCTATACACTTGCCCGTGGGGATCTCATCATGTTGGATTTCATCGTCTGATTCATCAACAGGGGTGCGTTCCAAGCGAAACTCTATTTCATTCATCAGCCTCTGCTCAAAGCTTGAAATTTTGTACTCCTGTCAAAATGGCAAACATGTTTTAATGTTAGTTTCTGTGGGTGAGGAAGAACGTGTTCATCAGTATAATTTGGGGATGAAACTTTTTAAGATTCAAATGTTAGGTTCATATCATGGAACTTCCATAAACCAGGCATGTTCCATTTCCACTTCCTCACGATGGAGCACTGAAGGAGATTTGGGTCTCTACTGCAATCCCAAAATGTCCTGATTCCTCACCTTCGTCATGGAGTCCCAGTATAGTCTTGTAGGGAATGGAATGAAGATGGGATGTAATTTCGATAGCTACTAAAAGTGTCCATCTTGATATATAGAACTGTCTATATGGTGTTTTGGCAAAATTATTCTGAACTGCATTCTAGTACTTGCCTGCATCACCAACTTCCTGTCTCTACTGGGTTTTGCCATCAGAAAACTTGTCTTCATAAATCTCCATTGACCCCATGCTTGCCTTCACAGTGTCTCTGCAGCCCTCACAACAAAACTATTTGAGATAATTTTCTCTCTTATAGCCTCATTCCCTTGTCACCTTTTCTTTCACTAACACATTCCAGTTAAGTTTGTGTTCTCACAGTTCTCCTGAGATTGCTACTGTCAGGGTCTTCTTACTTGCCAAATCCAGTTGTCACTTATCTGTTCTTGTCTTACCTGACTTCTGAGCAGCATTAACACAGATGGCTACTTTCTCCATTAAAAAAAAATTATTTATTTGGCTGTGCTAGGACTTAGCTGCAGCAGGCAGGATCTTTGATCGTCATTGTGGTACGTGGGAGCTAGTTCCTTGACCAGGGATCAAACCCGGCCCCCTGCATTGGGAACAAGAAGTCTTAACCTCTGGACTACCAAAGAAGTCCTTACTTTCTCCTTTTTAAAACTTTTTGTTGTTGTTGTTGTTGATTTCCATGACACTGTATTGGTTTTCCTTTCCTTTCTCTAGCTGTTCTTTATCAGTTTCCTTTGCTAGCTCTTCCTTCTCTGTCCTAGATTGTCTCATCCAGTCTCATAGCTTCACCTGCCTTCTGTGTGCTGATGACTCCAAATCCATGTCTCTCACTCTGGTCTCTCTCCAGAACTCATATACCCAATGATCTACTCTATATCATGAGAGTCATAAATTTATTATTTATTCTACCACCAATTTATTCTATGTCATGGCTTGGGTACCTCATGGACACTTCAAATGTAGCCTGGTTCAAATGATACCTACATGATTTCTGTTCCCCAGAGAATATACTTCTACCCTGCTCGTTCCCATTTTAGGAACTGGCACTACTATTCATCCACTTGGTTAAGTAGTTAAACTGGTGTTTCCCATGTTAGATATGGTGAAAACCAAATTTTAAAAATTGGTATTTTTCAACCTGTTCTTCTTGTAAAATAAAAATGAATTACTAGAAAAATGAAATGTTAAAAGCATGCAAGATTATGTTTGATAGACATAAAATTTCTCTGTCAAATGCTATAGAAATTTCTTATTGGTTACTTTTAATTTCCATAGTTATCTCAAGGTGGAGAGATGACAGCTTGCAAATTGGCATAGGTTTCAGACCATGCTTTGAGAGCACCAAGTTAACTTAAATCTAGGACTTATCCTGGATTCCATTCATTCCCTCTCCTGCCCTGTTCTATCAAGCTTAAATGTCACCTCCTTAAAACAGCCTTCCCAGGCATTTCATCTAAAGTAACTCCCTATTGTAATTCTCTACAGAGCATTTCTTGCTATCCAGTATTATTCTTTTTTAAAAAAAACTTTTGAAATATTTATTTTTATTCATTGATTTGGCTGTACCAGGTCTTAATTGTGGCACATGGGTTCTAGTTCCCTGACCAGGGATCAGAACCTGGGCCCCCTGCATTGGGATCACAGCGTCTTAGTCACTGGACCACCAGGGAAGTCCCTCCAGTATTATTCTTGCTTGTTTCTTTATTGGTTAAATGACTGAAAATCTCTAAGCATGTTAGCATCAAAAGAGCAGAATTCTTGTTTGTCTTGCTTCCCACGATGTCAACGGTACATATAATAGTGAGTGCCTGTCTCATGGCAGGTGCTCCTTGAGTACCCAAAGAATGGAAGAATACGTGAATGACATGGAGGCTGTCATTTGCCCTGCACTACGGTATCTTTGAGGAATCTAGAGCCAGGTGCCTGGGGTGAGGGTGAGACCTTTGGTTAAACTTGTGACTCTAGTTAATCATAATTTTATGATTTAGGTGGGTTCCATGCAGATGATACCAGGATGCCCCTGAAGTGAATTGGGAGCACTAGGCTGATTTGCATCTGCCCCTATTCGTAGGCAGAATAATTGAGTTCAGGACTCATGAGATGTAATCTCAAGCTATTAAATCACATCACTCATGTCTTCTAGTTATTGTTTTATATATATCACTGCCTGAATTTGTGTCGAATTGGCACTTAGGAAACACAGAAACCAAATGTTTCTTGGTTTTACTTTCTCAGAACCAATTTTAAATCTTTCTTCTCAGCCTCATCTTAGACTGGGTAAACAAAATAAATCTACAGCAGCTCTTTCAGAGTAGAAAAAAATTATGACTCTCCAGTTAAGTGGAGATTTTTCATCAGATAACTCAAACCAATTAAAGTAAAAGATTGTTCACTCCTAATTTGAAACCTAATTTAGTTTAAAAGTATTACGACTATTTTCTACATTTTGGGAGTTTTTTTAAAGTTAAAACTTCCAGCTATCTACCTATTAGTTTGAACCATATGAAACTGCCATTTTTTGAGGATTAAAAGTTTTAGAATATCAGCAATTTCAAATTATTCTCCCTAATACTATACAGTGAGCATATTTTCCATAAATACCTTAACTAATCTTACAAATTTGAAATATTTCCTATTCTTGACAATTTAAAAATCCCATGAGGAGTACATTTTTCATCTTTGTTGAATTGCATTCATGCTCCTAAATAGGCATTATTTTTCCTTTTAACAGATATGTTTATTTTTTGGATGCTTAGGAATAAAACCAGTGAGTTATTTTATTCCCTTACTATGTGAGGTTGGTACTAAGTTGCTTTATTATTTTAAAAATAATAGTCAAATGAATGATTCTTATAGTTTGCAAACCTCACATGAGATCCTGGAGTTCAGGATAAGCCAGGCTTTTTGTGAGGGTGGCAAGAGGTCTTAGGTTCTATGGCAGCTCATCTTGTTTTGTTTAAGTCCCCGGATTCCCAATCCATTCCATACCACCTATAGCCACTATTTTAGTGGAGTCCTTGATCCAAGCTAAAGAACCTTCTCTGCAGCTTCTCCTTCCACACAATGAGTGAGGGCTGGTCAGTTCCTGGCTTCCTATATTGAAAGTATGAACTAATTTTTCCAAACAAGTATTATTGTGCATGGTGGTAAGTTATGATTATGTGTATACTTTAGGAACAAATAGGTGATAGATAAGGCTTTGAGTACTTGCCTGAGAATATAAAAACTGCATTGTCTCCATGCATTCCAATCTTTAGGAACTTGATTTTATCAAGTTGGGACCTGATTTTATGGAATTTTTAATGTGTGAATTGATTTAACCAAAGGAGCCATGGAAGCAACATAATGAAAATACGTACATTTTGTTTTGCACAAAGTACACTTATTGGTTATATATTTACTATTTTACCAGTACTACAAATTGGGAGGTAATGAAAACAGAACACTCAGTGAGTTATCTAAAATATACTATTTGTTACTTTGTACTGAAGATACAGCTGTAACCAGGTCTTAACTGTAAGTTTCTACTGAGGTAACAGAAATTTCAAAGCACATCTTCAAGGACAGGTTAGATAATTGAGATTCTTCATCAGAGATACAAAACAGTCAGGAAGGAGAAGATCCAGTGAGATGACTTTGAAGAGAGCTAATAATATGTTTGTCTCATACCTCCAGTCCCAGAGTACCTGCGTTTCACCTCCAGGCTATTGAGGGAGATTAAACAGACTCATTTGTAGCACTTACTGTTCCTCCAGTGGGTTAGTATCTGACTCCTGCCTAAGGAATCTAGAGTGAGGAACAAGGTGGGTTATTGTTGGTAGGCAAGTGATGGCTGCTTTCAGTGGCCCGCACACATGTGTGGTGTCAGGTCAGAGGACCTGTGATGATTCCTGACATGCACATGTGACCACATATGAGAGAAAGCCAGCGTGGGGTCAGCTTTTGTCCCTGTGGCTGGGAAAAGAAGAAGTTGGGAACAGCAGTTAGGAAAATGGGGGATGGAGGGAGCAACAAAGAGAGAAGTTGGCCATACTTCCTTCCTGGTTTTAGATGTCCCATTTGTAGGGGGTCCCTGGGTGTGGGGTGTTTGTGTGTGGGGTTTTATTCTTAAATAAGGATTAGGGTGTCAGTTACTATAGGAATTGGACATTGCATGTTTCTGGATCAAGCTTGTATTTTGCAACAAAGAAAACATAGAACCTTATGTGAACTAAAAGTGGTCAAAATAGTTTTGAGATTACCTCATATTTGAGGTTGACAGGAACAGGAGAAGGATTAGACCCACTGAATAAATTTAAAAGGAGCAAGGGAGAAAAAATAAAATTGCACTTAAGGTACAATTGTTTAAGTTACCTGTTATATGATGTAATGTATGAGTCACAGATGCACAACCAAATAAGACTGTAGGTCAAGGCATTTCTAGGAAAGATTTCATAAAATACTTGGGGAGTTGATCCTTAGGAAAAAGGAGACTATGCAGCTGTGTGGCAGGAGTATATGGCCTGTTTCTACAGCAGCATATCTTTACAACTGGGCTGTTTACAAAGATGCATACCAGGTCCAAATCAGGGATTAGTGTAGGGTGTGTTTTTTTGAGAAGGGGAGGGGTGCTTTGCTCCTGAGAGTTGGTTATCCCAGGAATAACTACTCCTCTTATACCTAAATCAAGGTTGTCATTCCAAACTGTGACCGATGAGATTCAGGTTTTCTAAGGACATTTGCAAAGAAGCAATATATTTAAGTTAAATTTGAATATGCTTTCTGCACTGTTCTGCACAAAGGTTGTACTACTGATGCCCTGTGGGTGGCTGTGCACTTTGAATTTCCAGGACTGGATTTGTGCTGTGTTCTCCATTTTCCCTTGCCTTGTCCCCTTTGTGAGTAGAAGCAGGAGTTTCTGTGAAGTCTGCTTGTAGGTGATGTCTGTGCTCAAAGGAGAGAATATTTTTCTGTATAAATCTGGTCTCTGTGGCCAGCAAATCGATGACATATGGCCCATCCTTTCCAGGCTTATGTTAAAGTCCTGAAGTGAAAATGAATTGCACAGAATTTCAGTTGCTCTATGTAAGAAAATGAAAAGCTAAAATATTACTTCAGAAGAATATGCTACTTGAAAATATAGGTTTTTTTTTTTTCTTTAAAGATAATTCTCTTAAGGCTGATAGTTTGACAACTTGAGGCATTTGGTTTCCAGGACACATTTGCAGAAATTTCCTTCAAATTGTCAGAGTGGTGGAGAGTACTTTCCTTCTGCTGAGAACACAGTGTCATGACATACTCTAATCAGATATGTCATTGCCAACGTTCCGGATTTCCAAAACATGGGGCATGATCTGACACTCAGTGCCCTGAGCTGGGTTCTGAGTCTGGGCTTCGGGGCAAATAGTCAAGTAGGATCAAACCAGCTGGAAGAGCCTGCTCAAAGGGCTCCCAACCAACTCTGGGTACAGTGTGCACTAAAGGAAGTTGTATGTGTTAGAGAAGGTATTCTCTTTTGTTCCTGGGACAGCCCACTGTATGGGTAGCAGATCAAAGATTCCTAGATAAACTTTAACATACACAGAAGATGTCTTCTTTTACCATGTATCTAATACTACATGCCACCTTCAATAGAAATAACCAGGCTTCATAGCCCCCCGCCCTGTCCTTACTGCCAGATTCTTAGAATACTATAATAGGCACTGGTGGTACAGCATTCTATAAAACAGACTCTACTGTGGAGGAGGTAGACCTCCTTTTAAAGTATTTAAAAATACTTTAAATCCAAATTTTGTCTTTAAGAATAAATAGTCACTAAATGATTCACAGATTTACCCTTAAAGCTTCAGTTAATGCCAGAGCTTTGCTTAATTTTGCTATTTTTTTAAAGTTTTCATCTCTTTAGTTAGTTGATTTGGAGAAGGCAATGGCAACCCACTCCAGTACTCTTGTCTGGAAAATCCCATGGATGGAGGAGCCTGGTAGGCTGCAGTCCATGGGGTGGGTCGCTAAGAGTCAGATATGAGTGAGTGACTTCACTTTCACTTTTCACTTTCATGCATTGGAGAAGGAAATGGCAAGCCACTCCAGTGTTCTTCCCTGAGAATCCCAGGGATGGGGGAGCCTGGTGGGCTGCTGTCTATGGGGTCACACACAGTCAGATACGACTGAGGCGACTTAGCAGCAGCAGCAGCAGCAGTCAGTTGATGAAAAGATTATTATCATGGTGGATAGTATCTACAATTGGGTATAATCAGAATCCCTGTAGTCAAGTGAGATATTTTCTATAGAGATGCAACAAATCCAAAATTTTCTCCTTGGTCAAAAGTTTCATTGTCCTATCTGAAACTAATATGAATCCCAGAGTTGTGACTTAATTCAACAGATATTCCCTGGGCACCTACTCTGGGCAAGACACAGCAGGGGTGCAACAATGAGCAAGACCCTCCTCCCCTGACTCCAGCTCTCAGGGAGCTTGTGACTAGTACATCCTGGGTGAACCCACAGCAGATGACATGGGGACACTTCACTGTTCCATCACTCAGGGTCCTACCATGCCCACGGTGAAAAATGTAAGGCCAGTGACACATGGTACTCTTATTAGAAAAGAAATAGATGGCAAGATTATTTTTTTGTGCTCAAGAGAGAACTTTCACAAAGAATTCATGGTAAGAGATGAAAGAGATAAGATTTAAATAGAAGAAATGACTAAGCTTAGAGAAGAAGGAGATTAGAGGGGAAAAAGGCAGAGCAAGAATTAGGTACTTATATTGTTTCCTCTTGGTCATAGAGGGGAGTATCTGGGAGCCACACTTTTAAAAGTTTTCATTTGAAAAATGGGAAGGAGGATCAGAATATAGAGATGGGGAGGTTTCCAGAGAAATGAGGTCAAGGATGAAAGTTGAAATAAGACATTAAATGTCTAAAGCTAATGTGAGAGTAAAAAAATAGATCATCTATATTCCCATGTACCTAGAATGCAGGTATAGACAGCTGTCAATACTCATGTTTCTTTATGATTCTTTTCCACTGTTTCTAAACAAATTTTCTGCTTAACTTCATCAGTGGGCCACAGCACATTTAGACTGTTCTTCATGACTTTTTCCCTATTGTTTCCCAAGACAGCAGTGGACAAAAGAGTATTGTAATATGGCCTCAAAACTTCCTCAGATCAACAACTACCAACCTAATCCAAGGATTCCATCTCAGATGATAGCTCCTTAGTTTCCTGAATTGCATTATGTAGCTTGGCTTTCATTTCATTTCATTGGCTCAGAATGCTGTGTAGGGTCAATTCTGTCATCCCACTCCAGTACTCTTGCCTGGAAACTCCCATGGGCGGAGGAGCCTGCTGGGCCGCAGTCCATAGGGTCGCTAAGAGTTGGACACTACTGAATAACTGCACTTTCACGCTTTGGAGAAGGAAATGGCAACCCACTCCAGTGTTCTTGCCTGGAGAATCCCAGGGACAGTGGAGCCCGATGGGCTGCCGTCTATGGGGTCGCACAGAGTCAGACACGACTGAAGCGACTTAGCCGCAGCAGAAACTCTAAGAATAATAATAGTCAGAAGAACACTGACATGTGTCACCATTTTCAGATGGGGAGGCTTGAGATACTTTTTGGGACTCCAAGTTCCTGCTGTTAGCCTTGAAATTAATTCATGATGGAGGTTTAATAGAGTTCTACTGGGTTTATAGCACTCTACTCATGGAAATTCATGTTTACATGTACTCACAGTTAAGAGAAAAACCCTACTTTCCCTTGAGTTGGGCAGTGGACTAGCATGAATCTCCCTACAGAGTAACCATAAAGGTAAAACCAGATAGACCCTGTGCTGACTTGGTATCATTTTTACAGGGTTCTAATCGCTCCCTGTCTGAGTTGTAAAAGACAGTCTGAACACAGCTCTGATTTCAGTGATACTTAGAAGGATTAACAACCACAACTGTGATGGCAGTATTATAGGAAAACAAATCTGTGCTAGACAGAGCAATGTTTTTATGGGGTTTGGAGGTAATTGTCGTAAAACTGCACAAGACTGCAGAGGTTCAGGGAAAATGTGTAAGTGTCTTGGAAACCAGGCCTCTGGTTCCTGTTCTACCACTGACCTGACAGTTTGACAACTGTGCCTCAGTTTCTCTATCTAGAAGATGGAAGAGAAGAATAGTTGCCTTGGTATTTGCCTCCCAGATATGTATGAATTTGATGAGATGATATATGAAAAGTGTACTTGATTATGGCAAGCTTAAATATTTCCAGTTGCTTCAAGTCAATAATTTAAAGTCAATTTAAAAAAGATTTTTAAGCATTATTTTGAGCATTTTAAAAAAGATATTACTTGATGTGAACCATTTTTAAAGTCTTTATTGAATTTGTTGCAATATTGGCTGTTTTGTGTTTTGGTTTCTTGGCCCCGAGGCATGTGAATCTCCCCTACCAGGGATTGAACCCACACCCCCTGCATTGGAAGGCAAAGTCTTAACCATTGGACTATCAGGGAAGTTCCAGTTTTGAGTACTGTAAACACTATATTCAAAAGAATCCACTCAGTAAGAATTTCCCAACATATAATACACTAGTAAAATACTGTATATCAGTGGCTCCACTGGAAGTAAGATTTAAAAACATGAAGGAAAGCAGCATATGGTCAGAGGAGTGTGGAACCTTGTTTCCAGGGTCACTTAAATCACAGACTGCACAATATTTGACATATAGTTCTCACTCAGTTCCTACCTGAGGAAATAAACCAAGAGTTAAATTATTAAAATATATACCTGCCTTTAAAAAATAACCACCGTACAGAAAGCAAAAATAAATGGCTCAGGACTTCACTGGTGATCCATGGTTTAAACTCCGTGCTTCCACTACAGGGGGCATGAGTTTGATCCTTGATCAGGGAACTAAGATCCTGCATGCTATGTGGCACAGATGAAAAAGAAAAACTAGTGCAAATAAAATAGTGTTTCTTTCATATAATGCTTGCATATGACTTTCCTTTTTCTCCTTCAGTGTAAACACTTACTAGAAAGCAGGGGGTTGTACAGGTTGAACCACAGGATATTGGCTAATGGCTGTTTCACACACTTTAACCTAATGTAAAGATTGAGAAGAACTGGTGAGAAATCCCCAGGCACATTAGGGTTGAAGGAATCAGATAAGAGACAGCTTGGAACTCCAGAGTTCCTTCAAGTCCAGATCACCTCAAGGCTCAGATATTGAAATGTCTCAAAGATGTGATGGTGTTTGCCAATACTGAGCAGAGGATTACTGGAATGGAAAGCAGAACTATCTAGTCCCCCTCCTTAACCTACTCTATTCTAGGTAAACACATGTAAACAAGTAAACTGAAGTAGCTATTGGGCTAATCAAGGACTGTGGATCCATGTGGACAAGTTTCCTGTGCAAACCATGGTCAGCCTGTACTCTGCCTTCCAAAGCTGCAGTGTCAGTTTCATTGAGGTCAGGTGACCTAAGGACTGAATTAAGCAAACTTACATTCCTTACAGTGAAATTCCAATAAATCATCTGAACCCAACAGTCTTACCTGCTGGTTTGATCTGACATCACTGAAATTCATCTTTTTTCCCAAGTCTAGAATCACCGCATTCTTAGTTTCACGGATGTAATCATCATTCACTGGGTGGGAGGACTTTGTATTTTTCTTCATTAGTCCCTGGGATGGCCTGTAAAATTAATTCACCCCTAAGTCACTCATGAAAAGCCCTGGTCAGGGTACAAAGGCCTAGGAATCAGAGTGGTTGGAATGACAACCATACACCAGGAGTCCTCAAGCACTTATGCAGGGCATCTTGTGTGCAAAAGTTGAGCACTGAGCAAATAATCTGTGTATAGAGGTGTTTTCAGTATTTAAATTATAAAAATATATTTAAAATGCATGCGTGCTAAGTCACTTCAGTCATGTCTGATTCTTTGTGACCCCATAGACTGTAGCCCACCAGGCTCTTCTGTCCCTGGGATTCTCCGGACAGGAATACTGGAGTGGGTTGCCATGTCCTCTTCCAGGGGATCTTCCCAACCCAGGGATTGAACCTGGGTCTCCTGCATTCAGGTGAATTCTTTACCATCTGAGCCACCAGGGAAGCCCATATTTAAAATAATCACGTACTTTTGTCCTAAGGTGTTCAATATCCATTTTATCTAAGAGATAAGATTATAAAGGATAAATGATAGTGATAATATAGGATAAATGATAGTGATAACTGAGAGGCCTATCCTAGACTAAGCTATTCTTATGCAGACCCCTTCTTAAATGACATCTTTTACATCAAGAAACCTCAGTGAGGGACTTCCCTGGTGGTCCGCTTGTTAAGACTTAACCTTCCAAAGCAGGAGGTGGGGGTTCAATCCCTGGTCAGAGAGAGAAGATCCCACATGCCTTTTGGCCAAACACCCAAAACATAAAACAGAAGCAATGTTGTGACAAATTCAATAAAGGCTCAAATCTTGAGATACTTACATGGATGGTGCACTTTTAGGCAGCCCCATGGCATTGGTGGGTGGGGTGGCAGGGAGAGATGGCAGAACAGAGCTGAGGAAAGCCACTGGGTTCTGAATCCGGCTGGTGGGAGAGACAGGAGCTGGGGACACACAGCGGGGCTGAAACTGGTTTCCGCTGGAGATGGAAAACGTGAGTGGCAGTTGCGCTGGCTCTGTTGGACCTGGAGTGGGGAGTGGCTCGTTTTGGATGGAGGCCCCTCCTAGAGATTTGGTTTGAGCCGAGGGGTGAGTAACTAAGAGGCTTTCTTTGCTCACTGTCCTCTGCATGGCTTGAGGAGTGCTGCTCAGGGTGAACACTGGAGAGCTGGAAGGGGACACAGAGGCCACAGTGGTACTTGTGGAGGGGAAGAAGTGCTTTGGCCGGGCCAAGCTGAATGTCTGTGATGGAGGGGCCTTCGCATGCTTGCTGGACACTGTCACTGCTGGAACAGTAGTGGAGTTCAAAACACTCATGTTGAAAGGAAACTCCTTAGGAGATGAAGGAGATGGGTTTTGCAACTGCTGTTGTTCCAGTAAAACTTGGTTGTGAAGCTGTTGTAGTTGACTGGAGTCGCTGCACACAAAAGAGTGAGGGAAGAGAAGAGAAATTGTCACCATCGCCTCACCAGACAAGAAAGTGCCCAGACAAGCTCTTTATTGTTGGGTTGGTCAAAAAGTTCTTTCAGAAATCAGAATGAACTTTTTGGTCAACCCAGTATCTGCTAAAAACGCACAGCCAGAGTGGCCAGCAATCAGCCAATCAGTTTCTTGTGAGTTCTCTCCTCCTTTCCAGATCTGTTTGATTGCCAGGAAGAAGAGAAAGGCCACCACGATGCACAACTCCACAAGGCATCATTTATTGACATTTTGTCCTTTGCGTTGTGACCCTGGAGTGGGGCAACACGGCAGCCCCATTTTAGAATGTTTATAAATTAGGAAGAAGAAATAGTCTTCTTGTTGGGAGTGCTCAAAGTTCCGAGATGAGTAGATAGTATCTGGGTTAGGGGTAGACCATGAAATTAAAAGACACTCCTTGGAAGAAAAGTTATGACCAACCTAGACAGCATATTAAAAAGCAGAGACATTACTTTGCCAACAAATGTCCGTCTAGTCAAAGCTATGGTTTTTCCAGTAGTCATGTATGGATGTGAGAGTTGGACTACAAAGAAAGCTGAGCACTGAAGAATTGATGCTTCTAAACTGTGATGCTGGAGAAGACTCTTGAGAGTCCCTTGGACTGCAAGGAGATCCAACCAGTCCATCCTAAAGGAAATCAGTCCTGAATGTTCATTAGAGGGACTGATGCTGAAGCTGAAACTCCAATACTTTGGCCACCTGATGGGAAAAACTGACTCATTTGAAAAGACCCTGCTGCTGGGAAAGATTGAAGGCGGGAGGAGAAGGGGACAACAAAGGATGAGATGGCTGGATGACATCACTGACTCGATGGACGTGAGTTTGAGTTAAATCTGGGAATTGGTGATGAACAAAGAGGCCTGGTGTGCTGCAGTCCATGGGGTTGCAAAGAGTCAGACACGACTGAGTGACTGAATGGAACTGAACTAGGGTTAGGGTTAGGGTTGGGCTTCTGGACAGAAGGTGTTGAGTTACACACTGATGTTAGTTACTAACACTAAAGAGGGCTGAGTTCCGCCCCCCGCCCCAAATATGCTAGATACATCACTCTGCTTCATTTTAGAGCAAACCTTAGCAAAGCAGCTGGATATGTCTTGGTGTTTCTTATCCTCTTCTAACAACAAAGCTTTATAGATAAGGTAACCATATGTTTCGATGCATTCTAGACCATGCTCCTTTATGCCTGTTTTCCTGCCATAATTACTGCTGGTGCTCTTTCGCTCTCAGAAATGTCATGGTTTCAATGCTAGATTATATGGTCACCATAATTATAAATGTTGCCTTAGACTTGGCTTGTGCCTAAAAAAGGAAGATGATCAAGCTGGGAGTACTTTCTCTACTTAAAGGAATCTGACTCACAGAATCATTGTATGATTTGCCTTAAGTCCACAGTCTAATACTTTCTCTTAAAATAGTTAATTATTTTTTCATAAAGAAAATGGAAAATGTCTAAATACTATATATGCATCAAGTTGTCGGGGCTGTCAAGTTTTGCTGTTTAGGAGACTCTCCTCTTGAGTAAATAACCATAGGAGGAGCCACAAGCGAGACCACAGTGCTTCAGCCACCATGGTTTTATGGTCTCTGAAAGTATACCTGGAACATAGACGATGATCTGTTGAACATGAGATCTATTAAAAATGAAAGTTTCTACATTTTCATACCATTGGAAAGTCAACACCGACAATATCAAGTCAGGGGCTTCTCTGGAGCCTCCGTGGTGAAGAATCCTCCTGCTGATGCAGGAGACATGGATTCGATCTCTGATCTGGGAGGTTTCCATGTGCTGTGGAGCAACTAAACTCGTGGGCAGCAACTACTGAGCCTGTGCTCTGGACCCCGGAGCCACAATTGCTGCAGCCTGTGTGTCCTAGAGCCGCTTTCTGGAGCAACAACAAAAGCCCAACCCCCCCACCCCTCCCCGCAATGAGAAGCCTGCGCAGGGCAACTAGAGAAAAGCCTGCGCAGTAGTGAAGACCCAGTACAATAAAAACTAAGTAATACATAAAACTATATATATTTTTAAAAAGATCCAAGTCAGAAGGTTCTCCAAATCTTGATTTTAAAAAATCCTTGGAGTTTAAGGCATTTTTCCTTCCCTTCATTGATATTTCTGATACACAATATATGGAAAAGTAACTTCACAAAGTAGAGACCAATCTCTACTTTCATTAAAGTACTTTCTCCTGTCAAATGTTACATACTGTATGATCCTTTGTTAAACTATGAAAACTCATCTTGGATTAAACTAAGAGTTTAGAAGTACTAGCCCCACTTGGCAGAGTAACTTTCTTCCCCCCATTTAGAAGTAAGTATTTAAGCTGAGAGAATAAAGTAAAATTAATTAAACCCTTTTCCTTTTATTTAGCAATCAAGAGAAGTAGAAGTATCTTCCTTAGATATCCTTAGAAAAAATATACACAATTATTTCTGCTGGTGTTAACTTTCCCAATGGTGTGAAAATATAAGACATTTACAATTTTGATGAATCTCATATTTGGCAGGTCCCATTCTGTGAATGCTATAGCATAAAGACAGTGTTGTGTGATTTTTTTCAGACAGGTTTGTATTGTATTCTTAAGTAAATTTTAATCTGATGATGATGCAGAAATATTTTCTTGTGGTTTGGAAGTAGAAAAAGTAGTATATGAAAACTAAGTGATCTTAGAAAGCTAGGGATAAAAAAAGGGGCCAGGAAGTCACTTGATATTGATTGATTCTGATTTTCTATTAGCTCCCATTGAATGAAAACCAAGAACCAGCTTTTAACTTTAAGTCAGACTTTAAATAGCATCTTGGCCCTTATAATTTAATGCAGTATATCGGAGGGTCACAAACCTTAAACATAGTGATATATGAGGTAAGCATCAAATTGTTTTGATTATCTAAGATTCTGGAAGAATTCATTTGAGAATAATGTGTCTTTTTGATTGATAGGCTTCCCTGGTGGCTCAGATGATAAAGAATCTGCTGCATTGCAAGAGACCTGGGTTTGATCCCTGGGTCAGGAAGGTCCCCTGGAGAAGGGAATTGCAACCCACTCCAGTATTTTTGCCTGGAGAATCCCATGGACAGAGGAGCCTGGCGGGCCACAGTCTATGGTGTCACAAAGAGTTGGACATGACTTTTTCTCCAAATGTTACTAAGCTCTATCTTATTTCAGAAGGGATTTAAAACACCTGTTTCAATTTGCTTATTCATTACAACAGGGCAAGGTGTCAATTCTAGTAGTCAACAAATTTTATTGAATCTTCTGTATGTTTACTTTGCTAGGTGCTGCAGGATATACAAATATGCCTCAGTTAGTATGAACTATTCAGGGCTTAAAAAAATCTTTCTATATCTGCATGTAACACAAATAACGAGTGGTTATTTACAGATAACATATTTGTTGTTGTCATTCAATTTAGTTATAGAATTTACTATTTAATAATGATACACACTGCAGTGAAAGAAGAGAGGAAAAGTTAATTACAAAGCATTCAAAACCCTGAACAACCTCTCTAATTCAAAATAACAGCCTATCATAAATTGCTATACGCTCAGCTGTTCACATCTTGTTGCTGTGAGGATTTCTGAAATCAGGGTTATACCCAAGCTTTCTTTGGTGGCTTTCTTTGGTAGATTATCAACTCTCTTGGGTTATCGGAAAATATCTTTTCTTTTGTCACAACTTAGTTAAAGCATAATGCTCAAGAATATGGCCTCTGCAGAAAGACTTAGATCCTAATCCTGGCTCTGCCACTGATTATGTGTGTGGTTTTGGGTGGTTTCTAGGTTTTTTCGACCCCGATTTCTTCATAAGTAAAATAGGAGTAAGTAATTTCTCTTCACATTGTTGTGAGAATTGGTAGATGAATCACCTAAATCAGTTGAGTGATCAACAAATTGTGGCTATGATATTTTTCAGTTTCTGAACTACAGATACCAATTTTAAGACTCGTAAAAATGAACATGGGTTTCCAAAATGTTAAGGTTGCTTCTTATTGTGGTTCTGGAATATGAAAGAATTTCTTAGGGATTTTAAGTGGTTGAGATAAAATGTCAAGGCTTCATGATAAGCACGGCAGAAAAAACTTGGGCTATTGAATCAAGTACCTTTGAAAGCAGTTTTGGTGACAACAATTGGGGCGGTGTGCTCTGGAGCTAGCTCTCATTGGCTCTGGAGAGAAGATTGTGCACACTTCATCCCAATTCCCAGTTCAATGATCTTTCTTTAGTAACCTGAAATCATCCCTGGTGGGAGGAAATTGGCAAGTGCTTACAAGTCAGGGCTTCCCTGCCTCTGTTGGTAATGAAAACATTTGCCAGTGTGCCACTGATTAAGATAACTAATTCTGGGTAACTATGTCCCTGCAATCAGATTTAGCTGTGGTTTTAGCAGTGGTAATCATGCTGGCTATGCAGAGAGCATAAAAGGCAAACAAACCTCACTAATTTAGGCACCACTGGCTAGAGTCAACTGGCCTGGGAAAGGATCCAGGCATAGTTTTTAGGTGTAGCTGAATTGTTCTTAAATTTCAGCAAGCTTCAGAATCCTCTGTTGGGCTTGTTAAAAAGATAGATTTCTGGATCCCACCCCCAGGGCTTCTGGTTCAGTAGGTCTTAGTGGAATACTAGAGCCTGTATTTCTATCAGGCCCCAAGGGGATGCCAATGCTTTGAATAGCACGCCTCTAGGTGATTCTTGCCTGCAGCCAAGACTGAGAACCACTGCTCTAGAGAAATACTTGTCCCCAAAGCGTACGTTTTCCCAGTACATTCTCATTTTGTCTCTGACATTTTATCCACTTTAAATCTTTATTCTTGTTTTTCTGGCCATGGAGGAATGCGTGTATAGGGCCGGGTCGGGTGACAAAGTGTTGTAAGTCAGGTTCACCAACTTTTACACTCGTAGTTTCCAACTGGCTGTACCTAAGAATAATCTGTGGAGAGATTATGATTCGGCTAGGGTGCAAGGCATAAATATTTTTCAGAAGCCCTACATTTTATTCTAGGGTGTAGCCAGGATGAAGAATCACTTCTTTAGATAGCTTAATATTCAACTTGAAATTTTCAAAGTCTAAATTATCTAGGTTTTGATGATAGTGTTTAAAAATGACAGCTTCCCTTTGCAGTTTTAAGATCTATAAGAATTCTATTTTCTATATGAATGGCAAATTGAAGAACAAGCAGAAAATGGTATCCTCAAGATTACTGAGTCAATATGTTTTAATGTAAAACCTAAAAGATTAACATCAATAAGGTTAAAACCAGTAAGAAAGTGTGTAAGCATGTGGATTCACAAAGGGAGTATGTGTATGAGAGAGAGAGAGACGGAGGAAGGAAAAATGGAGGAAGGGGGAGCGTCCACATGCATATTCTTGTCTCTGTTACAAAATTTAAGGAAGGCAAAACATGTTAAATAATTATATAGTGCTGGGGACTGGATTTTTAGAGGGCGTCACTACGTAACTTAGTAGAATTTTTATATTCATTGAAACTTTCATGTGGTAGCTACTGCTGGCTGGGTACCTAATTCTCCCCTTTGTAAAGGGACTTGACTTTACTCATGGAGCCAACCTGTGCAGCTAAAGACTACACTTCCCAGCTTCCTTTATGGTTAGTATGCCACGTGACTAAGTTCTGGCCAGTGAAATATAAGCAGATGATTTGGAGTGAGTCCTTAGAAGATTCTTTAAAAGACAGTAATATCATGACTTCTACTCATTTGTTCTTTCTGCTGCTTGAAATGCAGACGTGATGAGTAGACCAGCATCATCCATCTTGGACCATGAGGGTACTTGGAGAAGAAGCCAGCGCTAAAATGGCAGAGCAGAAGATAAAAGACTGGGTTCTTAATGACTATAGAGCCCGGATAACAGCCCTAGCAGCCCCTCTAATTCCTTTATTTCATAGAAAAATAAACCCTCATATATTTAACTCACTGTTACTTTGGACTTTCTGCGACATGAAGGTAAATCTAATAGTAAGAGGAAGCTCTACAAAATGCAAATGGATTGTCTGGGGTTACCTGTTCCCACAACTCGCTTCTCTGAGAATTGCCTTCACACACAGTTGTGATTTGATCCATTTGACTCTTCTTCCCTGTAAACCTAAATCCTGGCAAGGATGGGCTAATTGGTATTTGGAATGGAGCTGCTGAGAATGATGTAGTTAGCAGTGAAAAGAAAGTGAAAGTGAAAGTCCCTCAGTGGTGTCCGACTCTTTGAGACTCCATGGACTATAGAGTCCATGGAATTCTCCAGGCCAGAATACTGGAGTGGGTAGCCTTTCCGTTCTCTAGGGGATCTTCCCAGTGCCCCAGGATCGAACCCAGGTCTCCTGCATTGCAGGCAGATTCTTTACCAGCTGAGCCACAAGGGAAGCCCAGTTAACAATGGAACTTGACACAAATCGTGAAAGGACATGTCATTATGGGCCAGATATGAATTGATGAGGCTTCCAAGAGAGAAGAGTGGAGANGTGCCCCAGGATCGAACCCAGGTCTCCTGCATTGCAGGCAGATTCTTTACCAGCTGAGCCACAAGGGAAGCCCAGTTAACAATGGAACTTGACACAAATCGTGAAAGGACATGTCATTATGGGCCAGATATGAATTGATGAGGCTTCCAAGAGAGAAGAGTGGAGAGGATGTGCAAAGAGGAAGCAAGGTGTTCTCCATGGAGCATGAACAGCAGATAGAAGCCCGACTGACCATGTATGTGATCCTAGCTCCTAATGAGGGAGTCAGTTCCTAGGCAGGTTGATAAGAAGTCTGGGGTCCCTGAGGAGGAGAGAGAGGGATCTGGGGCTCTTGAGGAGGAGATAAGGGTCTGGAATTCTCAAGGAGGAAAAAAGGACAAGTGTCTTTTTTTTTTTTTCCCACATTCTTTAGTTTTAGTCTCATAAAATATTTGTTTCTTTAAGCCCAGAACTGATGATTACACACCAAAGAACTCAGTTTAAACTCTGTACTAAGGATTATATAACAACAATGTATCCTGTTTGAAGACAGTTTCAAAACCTTCTGACTGACCCTGTTATTTTAGAATGTTTATTATGGGAGTGGGTCTGGTAAGATCTTTCTGTTGTTAGTTCTAATCGTGTCATCTTAAAAAGTAAATTGTGAGAGTGGGCCTAGTAAGATCTTTACAACTTTGAGACATTTTTTTGATTTACTATAATAACCAATTGAAAAAGTATATAACTCCCTTGCTAACACTAGTGAGGGGGCACTCTCCAGCTCCCTTCTGATGTCTATGTCACAAGCTTTCTCTGTCCCTTTTTCACTTTAATAAAACTCTGGTACACGAAAGCTCTCGAGTGATCAAGCCTGGTCCCTGGTCCCAAAGCTAAATCTTCTTCGGAGATCACGAATCCGACATTGTTCACCGTAAACTATCGCTAACTCCCTACTCTCCTTCTCTGTGCAGGGCCTGGCTGTGTTTTGTTTCCCATTCCTGCTTATATCCCTACAATAACCTCTTCCCTTCTTTTTACTTCAAGTAATTCCTGTTTCCTGTGACTGGCAGAACTTTGAGGGGACAGAAGTTTAATTTATATGCAGAGTACATCATGAGAAACACTGGGCTGGATGAAGCACAAGCTGGAATCAAAATTATAGGGAGAAATATCAATAACCTCAGATATGCAGATGACACCACCCTTATGGCAGAAAGTGAAGAACCGCTAAAGAACCTCTTGATGAAAGTGAAAGAAGAGAGTACAAAAAAGTTGGCTTAAAGCTCAACATTCAGAAAACTAAGATCATGGCATCTAGTCCCATCACTTCATGGCAAGTAGATGAGGAAACAGTGGAAACAGTGACAGGCTATTTTTGGGGGCCCCTAAATCACTGCAGATGGTGACTGCAGCCATAAAGTTGAAAGATACTTGCTCCTTGGAAGAAAAGCTGTGACCAACCTAGACAACCTATTAAAAAGCAGAGACGTTACTTTGCCAACAAATGTCTGTCTAGTCAAAGCTATGGTTTCCTCTAGTAGTCATGTATGGATGTGAGAGTTGGACTATGAAGAAAGCTGAGCACCAAAGAATTGATGCTTTTGAACTGTGGTGTTGGAGAAGACTCTTGAGAGTCCCTTGGACTGCAAGGAGATCCAACCAGTCCATCCTAAAGGAAATCAGTCCTGAATGTTCATTAGAGGGACTGATGCTGAAGCTGAAACTCCAATACTTTGGCCACCTGATGGGAAGAAATGACTCGTTTGAAAAGACCCTGCTGCTGGGAAAGATTGAAGGCGGGAGGAGAAGGGGACGACAGAGGATGAGATGGCTGGATGGCATCACCAACTCAATGGACATGAGTTTGAATAAATTCTAGGAGTTGGTGATGGACAGGGAGGCCTGGTGTGCTGCAGTCCATGGGGTCACAAAGAGTCAGACAAGACTGAGTGACTGAACTGAAGTATTTCTGGATGTGACTTGTATGTTTTGTAACATTTAATTTTATGCCCAGAATTTGTGTGGGAGGGAGAAAAATATAAAACTAAGCAAAATGAATTGCTTCCAGTGAGTACCTTGTGGTCAGCACCAAGGAACACATGATGGGAGTCCTATTATTATAGATTTCATTGTTGATATTTAAAGGTCTACGTACTTATCAATGTAATTTGTATCACTTTGATGTGTGGATCAAACAGAACATAATAGTACTATCACATTCAGTGTTTGCTTTACTATGGATGCACATTAAATATTACAACAGGACGCTGATGGAAGCTCTGAAGAGGGTTTGGGCCACAAGTGTGTCAGTTTCAGAGGTGACTGCATCTTTATGACTTCTTTCATCCTATTACATTTATATGAAGCCTACTCTGGTTACAACAGCATATCTAGCCATATCAAGGAACTATCTAAAAAACAGTTGATATCTTTTCTGTAATGAGTATAAAAACTTAAGCTGAAGTAGAAATGGGAAATAGGTGAAATTATAGGCGGTAAAGATTATTAGACCTAAGAAAGGGCTTTTACGTAAGAAGGGTATAGAGGTGGGAGGAAGGTTCAAGTGGGGCGGCACCTAGGATCTGTGTATACCTATGGCTGATTCATGTTGATGTACGGCAGAAACCAACACAAAAATTATAAAGCAATTATCCTTCAATTAAAAATAAATTAATTGAAAAACAGACCAATAGACACAAAGATATTTATAACAGCCCAGAAGTGGCAAATTTCGGTTTTAAAATCCAGGCAGTTTTAGCACAGGCAACTATATTCAATATTTTGTAATAACCTACAAGAAAAAATCTAAAAGGAATACATATGTATAACTCAGTCACTTTGCTGTACATCAGAAACTAGCACAACACTGTAAGTCAACTACATCTGAATTTTTTTAAAAAAGGAAAAAATTCAGGTGCAAAAAATATTGAAGGATGTAGAGGGACTTCCCTGACAGTACAGAAGTTAAGACTATGCTTCCACTTTAGGGGACACAGTTCGATCTTTGGTTGGGGAATTAAGATTGTGCAAGCTGCTCAGTGCAGCCAAAAAGGAAAATGGCTCAAGAAGCTGAGTCAAAAAAGGTTTATTAAAACAGAAAAGTGCAGAAGTGCTTCACCTGAAGCCATCTAGTATAGGACAAATATCTTTTTGAGCCAGTTTAGATGTAACATTTCTTGGAAGTAGAATGTGAATAGTAAGGATGATAGTGATAGCACATTTACACTGATGTAAGGATATATGATCTGCAAAGCATTTAATGTGTGTTTTCTCATTTCATAATTCTCCTTTTCAGCTTCATCATTTTTAAGAAGAGCAGACTCAGAGAAGGTTACAGGCACTCTTGGTTATCCATTCTAATTTTTACTTACAGTTTGGGCTTGGCCAGAACTGGAGGGGGCTCTTTGACGGGTGAGGAAGGCTCAGAGATTTTTGCTGACTGTCCATTGAATCTCTCCAGGAAGGAGTCTGGCCTGGTCTGGTGGGTGGTCACCAGGCCACCCTCGGAGGATTCTTCGCTTCCTTTGTCATCTTCAGGCAAGTTGAAGTGCACACGAAGCCCAATCCTTGAGCTGGACCGGGGCTCGTTGTGGTTCACCAGCACTCCTTCCAGTTTGGGTTTAGGGGGTTGTTCCACAGGAGGCTCTGGGTTGGGTGGGGATGGCTGTTGCTCAATAAGAGCCAGGTTGGTAGTGGAGTTGGCTGAGTGAAGAGACCCATTGTTTCTGAGATCTTCATTTCCTGAAAGGATGATAACAGGACCTGAGCCATTAGCCTTACTCAACAAGACTGAGAAAGGACTGTAACCCTGAGTAGGGGCAGGAACCAGACTTAGGTGAATGTGCTAATGAGAGATGCTTGTCAAAAACAGAAAACACAGTCTGAGGCATTAAAGAATGGTAAGGATACAAGGGGGGAAAAACTCAAAAAAATCTAAGTAGCATTTTGGAAAGAATTTTAGAAGTCTAGGTAAGACCAAGGAGATGTTTTCTTAGGGAGTATAATAAATAACAGCAGGATAACTGAGATGGTGGTGATAAATGCGATAAGAAATTAGAAATTGAATTCTGTTCAGGAATACTTTCCTCAATAATTCAAAAAAAATTTTAGGAGAGCCACACTAGCTTCATATAAAAAGCAGTGAGAAAGGGTAAAGTATACTCTTCATACTCATATTCAAAATCGTAGTCTAAATCAATGGTCCCCTGTTTGGCACCAGGGACTGGTTTTGTGGAAGACAATTTTTCCATGGACTGGGGTTGGGAAGGTTGGTTTCAGGATGATTCATTCAAGTGCATTACATTTATTATGCTGCTGCTGATCTGACAGGAGGTGGAACTCAAAACAGTAAAGTGAGATGGGGAGCAGCTGTAAATATAGAGGAAGCTTCACTTGCTCACCTGCCACTCACCTCCTGCCGTATGGCCTAGTTCCTAACAGGCCATGGACTGGTACTGATTTGGGGGTTAGGGAATCTCTGGTCTAGACGGGTACGGCATTGAAAGAATCCTTACCTCTCACATCTAGCTGTGCAATGCTTGACACTGTGCCATATTTATTGCTTGCAGTACATGTGAAGCACCCAGAGTCTTCTGCAAATACCTCAGCAATGACCAAAGTACAGATCTCCTCTAAAGCCAATAAAGCAGAGACGGTTACTGACTTTTTATGGAAGTGGAATTATGGAATTTTCTGATATTAGAGAGTGAGTCTATAAAAGTCAATAGAAGATGATTATATTGTTTGAAAATAATTAGTCCAATTATTTAATTGAATTGACTGGTTAGCAGACCAAATGAGCCAAAGGATGTAAAATGAATAACTCCATGCAGACACTCAGCAAGAGAATTTAATAATAATATGTAGATTATGGATTCATAAATATTATATTTTTATGTTATCAGTCCAGAAAACAAAAGTAGAACCAAGAAACGATAAGCTTAAAATCACAAAAACAGAGGATTTAAAGCAAAGGGAGGCTATGGGTGATTCATGCTGATATATAGCAGAAACCAACACAATATTGTAAAGCAATTATCCTTCAATTAAAATTAAATAAAATTTTTTTAGAAAGCAAAAGGAGTTCTGCGTGAACTTAAAGGACTGAAAAAAAAAAAAAAAGATTTTTAAACCCAGATCTCACTATTTCCATGGAGAACTATTTTCTTCTTTTTTTTGGTGACCTATTCTGTGGGGAACTTTTGTCATGAGGTAATTTTAAGTGAAGGTCACAGTAAATATTTTGCTTAGCTACTAGTAATTAGTTGGTAGAGCAATTTAGAATTCTGGGTGAAAGAAAAGTGAAATGTACCTTCTCTTTTGTGATACTTTGATAATTCTTATAAGATTACTCCAATACAGAGCATGAACCCCCTTTGAGTAACTGCTGAAATGATTCCCAGATGGAATCATAGGATTACAGCCTTAAATTATTATAGTTAGGTGTTCCTTGGCAACTAATGAAGAGAGATATAAGATGGTAACATAAACCTCCAGTTATCACTCAGTAGAACTGAGTGATAGAAAATGAACATAAGCAGAGTTGTATTAGAAACTTGGCATCTCAGTGTTTCATGATAACTGGATTGAATTAGCTGGACAACTTCTAGGAAAACCAGACAGGAGGCCATGGCAGACAGTGTTGAGTACCTGTTCAGTTAACTCTTCATCTTCCTTACTCCTTATTAATAGAATCCTGGCTCTATCCACCCTCCTTGAAGTGATCACAGGCTTCAAGGCAGACTGGCATCTCTCAGCCTTGGTTGGTGAGTCATGATTGGTCATGCTAACCAGTCATGCTAACTCTGTTCTTGCTTAGGTGGTGGCATGTGACACACAATTTTGATCAATAAGATATTAAGGGAAGTCTCCTGGGGAGTTTCTGGGAAAGTTTTCTTTGTTCTTTAAAAGGAATAACAGAGAGCATTATTCCCTATTTTTGCCTCTGGACGTTGTCATCTGCATGTAATACCCAGAACTGTGGCTGCTGTCTTGGGTATATGAGTAGAACCAGCTTAAGAGGATACTCTGAAGGTGACAGAATGAGGGGAGGAAAAAAGCTTGGTCCTCGCTGATCTGAGATGCAAAATTAAGCAGCCTCAAGACTGCCATTTCTTAGGGCATTTTGCAATGTGACAAGATAGATTTTTCTTGTTGCTTAAGCCACGTTTGGTTAGGTTTTCTTTGCTTGCTGCCCAAAGAATCTTAAATGCTGGAGAGGCGAAGTTTGGTTTTTGGTACCTCTCTGTCCTTTTTCTGAGGCTTATGCTTCCTTCTCTCTGTTCCCCTTCCCAAACATTTGCTCTCTCAGCTTTCAGGAACCTGCATTCAGAAAATGATCTGATAAATTTATTCAGACTACACTATACCTGCCTGATAAAATAGTCTTTCTCCAAAGGGTATTTGTATTATACAAGGTGGAAGGAAGAACTCTCTGGACATGAAATTTTAGATTGTGAAGCTTGAGCTTAGTTTTGGGCATGGACCTCTTTAGGGTAACTCTGAAATTATTTTGTGTATGAGACTACCTAGTGAAAAATCTTGTTCTGGTTGAAAGTATCAAAAGACTGAAATATTTTCAAGGGGAAAAATGCTTCTCCACTGCAAGCAATGCTTAGAGTAAGACCACTGTGGTCTTTACTGTATCCCTAAGGGCCTACTTACTGCATAATCCAAGGTTATACAACATGGATTATTGTTGTTCAGTTGCTAAGTCATGTCTGATTCTTTGCGACGCCGTGGACTGCAGCATACNGACTGAAATATTTTCAAGGGGAAAAATGCTTCTCCACTGCAAGCAATGCTTAGAGTAAGACCACTGTGGTCTTTACTGTATCCCTAAGGGCCTACTTACTGCATAATCCAAGGTTATACAACATGGATTATTGTTGTTCAGTTGCTAAGTCATGTCTGATTCTTTGCGACGCCGTGGACTGCAGCATACCAGGCTCCCCTGTCCTTCACTGTCTCCCAGAGTTTGCTCAGATTCATGTCCATTGAGTTGGTGATGCTATCTAACCATCTCATGCTCTGCCACCCCCTTCTGTTTAGTGTCTGTACTGGGAATGTTTTCCCATTCAGTTTTTGGGAGAAAGAATTATAATAATGAAATTCCAAACCATGATTCTTACTCATGGATACAAATACAATGTTATTTTTCAGAGTGATCACAGAGAGGACATTCAGATGTTTACGCTGTGGTTTGTGAATGACTTGTATTTTCTAGAGGTAAGAGCTTCTGTGTCATCTTAATATCCTCCTAACCTAATCTAATAACACTACTATCATTGTATTGATTCTGAGTTGATTCTGTGAGTTTCAAAATCGCATAACTTTTGAGTAACATAGGCTGTAGAATTGGAATTGATCTAGCATCGTGGAAATTGCTCAGCCCAGTTGAAGGAAATCATAAGTAGGAAAATATTCCTAAGAATATTCCTAAGAGGGAAAATATTCCTAAGAAACATTCCTCAACAACCCAGAACTAACTGTATTGACAATAGGTATTGAATATATATTTCAAATTTGTACATGCTCCTCATTTCCTTCTCCTACAGTAATAGCTAGAGTTGGCTCTGATCTTTCTAAAACTTTTTTTTCTTGACACCAGGATAACTGCAATATGTTTTATTACATATTTCAAATCACTGATCACATGAAAGTGAAAGTTAAAATGATCTTTACCTGGCTCTGCCATGGATCGAGGTTCTAAAAGGAAAAAAAAAAAAAAGATTCTGAGCATTCATTTTACTAAGAGGTGATATTTTCATCAGAAGCTTCCCACTGAATTTCCCAATTTTTTTCTGCATACTTATGAGCAATCTGACAAAGCTAATCTGTAAATGTTAAGTAAAATGACCTAAGTACCAGTGACCTTGATGGGGATAGGATATTTATTATAGAAGAGCAGCAAGAGAGAGCTATTCCTACTTAAATCATGTGGCTGCATCTTGGGACATACCTGGGTTCCACTTGAGACATGCAAACCTTAGGTTGGGAAAATTATTGAATTGGCTGGTACTCAGGATGATCTATTTTTATTGTTTGCATTCAGCCTGACCTGAAAAATTTTGTGAAGACCGAGAGATCATTCTTGGCTTTGGGCTATCACATCTTGATATAATGTAGAATATACCTCCTGCCCTAAGGTTTCTAATATTAAGAGCCTCAGGATAGATGACAGGGTCCTCAAGAGCAGTTTTTATTTTAAAATTCTTTGGCATTTCTGAAAGTGCCTAATTGGTACTTAAAACCGGTGCTCAACTAATGTTTATGGAATTGCAGTCACGTAGAACAGTCTTTAACACTGATAAAACTAGTGAGGGTTTTTCTTTTTTTTTCCTCAGCTTAAATGGTATTCAGAATATTCTTGTTGCTTCTGCTGCTGCTGTTAAACCTGATAGTAATTTGATTCATATATATAATCTATTTTGTGATAGGAAAAAATGAACAAATTTCAGCATATTTATGACTGAAATGCGTCAAGCTGAAAGCACTGCATGATGAGAAGAGAATTAACCACTTGGATACACACAGACACACAGACACACACATGTTTATTACAATAAAAAATAAAACCCAAATAATGAACAAATGATATGAATAGGTATTAAAAAAATAAATTTAAAGACCTAATAAATATGAAAAAGAAATTCTGTTCCATATCTAATTAGTGAAGTGCAGATTAAAACAAGTGTTCTCATTTTGGACCTATAAAATTAGTGACGATTAACAAATATTTAATGTCCATTGTTAGTGAAGGTAGTAAGACAAAGGCATTTCCCATGTATTTCTGGTTGTAGTAGAATGTAATTGGAACAGCATGTGTCCCAGTCGGCTGGGACAGATATCTGGTTTATTCCTGCAATCTCTGAATAATGATTAAGGGTACCCTCTTTTACTCTCCAAAATTGGGTGATCAATTATATGATCATTGTAACTTCAGTTCAACCTTTTTGGAGGGCACTTTGGGAATTTATATTAAAAGCTTAAAAACTGTCAACTTACAATAACAATTCTAGTACTCAAATTTATTCATAGATATTCTCTGTTAACATGCTTTGAGATATAGTTTATAATAGTAAAAATTTTTGGACATTCTACATTTTCAATAGTAGGTGATTAAGTAAATATGAAATTGAATTAATTTTTAGAGGTAAAAAAGATCTGTATTAATATGGAAAGATTTTCATGAAATGTTGAGTGAAAATCAATTTACAAAAAATGATTTATTTTTACTTGAAAAACATGCATGTTCAAGAGGGAGGGGACATATATCTGGACTTATGTCTGGTTCATGTTGATGTTTGACAGAAAAGAACACAATTCTGTAAGCAATTTTTCTTCAATTAAAAAAAATATGCATGGAAAAAGTTTTGGAAAATGTACACCAAAATATTAACAGGGCTTAGTTTGATGGATTATGATTATAAGTGATTTTTATTTTATTTTTTATTACATTTTAATTCACTGTTAAATTATAAAAATAATGTACACAATAAATTTATAAAAATTATTTTAAAAATAATTTTAAAGCGTTGACTTACTTTTCTGTAAAATTCTAAAATCTGGAGAATCTTCTATCAAGGTCCCTTCTCTATACCACTCAACTTTAGGAGATGGGGCTCCTTTTACTCTGCATTCAAAGACAACTAGCTGACCCTCAGAGGCTGATAAATTTTGTAACATCTGTAATGAGAAGAATATTGTTAGAACAAAACAGTATCTATTTTTGGAATCTACTTCCAACCTAGATAGCATATTCAAAAGCAGAGACATTACTTTGCCAACAAAGGTCCGTCTAGTCAAGGCTATGGTTTTTCCAGTGGTCATGTATGGATGTGAGAGTTGGACTGTGAAGAAAGCTGAGCGCCAAAGAATTAATGCTTTTGAACTGTGGTGTTGGAGAAGACTCTTGAGAGTCCCTTGGACTGCAAGGAGATAGAACCAGTCCATTCTAAAGGAGATCAATTCTGGGTGTTCTTTGGAAGGAATGATGCTAAAGCTGAAACTCCAGTACTTTGGCCACCTCATGCAAAGAGTTGACTCACTGGAAAAGACTTTGATGCTGGGAGATTGGGGACAGGAGGAGAAGGCGATGACAGAGGATGAGATGGCTGGATGGCATCACCAACTTGATGGACGTGTTTGAGTGAACTCCGGGAGTTGGTGATGGACAAGGAGGCCTGGCGTGCTGCAATTCATGGGGTTGCAAAGAGTGGGACACGACTGAGCGACGGAACTGAACTGAACTGAACTTCCAGTGCTGAGTTTTCCAAAAAGGCATTATTGCTTCTATGTTTGGGTTTTCTCCAAATCTTATACATTTCCAGCAGCTTCAATTCGCTGGATATACATCAAATCTATTTTTAAAGATATACTCATCTGTGCCCATGGGATACTTTTTCCTCACTATCTTCTTCCTTCTCTGTTGTAGTGCCAGACAAATACAACCAAAATGTTTTGAGGCTTGCAAAAAAGACTAATTTTCAGTAAAGTCATTCTGCTTCCTTTGAGAAAATGCCCAAGTAGAGTTTGGTTTTCAGAAATAATAACAATTTAAAAATCTGCAGTGAGTATCTACTAGGTGTATTCAGTATGAAAGTAATGTATTTGGGGGGCCTTCTCTGGTGACTCGGTGGTAAAAGAATCTGCCTGGCAATGCAGAAGGCCTGGGTTTCAATCCTGGTCTGGGACGATCCTACATGCTGCAGAGCAACTAAGCCCGAGTGCCACAACTATTGAGCCTGTTCTCTACAGCCCAGGAGCCACAATTATTGAGCCTATGTGCTGCAATTACTGAAGCCCCAGTGTTCTAGAGTCTGTGCTCCAAAACAGGAGAAGCCACTACAATAAGAAGCCCCTGCACCACAACTAGAAAATAGCCCTCACTTGCCATAATTGGAGAAAAGCCTGAACAGCAATAAAGGCCCAGGCCAGCCAACAAATAAATAAATAAATAAAAACTTTTCTTTTTTTTAAGAAAGTGATGTATTTTTCCACATAAGAATGTTCCATGAGGTGGGAAATCTTTGTGGCTCAACACTAACTATTTTCTTGGCTTGCTTGTCAACTTTCTGTAGTCCTGGAAATTGATGTTTATTCTGCTATTTTGTTTTCTGTATGTGTTCTTTACAGTATAGCCTCAGAGTCTGTTGAGGCATATATAGAATGGCAATCTCTATATAATCATAATTGCATGTGAAGTTTTGGGTCATGGTAAAATATGTNTGGCTTGCTTGTCAACTTTCTGTAGTCCTGGAAATTGATGTTTATTCTGCTATTTTGTTTTCTGTATGTGTTCTTTACAGTATAGCCTCAGAGTCTGTTGAGGCATATATAGAATGGCAATCTCTATATAATCATAATTGCATGTGAAGTTTTGGGTCATGGTAAAATATGTCATAATTTTGTGAAGGCATCATTAAATGCTCTTCCAAACTTCCACACACAAAAAAAAGTTTACAAAAATCACTTTCAACTGTAAAATATTAATCTGTTTTGTAATAGACTCTATGGGAGAATAGAACTCACATTTTCCTTTCATAACTTGGTCTTTCACTCATCGTGATTTGTGAGCTTAAAGTCACACATTCGTTTGTGTTATTGGTACTTCATCTGATTGTGAAAAGCTCTGTTGGCATGTGTATGGGCACATTTTTACCATAGGCTAAAAGATTACAAACATGGGAAAGGTTATGATTCTCTTCCTCTACAAGCTCTATTAGCAATAAATAATTCGGGCTTTCCTGTCATTACAATTTTGGGGTCTACATTTAGGTATTGGCTCTTGCTTCAGAAGGGGGTTGGAGACTTGGATTTGATCCTTGGGTCAGGAAGATGCCCTGGAGTAGAAAATGGCAACCCACCCAGTATTCTTGCCTGGAGAATTCCATGGACAAAGAAGCCTGGCGGGCTGCGGTACCTGGGATTGCCAAGGGTTGGACACTTTCTCTTTACACGGAGCAACTTTCACTTTACGTTTCACTTTGGAGAAGGATGGACCAGTAGTTTTTTTCGCTTTTGTCATTCACTCTGATAAATATTTTATGATTGTTTACAGCTCTTGTCTTAACAATATATGGTATTTTGTGCTTGGATCCATCATATTCACAACATCTGTCTAAGGAATAACAGGGTGTGGAGAACCACATGGCTTTAGCTACCACAGAAGATTTTTACCTGAGAAGGGTGTGTAAGTTGATATTGTGACTGCCAGGGGGCGCCACAGACAAAAGTTAGTGGGTTTGGCTTTTTTTTTTTTTTTTGCGTTCCCAAATTTGTTTGCTGAAGGAGTTCATGATGGAATTTGCAGAGTGGTTTCTGAAGTAATGAGGAACTATTTGATTAAAAACCTGGTTTTTCCTTGTCTACTCGCAAACAGTGGCTTCTAGTGACAAGAATATTATCAGTAACTAGGGAACATCAGTGAGTTTTGGATGCTCCTGGCAAGCTGGTGAATATGCCCTTCACTTTGATATTTGAGTCAATTCTGTGCAAAAATAATAGTTTGGGAGCCTATCGAAAACTTTAGTGGCAATCCGACATCTCCCTGGGATTCATACATAATGAAGTCTCTTTCTTCTTGAGGCAAAATAAATTAAAAAAAAAAAAGTGACAGCTACAGAAGGGATTGAATTAAAAAAGTGTGGCGCATTTAAAGAATGAATGTAAGCAGGATGAGGTCAATCTATTCATTCTGACGTGACCTGTAGTTCGGATATATGAACCAAGTCTCAGTCTGGCAGTGCTGTGTGTATGTGCTAAGTCGGCTCAGTCGTGTCAGACTCTTTGTGATGCTATGGACTGTAGCCCACCAGGCTCTTCTGTCCATGGGATTCTCCAGGCAAGAGTACTGGAATGGGTTGCCATTTCCTGCTCCAGGGAATCTTCCTGACCCAGGGATTGAACCTTCCTTTCTTATGTCTCCTAAACTGGCAGGAGGGTTCTTTACCACTAGGGCCACCTGGGAAGCCCCAGTCCCACTTGCAGAAGGACCTCCTTGAGAGAATATGTTTCTCATAGTTGCAACCACTGTTAGCTTGTTGTAAGTACTCACTTGACATTGAAAGCCAAGACCTGTGTTCTATTGGAGACAATAGCCAAGACACTTGAATTGCTACAGTCATAGAATATGCCTGTTAAGTGTCTGTGATATGAGAGGGAAGCTTGTTCCAGTTGTGACTCACCATCAATACTCAGTAAAGGAGTTGCCGTGGGTCATCTTACAAGCCACTTAGAAAAGGTTGTTGAAGGTCATGCTTTGAAGGACAATGATAGTTGTTATCGCTAAAAGCTGTACTTTTCTACAAAAGTCTCATGACAAAAAATTGGCTCACATCACTGTCCAAATCAGTTACGCCATTTGAACATTTTGTAAATGGGGCCATGTTCAACACAGCAGTAGGTCTTAGGCTGTTACTAATGGCATATTGTATAAGACTTGATCATATTTACCTTGACTTCACTGGAGATGAATAAGACATGAAACATTTCCCAACAAGCAAAGATTAAGTTAGTCTTAACTAGGAATTACAGATTTGAATTAAAGTCCCTCTAATGAAAAGTCTACAACCTGCTGAGGTAAACAGTATCCAAAGTGCAAATCTGTCTCGTGTGTCATCACCGTACTGATCATCCAGGAAGACATTCTTTGCAGGGTAACTTGACAACACAATCTTAAGAAGCATGCCTTCCACAGCCATTGGCTATTGGATTTTTTTTTTTTCCTCTGTCCCTCCTAAAGACACTCTGAAGCCACAAAGTGATGAAAGCAGCAACTCCTTCTTAGCCAAAATGGAAGTGATTCACCACAGAATAAATATTATCGGGTGCCTGCCTTGTACCAAGTGCTGTGAGCAGGTGCTGTCACTGTAACTTGAAAGGACACAGTCCCTGCTCAGTAGATCCATACCCACAGATAGAATGCAGGGACATCCTTGAGAAAAGGCATCTCCCTTACTGGTTGAAAAGATGTCCGCTACAAGCTTCATATTGTCACTTTATTCTCTTTTTTAAATCTAGTGGCTGTTTTTGCACTTTGGGAGATGCTGGAAATGAATGCCTTAGGCTGGAGTTGGATCAGAGCAGTTTTTACTGATGAACCCTTTTTGCTCCAAGATAGTCACAAGTGTCCAGTGCAACAGATGAGCCAGAGAAGTCTCTGGAATTGTCAGGTTGGGGAGAGGGGCCCATGTAGTCTTCAGGAATCTAGAGCCAACCACCAGCCCAGTTATTTCAGGGCTTCCTGCCTCTGCTATTATATAATGAAGTGCCGTTCTTCAAATTTTCACTTCCCCTGCCCCCTTGCACTCTTCAAATTACTGCTGAAGCAGCTGGACCCAGTGCTGCTGCAGCCTTGAAAGCCCGCCCGAGCAGCTGCTGTTGGAGTGGGCGCAGTGATAGGAATGAGATTCCAATTTGATCATCTACCTCCCTTCATGCTCAAGGAGTGTGAGCACTGTTTTCCCCCATAAACAGAGTGAAAGTGTTTTTGATACAGTATAGAGGATAGAGGATAGTCTATCTTGTAAAGTATTTAAAAATATAGCTATCCTTCAGAAGAGCTTATTTACAAAACAGAAACAGACTCACAGACTTGGAGAAAGAACTTTATGGTTACCAGGGGGAAAGAATGAGGGAAAGGGATAGTTAAGGAGTTTGGGATTGACATGTACATACTGCTGTATTTAAAATGGGAACCAACAAGGACCTATTGTATAAGCACAGGGAGCTCTACTCAGTGTTATGTGACAGCCTGGATGGGAGGGGAGTTTGGGAAAGAATGGATACATGTATATATATGGCTGAGTCCCTTTGCTGTCCACCTGAAACTATCACAACATTGCTAATCAGCTATGAAAAGTGAAAGTGAAAGTCGTTCAGTCGTGTCCGACTCTTTGCGACCCCATGGACTATACCATCCATGGACTGCAGGCCAGCATACTGGGATCTTCCCAATCCAGGGATCGAACCCAGGTCTTCCGCATTGCAGGCGGATTCTTTACCAACTGAGCCACAAGGGAAGCCTATACTATATTCAGCTATACTCCAATATAAAATAAAAAGGTTAAAAAAAAAGTTATCCTCTAAGTACAGCAATGAACTAGCATATGGGACCCCACACTTCTTTCAAATTCTACCACTGTTTTGCTGGGCAATCCTCCTTTTTATTTTAACCTTCTCTAAAGAGAAGAAAATACCAGTACTTCCCCATCACCAAAGGAGGTAGAAGGGGTTAAATAAAACTTTATCCTCAAATTGCTTGCCATTCCCTTCTTCAGGGAATCTTCCCAACCCAGAGATTGAACTCAGGTCTTCTGAATTGCAGGCAGATGAAGGAAGCCCCTTTAAAAAATGGCTTCTTGCCATTATTGGCAGAGAAATGCTTTGTTGGGCAGTATAGAAGTGAATCATAGGGACTGGAATGCAAGAAGTCCCTAAAGAAGTAAACAGAACAAGGAAAAACCCAAGCAAACATATGCCAATGATCGGTTATCACGGCTCACGCCACGTGGTTACTGTCTTCAGTGGCTCTGATTCAGAAATTTTCTAATGGCACTGGCAGTGACGCTGACCTCAGTTCTGCCCTCGCTCATGGAAACTAACGCAAGCACACTGTGGCTGATAAGTCCCTCTGGAATCTGAGCCACAGGCTACGCTCGAGCCCTGCATCTGAACAACCCTGATCCCATTTATGGAGACAAAACTACCCTTTCTGAGAGGGCTGAGAAAGCCTCACCAAAGTTTGAGTCTCTGAGTTAGATATTGCTTTCCCACCATGGAGCTAACATTTTGGGAGATTTATCTGATAAACAGCGTACACTGATGACTAATTCACTTTCTCATTTTTATTTATCAAAGACATATATATCATCTGCAAATCAGAGCATCTAATTAGAGGGAGGTAATCAGTCACCACACAAAAACAGCTAACTTGTGACTAACCAGTCCATGAAAATTAAATGTAAAGAATAGTTTTTAAAGTCTTACTAGGCTTTGAGGAATAATAAAGATAGTTTCGGACCTATTATAACCAGGGTGGACTCCTATCTAGATATTAGAGATAGGCTTCAAGGTGCTTGGGAGAGACAGAAAAGTAAACCTTTTTATTATTGTGCTAAACGTTGTATCAGAGATATGTACCAGGTGATATAGATGCAGAGAAGTCAGCACCCCCAAGTGGAGAGGGAGGTAAGGACACCTCTCTGCTGTCTGGTTGGGCAGATGGTGGTGAGGAGAAGAGTGGGAGACTTCAGTTTGGGACGGAATAGATTATTCTGTGATTTCGTTACCTTTGAAGAATCAGCACTACCTGAGAAAGGTAGTGTTATGACAAATCGGCACGACAAAGTGTTCAGATTTCTCAACATTTAAAGCTCTGTTTCCAGGCTAGGTGACTTAGCAGTGAACTAAGACAAATAGAGGTAGCTCTGTTAGCTATATTACACACACACACACACACACACACACACACACACGCACGCACGCACGCCCACTTAAAACTTTTCGTTAAAGTCTGGTAGTCACCAAATTAGAACACATTGCTTTCCTACTGCTAGTCTTTGAAAAAAGCAAAACTTAAATTCTGAAAGCAGGTTACAGGAACATCTGAAAAATCGAGATGCATCTTGCTTCACATAAGAATGTTTGCCCACCTGATGCGGTCATGGATAAACATGTCTCACTCAGATTCTGCTTAATTTTGGAAAACCATCTTGGATGAGCTAATATGGTAGAACTTGCCTTAAAACTGATGTTTCTGTGGAAGCTGTGAATTTAGCTCCTCTTTTAGGATCAGTACTTATTGGAAAAGACAGCTTTTTTTTTTTTTTTGGACATTTTTCTCTAATCCATGATTTCTCAACCCCAGGGTTAACTGGCATTTTGGGTTGGATAATTCTTTGTTGCAGAAGGCTGTCATCTTGTGTATTACAGAATGTTTAGCAGTATCTCTGGATGCCAACTCCTGCTGTGAAAATCAAAAAGTGTCTCCAGACATTGTCAAATGTCCTCTGAGGAGCAAAATTAACTCTGATCGAGAACCATTGCTCTAAAACATACTTCTGAGAGGATAAGATCTCTTTGGGTTTAAGTTTGGTATTCCTATAAAGAACAAATTATAAATCCAGGCATAAACTCCATTCATGTAGTCTTCATGATGCCAAAACAAATTCAGTGTGACTCAGTTTTTCACCTTTGAATTTATTGTCCTAGGCAACATATAAACAAAGTATGTTATATAAGAGAAAGAACAGACAGAAATGAGAGAACTTGTTTCTAGTCCTGATTCTACTGGAATGTTAGAATCAGGTAGGATTCTACCTAGAGTTCTGTGACATTGGATACATTGTTTAATCTCTCTGCCTACCATTGTGTTTCTTTTTTTCATTTGTAAAGAAAGTTCCTGAGTAAAATTTCCAGTTCTAAAGACAAAGATTATGAGACTCAGAATTTGATGCCGCTACAATAGTTGACACTATGGATTAGAAAAAGAAAGCTCTTTGTCCTTGAGTGACAAAGTCTATATTAAGCCTTCTGAGAGCATGTAACTGCATCTCCCTGAGCACCAAAGACATCCAGAGAAAACTGTGGAGTGCTTAGAAACCTTATCACCTGACCCGTAGGTGTGGCTACTGCGTTTAAAGCAACAGGATGGCCATAGAGATCAGTATGGTGAATGGGGATGGGGACGACCTTTCCCTTATTACACAAACTGTTATTAGTCATCTGTGACTTCAGGAGGCATGGTAACAGCTACCACAAAAATCCAAACCCTATAGTGTATTTATAAGAGAACAAAATCCTGAGATAAAATCAGTGAATCTTGGATCCTGCAACTTTGTTTGGGTATTGTGGTGTGTTTAAAGCCATGGCAGAAAGAAGTAACATTTTGATTACCTTTGTAAACACAGGAGCTGCAATGATAGGTTTTCCATCCAATCCTTGCAGATAGTTTGTAGGGCTCTGACACTGTTAGAAGGGAACCAAGAATAGATTCATCGTCACTAGAATTATCAGGTAGTTAGGTAGATAGATGATAGATACGTATAACAAGCTAAAGAAATTGGTGTATGAAATTAATCTAAAACCAAAGACTGACATTTTCTATGTCATGATTCACAGACATCAAATTTTATGCTGAACTGATTGTATTACTATTTCTTCCTACATCACAGTGGCTGTAAATACATGCCACCCATCACCAGCCTCTTACAAACAGAGCTAAGTAATGAACCTTAACCCCTTGTAGAGGTTCCATAGCCTCTTGACGCTTCACAGATCACAGTTTGAAAACTACTGGATTAGAACTAAAATATGATCCCTTTGCATTACTAAATGGGTCAGATAAGTATGCTGAAGAAAATTTAAAAAAATTTTTAAGGTTTTAGATCTTTATATATATCAATATTTATATTTAAATATACAACACATTACAAGTATGTTTATATTAATCTGATTTCATATTTTAATGTATATGCATTGCTGTTCAGTCGCTAAGTTGTGTCTGACTCTTTGTGACTCCATGGACTGCAGCACACCAGGCTTCCCTGTCCTTCACTCTCTCCTGTAGTTTGCAAAGAAAATGCATATAGATAGGCAAAGAAAATGCCTGAAACTATCTGACAGAAAGTATTAACAGGAGGTACCGCTGAAGAGTGGGGGCAGAGAAGTAGAACACTGATTAAGTTTTTACTTAGTATACTTATTGTATTTTTTAAATGTTTTTACAATAAGCATGTACTATCATCATCGTCATAATCAACCTGAAGAATGAGAGACTTTAAGATTTTCTGGCAGTTATTTTAATGGTTACTCTATCTTAGAAAGTAGAATTTTTTTTTTTTTAATAGCTCCATGAACGGAGGTTCATGAGAGTCCTGGGCCAATGGGAGAGCTGGCAGCTCACTGTATAGGTAATCCAGGCCCTTCATAAAGCTGAGATATCAGAGACTAATTTGTTGAGTTTCTTTTCCTATGGAACTTGCCTATGAAGTTACAGAAATGTTCCCAAAGCCAGGGGAACTACTGATATCATATACCGGCACTGCTATGACATAGCAGTGTGTTGCCCAAGGTCGTTATGAGGTTGCACCAGAGGAGAACACAATCATGCCATACAAGAGGGTCATGATCACAGTGCCTGCTCGTCACAGTTCGTGGCACTTGTGCTTCACTTAGACTCTTGTACCTGCTGGATGGTTGACACCCTGGGCTGGGCCACCACATGCTGGGTTTGGGGTACTGCTGAAGGAATGGCTGCAGAAGTAGTGGGAGGCGATGACACCTCATTTGGCTTCTGGATTCTGAGAAATGATTAAAATACAGATTATAAAACAGACCTATCATTCTTGTGAAAATTCTTTCAGCAAAGCTCTCAGCACTGCTTACAAAACCTTTTGTTCAACAATATTGCACAAACATTTATTGAGGGCTTCTTTGCTGTACACTTTGTTAGGCAATGTAAACAGGAAGGTGATAAGACGCCAGTTCTGTCCTTGAGTTCACTGCCGTTTGCAGAGCTGGGGACTCAGTCATATTCCTAGCTGACATTCAAGACAAGTGCTATGACAGTGCATATGCGAAAAAAGTTTTTGAAGTTTGTTTTGTTTTTGCCCTCTGTGTTTTTCCTTCCCCCTCCCATTCCAAAGAGGAGTCCAGGCTTTGTAAATTTTTGCGTCTGGGATTTTGATGTGTCAAATAGCAGAAATAGCCCAAGACAATGAGCTCTTCATGTTTACACAAATTAAAGAGATTGTTTGAAGGGCTGGGGAGCCAGAAAGTATTCTTGAGAAGTCTGCAGAGGGAGATTATTTCAGTTTTGTTGTGGGAAAGAGAGAGATCTGGTATCTTGCCAGAGAAGCTAACAAGAGAGAGAACCTTAGTCCAGACAGAATGGCAGTCCTTTGATTAAAGGCTCCCAGACTTGCTAACCATATCCGTCCCTAAGCATGTCAGGAGGAAACAAAGAACTGGACTTGTAGGGACCTTGAGATCTGGGCCATGGGCCTCTCACCCTAATCTGTGGGGGTAGATGACCAATGTCAGGATAGGCTCTTCTTTTGTCTGTATGTTACCTCTCTTTGCCTTAGCTTCTGCATGTATAAAATGAGGAAATAATAATTCTTACCTCATAGGGTTTTTTTGAGGGTAAAATAAGGTAATTCGTGTAAGATGCTTAGTGTGTGTGTTAGTTGCTCAGTCGTGTCCAACCCTTTGCGACCCCATGGACTGTATAGCCTGCCAGGCTCCTTTGTCTATGGGATTTCCCAGGCAAGAACACTAGAGTGGGTTGCTGTTCCCTTGTCCATGATATCTTCTCGACCCAGGGATTGAACCTGGGTCTCCTGTATTGCAGGCAGATTCTTTACCATCTGAGTTACCAGAGAAGATGCTTAGAGCAATGTTTAATACCACACTGTACATCTATATCTATGTCTGTGGCTATATCTGTCTATATCTCAGAAATCTTTGCCAACTTTGGAGGCAAAAGTGAAAACGAAAGTCACTCAGTCATGTCCAACTCTTTGTGACCCTGTAGACTATACAGTCCATGGAATTCCTCAGGCCAGAATACTGGAGTGGGTAGCCTTTCCCTTCTCCAGGGGAATCTTCCCAACCCAGTGATCGAATTCAGGTCTCCCACATTACAGGTGGATTCTTTACCAGGTGAGTCACAAGGGAAGCCTTAGAGGCAAAGGACACCTAGTAATGACTAAATATTTTCCCAGAGCCAGGTAGAGTGGGGTCTCAGAAGCAGAATCATTTGATGATGTAGAAGCTATTGGTATTCCTGAAGCATCCATTTTCTTCTTCTACAAAAACAGAATCCCTGATTTCTTTCCATGGCTACTCCAAAAAAAGATTGCATTTCCCAACCCTCCTTGATGCTAACTGTGGCCACATGACTACTTCCTGGTCATGAGATATGAAGGATAGTGCTGTATGTAATTTAAGAGAGATGACCTTAAAAGGGGGGTTGGGTATGTCCTTTATTCCTTTCAATTTTAGACTGAAAAGATGAGGCCACATCTTGGAAAGAGGCAGAAAGCTGGAAGCAGACTGGAGTCCAGTGCAAGGTGCAGCTGTTTTACCAGCCAAATTCATATTTTTTATGTAAAGGAGAAAAATATTTATCTTATTTAAGTTACTGTTATTTGGGGTCTTTATTTACACCCAACTGGAGCTAAATCCTAACTAACACAGGTAGATTTAAAGAAAATGAACAAATGAGATATTTCTTATTTAAGTTTGTATGTCAAATTCATACCCATTAGGCTTGCAAGCCATGTTATGAGAGCCTTGAGGAAGGAGTGATGTGCAGTGGAGAGGAGCTTGTTATGTGACTTGACTGGGTTTTGGAGGATAAATAAGAGTTTGCCAGGCAGAAGTGATAGGGCATTCCTAGCAAAGTGAACAGAATGAAATGGCAGCCGTGTAGAGTCTGAGGTGGGAGAATGGTTGAAGAGAGGCAGGAAAGCCTGATTGATACTCTAGTGAATAAAGTTTTGTATGCCCGTGTTGAGATTTTTTTTTTAATGTTTTTGTTTGTTTTGTTTGATTTTTATTTTCCAATAGACAATAATTTTTTAAGTCAAGAAAATGATAAGATCAGAATGATCTTTTAACTGGTTGTGGTCTGGAAACTATAAAAGAGAGAAAAATATTGGAACACCTATAAGGAGGTGATTGGCATAAAGGGACAGGAATGAAGAAAGAACTGAACTGAAACCATGAGAATGACAAGGAAGAAGGTTAAAGGGAGAAATAATTTACTCTGGTTATAAGTTTTCATATGTGAACAAAAGCTAACAGCAGTTTGCCATTCCAAAGTAGATGTGTGTGTTAGTCGCTTAGTCGTGTCCGACTCTGGCAACCCCGTGGACTGTAGCCCACCAGGCTCCTCTGTCCATGGGATTCTCCATGCAAGAATACTGGAGTGGATAGCCATTTCCTTCTCCAGAGGATCTTCCGACCCAGGGACTGAACCTGGATCTCCTACATTGCAGGCAGATTCTTTAGCATCTGAGTCATGGGAAGCCTAAAATAGGCGTACTCCCCACCCCCACCACCACCCCCCAATTTGAAGAATAAGTCATGATTTCTACCCTTAAGGAGCTTGCCCTCTGTGGAAGAGGATAGAATATGCAAATTCAGTTAACAGCTTCTTACTCTTTCAGACATTGCCTATGTTTCAGAAAGTCTCAAGAGATGGCTATTGTGTCTGTTTTTAGTTCCTATGCTTTCTGTCCACAATTTCCTCTCCCTGAAACACCCTTTCCTTCCTTGTTTGGGAATTGCCACCTACTGTTCTTTTAAGACCCAGCTTAGGGTCACCAGTTCTGTGACACCTTTCCTGATCTCCTTCCTTCCCCAAACAATAAGGGGTCCTTGTGTCAAATCCTTCATCCCTGCACATGGTTCTGTCCTAGTCTATTATACTTATTACTCTTACTGTCTATATACATGGTGTACATCTTTTGCTATATTTGCTATACGTATATTTCTCTCTACTAGGCTGTGAGCTTCTTGAAGGCAGGAAGCATCTGATTTTTCTTAGTGCATCTAGTGAAGCAGTAGATATAGGGCTACTCTACAGGTACAGAGTAGGTGCTTAGCCAACGGTTGTGGAAAGTAATGTAACTTTGTTCAGTACCCAATACTTTAGTAAAAAGGTTATGACTTGCTCAGATAACATATACATATATTTTTGCTTCACCAGATTGTGTGTTCTTTTGAGTACTATTCTTTAGTCAAAAAACATGAATTTTTTTGGACCACTGACTTATTTGTTTTTACTCTTTAGATATAAGTATGATGGTGTTTTATAGGTGATATTTCATTTTTAAAATACTGGGAACACTAATCTTTTAAGCAACAACAAGCAAAGAAACAGCTTTTTACCCAAAGTCACCCAATTTTTTTTTTCTGATGTCATATCCTGCAGCCCCACTCTTTAAGTTCTACTAAACAATTAGCAGTTTTCTCAGGACCTGAGGATGCTAAATAAGATAGAAAATTGGAATTACCGATTCATTTCGTCCTTGTTAGGGTCCCCTTCTGAGTCTGAAGAAGAAACCCCTGGAAAAATAAAAACAAGTCATGTAATTGTAAAGATAATTTCTTAAACTGGCTCCTAGGCATTTGAAGATTTATAGAAGTTTAGACCTAGAAATAAACTCAGTGATTCCCTGAACTAACACCCATTTTACAGATAAAAAACTATACCCTAAGTAGTTGAAGTGCTTGCTCAGGTCACATGCCTAGTTAGTGACAGATTTAAAATTAACTGGCCCAGGGATTTCCCTGGCAGTCAAGTGGTTAAGATGCTGTGATTCCATTGCAATGGGCACCGGTTTGATCCCTTTTCAGGGAACTAAGATCCCACATGCCAGGAGGCATGGCCAAAAAAATAAAAGAAAAAAAAATTAACTGGCCAAAATTCTGTGGGTTCTTTTATATAAAACACCTGCTGAGACCTTTAGATTAACAGAGCAGTGTTTGCAGACATTCTGTATTGTCCATAAATCCTCTTGCTCTTGGCCTACACAGATTAAATAAAAGAAGGGATTACATTAGATTCCAAACATTGTAGGTGTAGGTGGATGCCCTTCCGTCCAGTACTAATATTAACAAGTCACTCTTCATCTTGGGAGTTGGGAATGTTTGAAGCTCTGCTGCCAAAAGGTTAAAAATCAGCAATCCAATCTCAGCACTGTTAGCAGAGCTTTGATCCCTGATTTGTTTCTTAAGATAGTGAATTCCAGGAAGATATCACAAAACTAAATCCAGAGGTATTTATGTACCCCAAAAATTTGAGGATGAAAAAATATAACATCTATTTATGTATTATTCATTGTTAGTATCATTATTCATATATCTATTCAATAAAAGTTTATTAAATAACCACTATGTACCTGGTACTACATAAGGTATTAGAGATATAAAGAAGAATGAGACAGTTCTAACCTTTATACCATAAGAATACAATATTTAAATGCTAAAAGCAAGGCATACATAAGCTATTATAGATGATAAAAGTACCAAAGAATGGCACCCAGGAAAAACGCAGAAGATGAGAGGAAACAGGATCAAAACCTTAGGTCAATATATAAGGTACATAAATTGATTCCTCCCTAAAATTAGTCATATAAGTTTGGTCCTGATATAAATGCCTCGCCAAGGCTCCGAGATGGTCTTCCTGCTTCTACGCTTGACTCCTTTTGGTATATTTTCAGCTAGGAGCCAGAGTGACCCTATTAAAAACTAAGTCAGATCATGTTACAACTCTGCCTGGAATCCTTCAAAGCCTCCTATCTCAGAGGAAAAGTCAGGTCCTTGCAGTGACCCGTGAGGACCTATGTGATCTTCTCACTGCCTCCTCCCACCTCCACCCCATCTTGAACTTCTGACCTGTTCTTCTCTGTACCTAAGGCATGCACACTCCTTCTGAGCCACTACGCTTGCTGATTTCACTCCCTAGAGTACTCTTCCTTTGAATATCCCTGTGACTCACTCCCTCACTTCCTTCAGGTCTGCATTTATATGTCATATGGTAAGTTAGGTCTTGCACAGCAATCTGCACACACACATGCACGTGTGCTTTCACATACTTCCTATCCCTTCTACTTCCCGTCATAATGCTCATATATACTGTAAGATAACAGAAAACATAATTTTTTCTCTCTGCCCCTGATTCCTGGCACAGAGCTCCTAAAACCCTTATAATCCTCTAAGTGATGAGCACTTAAGAGCATCTCTTACTCTAATATTTGTCATTAACCCTGCCTCTGATGCAGGGCTTCTAAAACTCTAATAAATTCCTAAGTGATGAGAACACTGGGAGCATCTTTGTTCTAATGAGGTGACTTGGGTTGGCTTCTGGATGGGGACTGGTCACCCAGAAGACCAAGCCGTGATTGTATGTGTGTGTGCTAAATTGTGTTATGTCCACCTCTCTGTGATCCTGTGGACTGTAGCTCAGCAGGTTCATCTGTCCAAAGGATTCTCCAGGCAAGAATACTGGAGTGGGTTGCCATGCCCTCTTCCAGGGGATCTTTCCAACCCAGGGATTGAACCCATGTCTCTTTTATCTTCTGCACTGGCAGACAGGTTCTTTACCAATGGCACCACCTGGGAAGCCCTAAGGTGATTAGAAGCTTGGAATTTTCAATCCTACCACATCATACTCCAGAGAAGGGAGGAGGGCAGGAAATGGAGTTAAGAGTTGATCATGCCTGTGTGAGAACACCTCCACAAAATCCCAGTAGTGTGGGGTTTGGAGAACTTCTAGGTTGATGAACACAAGCACACTGGGATGGCAACTTCACGGTGGCAGAACCCCTGTGCTCAGAAGCCTCCCACACCTCTCCCTGGGTATCGCTTCACCTGGCCATTCATGTGTATCCTTTATCATACCCTGCAGCAAACTGGCAACATAAATAAGTGTTTCCCTGAGTTCTGTGAGCACCTCTAACAAATTAATTGAACCTGAAAAGGGGGTTGTGAGAACCTCCGATTTGTAGCCAAGTCAGACAGATGTTGTGGGTAATCTGGGCACCTACTACCTGTGATTGCCATCTGAAGTGGGGTAGGAGCAGTCCTGTGGGACTGAGCTCTTAACTTGTTGGATCTGACCCTGTCTCCAGGTAGATGGGTCAGAACTGAGTTAAATTGTAGGAAACCAAATTGGTGCCATGAAAAATTGTTTGTTGGTGTGAGAACCATTTCCTTTATCATACACACACACACACACACACACACACACAATGAATTTGTGGTTAGAACTATTTCATGTATCTCACATAAGTATATATTTTGTTTATCTCATTTATTGTCTCTCCTATAACAGTGTTATTGCCATCTGTTCATGAACCTGGGGATTTTTGTCTATTTGTCTCACTGCTGTTTTCCACACTGAAGAGTGTGTGGTAGAGCAAGCTGTCAATAAATATTTATTATGTATTTAACTTATTTATTATAACTATATATCATATTAGTAAGTACCATGCTCCAAGAGTATTTTGCTTTACCTTCTATGTAAATCTCAGCAGAAGTTGAATCTGTCCCATAGATGTTAGAAGCAAAGCAGGAATAACGTCCAGTGTCCTCTTCAAAGGCTTCAGCAATGGTCAGTGAGTGCAGATTTCCTGCCTGGATGATGTGAATGTCTGGGGAATTTTCAAGCTCCTTGCCTTCACAGTACCACCTGCAAGGAAGAATATTGGCATGATTGAAATGTGAGAAGTAATAACATAAATGGCTCCAGATGTTCCCTAAGAAGAAAATTGTGGCAAACTTGGAGTCAAAACATTAAATGATCCAATATTATGGTATAATTTGGTTGTAACAATGAGAAGAGCCGGCAGGATTCAAGTCACAGTGACACTATATTCGGGAAATTAGAAAGCAGCTCCTATTAAGAATGATACAACTGAAAGAAGATGAAGTGATTTCGAACACTGCCAACCACGGAGAGCAGGGTCTTTGATGTGGAACGTGACCTACAGCATTCTATAGTATGCATTCAGTAAGTGCTACTTAAGCTTATTTGGAAGCAATCTAAGGGATATTAAAGGTTTGTGAAGTTAAAGTTGAACATTCATTCCCTATTACAAAATTGCATCAGTTCAGTTCAGTTCAGTCGCTCAGTCATGTCCGACTCTTTGCGACCCCATGAATCACAGCACGCCAGGCCTCCCTGTCCATCACCAACTCCCGGAGTTCACTCAGACTCATGTCCATCGAGTCAGTGATGCCATCCCGCCATCTCATCCTCTGTCATCCTCATCTCCTCCTGCCTCCAATCCAAGTCAACTCTTCGCATGTGGTGGCCAAAGTACAGGAGTTTCAGCTTTAGCATCATTCCTTCCAAAGAAATCCCAGGGCTGATCTCCTTTAGAATGGACTGGTTGGATCTCCTTGCAGTCCAAGGGACTCTCAAGAGTCTTCTCCAGCACCACAGTTCAAAAGCATCAATTCTTCAGCACTCAGCCTTCTTCACAGTCCAACTCTCACATCCATACATGACCACAGGAAAAACAATAGCCTTCACTAGATGGACCTTAGTCGGCAAAGTAATGTCTCTGCTTTCGAATATGCTGTCTAGGTTGGTCATAACTTTTCTTCCAAGGAGTAAGCGTCTTTTAATTTCATGGCTGCAGTCACCATCTGCAGAGATTTTGGAGCCCCCCAAAATAAGGTCTGGCACTGTTTCCACTGTTTCCCCATCTATTTCCCATGAAGTGATGGGACTAGATGCCACAAAATTGCATCAGACCTAGCTAAATGAAAGTTATTTTGATTGGTTACTTGATTCATCAGATAAAGGGGATGGCTTGTATTTTCCTAGGAGTGACCCAATTCTGGCAAATAAGTTAAATATATTTCTATATGTTATGGTATTTTATTTTGATGTATATACTTGAGGTTAGAAATTTTTATTATGAAAGTTTTTCACCAGAAGTTTACACTAAGTAATGCATAAAATAATGTTTAAAATGTGAAGGTATGTAATAAGAGGAAAAGATATTAAAATCACATGGAAATAGGGGTTTCACTGGGGGCTCAGTGATAATCCGCCAGCCAATGCAAGAGACAGGGGTTCCATCCCTGGTCCAGGAAGATCCCACATGCCATGGGGTGACTCAAGTCTGTGTGCCACAACTACTGAGCCTGTGTTCTAGAACCCAGGAGCCCCAACTATTTTGAGCCCATGTTCTGCAACTGCTGAAGACTGAATGCTCGAAAGCCTGTGCTCCGCAGCAAGAGAAGCCACCAAAATGAGTAGCTTCTGCTCGCCACAACTAGAGAAAAGCCTGCATAACAATGAAGATCCAGCACCATCAAATAATAAATAAACTACATGGAAATATCATTGTTCATGATATTGATTGGCAAAAGCCTGAAAGTTTAACCACTCCCCATACACTGCTAGTAGGAATGCAAAACGGTACAACCCCTATGGAAATATGGCAGTGTCTACCAACATTACAGATTACATTTATCCTGTGACTCAACAGTCCCACTTGTGGAATCTATCATACAAGCTACACTTGTTTATTCGCAAAGTCGTATCCAACTCTTTTGTGATCCCATGGACTATAGCCTATCAGGCTCCTCTGTCCATGGGATTTCCCAGGCAAGAATACTGAAGTGGGTTTCCATTTCCTTCTCCAGGGCCTCTTCCTGACCCAGGGTTCGAAACTGTGTCTTCTGTATTGGCAGGCGGATTCTTTACCACTCAGCCACCAAGAAAGCCTACAGATACACTTGCATACATATAAAATGACAAATGTGTAGGTTAATTATTTAAATAACATAAGGTTGGAAAAGACCCAAGGGTCTATCACTAGGGGACTGATGAAATAAGCTCTGGAACAGCCTCATAATAGAGCACTATGCAGCTATAGAAAAAGAATGGGAAAGATCACTATGTGCTCGTATGGAAAGAACCTGAAGATACATAGTTAAGAATTTAACAGTAAGGTATGAAATAGTCCATAGAGAGGGTCAGCTTTTGTATAAGAATTGTGGGTTGTTATGCATTGGATTATTCCCCCACTGAATGATATGTTGAAGTCCTAAGTACTTGGGAATATGACCTTATTTGGAAATAAGGTCTTTGCAAATAAAATCAAGTTATGAAGAAGTTATTAGCATGGCTCTGATCCAACGTGAGTGGAGGTTAGAAATTTTTATTATGAAAGTTTTTCACCAGAAGTTGACACTAAGTAATGCATAAAATAATGTTTAAAATGTGTTCTTGTTCTTCAAGAAGAGAACAACTTCAAGTGAGGACAGTGACATACAGGGAAAATGACATGATAACACAGGTAGAAACTGGAGCGATGCAGCTGCAAGTCAAGGAACGCCAAGGAACGCCGCCACCAGAAGCTAGAAAAGGCTAGGAAGGAGTCCACTTGGAATCTCAGATGGAGCACAGCCCTGCTGATGTTTTGATTCCAGACTCCTAGCCTCTAGAGCTGTGAGACAGTACATTTCTGCTGTGAAAGCCATCCAGTTTGTGGTCCTCTGCTACAGTAGCACAAGGATGTTAACCCACGGGGCAAAAGATCAGATATAGCCATGTTGTTTGCATATACATAAAACTGAAAGAATAAAGTGAGAATCAAAGTGGCTTCCTATTGAGGTGAAGGGAAACAAGATGAATGAAGACAAATGTGAGATGTCTCAGTGTACCCCTTTTATAATTGTTTCCATATTTAAGTAATAATTATTAATCAGCATCATCATAAGAAGTAATTGGGGAGGAGGCATTACCATTATTCAATGGCAAGAATAAGGGAGTCCTGGCAATTGCTAATCTTTCTTGTAATTTCAGATCTAACCATTCAATGCTTGAACATTTCCCTCCCACCATTTGTAAAGCAAAATTCTAAAGCACGTTTAAGAAAACTCACCTATTCAATGACTTCCCAAGAGATAAACTTTCTCTACTGTTCCATAAATATTCACCTCTACCTTCAAGCCTCTGTTCATGTTTTTCTTTCTGAGATTCTCTCCCTTACCTTTCGGCTACTGCAAACATAACTCATCCATTAGTTTGGCTCAGATATTACCTCCTATCCAGAGTACCTTTTACCATCAATTCTCAGTGATTGTTATCTTACCTTTTTTTCTGGTCACTTTACTTTTTAGAAAAAAACCTATATTATGTCATGCAAGTCTTGATTATACACTGTCTTTGATCATTCTCGATTTGGGAGAATTTGTCTCACCAGTTTCACTACATTTTAAGCTCCTTTGTATGTAGAGATGGTACCTGACAAGCTTGTACAGTTTTCTATACATTCTCTCCTTTGGCCATTCTCTCATCCCTTAGTTTCAATTAACACTTCTACTTAGGATAACATCCAAACCTGCCTTCTTTCACTTCTAGATCTCCTCTCCCCTCATTCTCCCTTCACGAGGTTACAACCACACTGGTCTTTTTTCCTATTCTCTGAACACATTAAACTACTCTCCATATTAGGATTTTTGTACTTCCTAAAATCCTTATCCCCCAGTCTTTATAAAAACAGGCCCTTCTCATCAGTCAGGCCTCGGTTCAAATGTCACCTTCTCTTCCTAGTGTAGCTTCTTTATCCTCAGACACCATCACATTATTCTCTTGTGTTATCCTCGTAGCACTTATTATCTGAAATTATCTTACATGCTTGCTTATTTTGTTATTGTTTGCTTCTCCTACTATGCTGTAAAGTCCATTAGAGGATCTTATCAGTCTTACAAATATAATCCCACACCTATGACAACATCTTGGCACATCGTAGCAGGTATGCAGAAAATATGTGTTGGATTTGTTGAAAAAACAACTGATGGAAATAATTGATCATTAATATTTTGTGAGTACTTTGTTATTTGCTTTCATTAAATCCTATGCCAGTGTTTGCTCTGTTGTGGCAGCCGAGGCGCATGCAGCTGCTGAAATGGGTCCCTAAGTCTCCCAGAGCATCAATCTCAGCAAGACCCCATGGAACTTGTAGGAGCACACCCTCAGAGTATGTGTAGTTGTAAATACCAATAGTGAGCATCCAGACAAACATTTCCACTGGAAATGACCCTAACATGAGAATAGAGGAGATTTTTAAAGGGATTAAAAAAAAAAAAGTCACAAAGATCAAAAGAATGGAGAGGGAGACAAGAGCAGACCTGAGGCCTCAATCACTTTTGAAAGCTGGAAAGCAGAATGAGAAGCCAGGAGAGTGGAAAAATCTGAATACCAGGTGCCTACTTGGGAATGTCATTGAGAAGAAGGCAGTTTGCACAGTAGAACCCCAGAAAGTTACAGGCTTGGAGATGCAAGTTTGGTGGAAACACTAAGAATAGGGGAGGAGATACAGAGCTTAAAATAGGGTCACTGATTTCAGGTTTAAAAAATGAGTAGTTATATTCCCACAGTAGGCCACATCTTTTCCTCTGAGCAGTTAAGAGATGCCCTAGGATGAAGGCTGAGCTGTTGGCTGCATGAGCAGCTGCTCCATGTTGGAGCAAGAGGAAAAGGGGCTTCAGGAGGAGTTTCTCCAGGGAAAAAACAAATGGGCTTGGTGGCTTAACTGCATGGAACAGACTATTTATTAACAGGACATGTTTTACAAAGGTATTGGAGAACTGAGACAAATTGTGACAAGACCAGAGAGCCAAGCACATAAAAATAATGCAGTCATCAACTCCAGGTGAAAAAGGTTGTACAGGCAAGGAAACAGTCACTTCTCCCTACTGGGTTTGGCAGAAAATAATACTTACATAGTAACAAGAAGTTATACATTAAAATTTTTTAAAATAACAGTGTGATATGAGGCAATGAAAGAAGGAACAACGGAAGTTCTGGTTTGGTGAAAGGGTGCTAACCCACCATCTTCTGGAACAGGAAGTTAAGAAAAAATAGCATTAGCATACCAAGCAATTGTGGTTTACAAGCATATTACGGCGATTCTTTTCACTTTCTACGAAGACAAAACTATTTTCGTATAGTACTAAGATATTATTTGCCTTTTCACTGTGTTAATATTTACACTGATGGTGCAAAAGCCACAATGGGTAAAATTGTTGGTGCTTTAGCAGCATAAAGCTGATGAGTGGTCACTGTGTTTTCCATTGTCACACTTGCAGTTTAAAAAAAAAAAATCCAGGTTCACTTAAAAATGTCATTGAGAAAAGGGAACCCTCTTACACTGTTGGTGGGAATGCAAATTAGTACAGCCAATATGGAGAACAGTGTGGAGACTCCTTAAAAAATTGCAAATAGAACTGCCTTATGACCCAGCAATCCCACTGCTGGGCATACACACTGAGGAAACCAGAATTGAAAGAGACACCTGTACCCCAATGTTCATCGCAGCACTGTTTATAATAGCCAGGACATGGAAGCAACCTAGATGTCCATCAACAGATGAATGGATAAGAAAACTGTGGTACATATACACAATGGAGTATTACTCAGCCATCAAAAAGAATACATTTGAATCAGTTCTAATGAGGTGGATGGAACTGGAGCCAATTATACAGAGTGAAGTGAGCCAGAAAGAAAAACACCAATACAGCATACTGACACATATATATGGAATTTAGAAAGATGGTGGTGTTAAACATGTACGCGAGACAGCAAGAGAAACACAGATGTGTAGAACAGCCTTTTGGACTCCGTGGGAGAGGGAGAGGGTGGGAGGATTTGGGAATATGGCATTGTAACATGTATGATATCATAAGGGAAACGGATTGCCGGTCTAGGTTCGATGCAGAAGGCTTGGGACTGATGA
>SJYA01003205.1:2426341-2538623 GCA_006410615.1 Neotragus moschatus
ACACAGATGTGTAGAACAGCCTTTTGGACTCCGTGGGAGAGGGAGAGGGTGGGAGGATTTGGGAATATGGCATTGTAACATGTATGATATCATAGGATTGCCGGTCTAGGTTCGATGCAGAAGGCTTGGGACTGATGAGTGGGGATGATCTGGAGGGATGGTGTGGGGAGGGAGGGGGAAGGGAGGGGGTCCGGATTGGGAACTCAGGTACACTTATGGCTGATTTACGTCAATGTATGGCACAATGAGTACAGTATTGTAAAGCAAAACAAACTAAAAAAATAAAAATTAATTAAAAAAAATGTCATTGATTAAGCAGTAAAAGTCACCTCAACCTTGAGTCCACATCTTTTTAGCATTCTGAGTGGTGAAATAGGAGGTAGCACACAGCATTTCTACTGAATATGGAAGAGCACTTGTGTGGTTTTTAAAGCTGAACTAGGCACCTAATGCATGAAACAATGTCTTGAAAGAACAGCTGACAAATTATGGTTATTCATATTTGGGTATTTGGCAGACATTTTCTCCAAAAATGAAGGAGGTAAGCCTGTTCTTTCAGGCAAAAATAACTGATAACATTTGTTGCCAAGGAAAGAACTGGGACTTTTAAGGAAAAATTAGAGTTTTGGAAAGCTTGTATCTCCCGTAGTGAGTTTAGGGCTTCCCAATACACAAAGAGATTTTCGGTGAAATCAGTGATGATATTCACAAATACTATTTAAAAATATATAATAAAATGTGTTAAAATTTGGAAGATTTTGTTTTCCAAAGGACCTATGCGTGACGTTATCCATTCGACAAAGGGTTTTATTACAGCAGGGTACAAAAGTTCATTGGTATGGTTTCAGATTTCATATTGCAACTGACTTTTAAGAAACTACTCCTAGTTGAATTTTCATGTAATATCAGGTTAGAATAGCCACATTACCTGATAAGTCTATTAAAATATCCCTCCTGTTTCTAATTACATACCTGTACAATGCCATATTTTAAAGATTAACTTCAGCCCAAACATATCACAACAAACCAAATGGAGAAGCAAATATGAGAATCCAACTGTCCTCTGTTAAGCCCGACTTTAAAAGAGATTTGTAAAAAACATAAAACAATGCCACTCTTGTAACTCAAAATTTGAGGGGAAATACAGTTACTTTTTCATAAAATTATTTATGTGAGGGTGTTTATCACAGTTTTTTCTTATTCATTTCAAAATAACAGTTTAAAATATTTCTCAATTTTAACTTATGATAATTATGGATATAATTCACATAGATAAAACCCCTTTTGGGTCTCATTAACTTTTCAGATCGTAAAGGGGTTCTGAGAACAAAAAGTTTGAGAACCACTGGCATATTGTTTAGAAATTCAAAGATGAATAAATAGGAAACTGCCCAAAGAGTTGAAAGTGGTCTTTTTTTCAAAAAAAAATTATTTGACTTTTAAAGCAATGTACATTTATTCATTTGATAAGGCAAATATGAATAACTATTTCAAAACAGATGTACAAATACCTTCCCATATATAAATGTTATAAGGTTGTTTCTTTAGATAACGTTTCTCTTCTTTACCAAAATGAGAGTGGAAACATCTATGAGCAATTGGACAGCCTGAAGGTGATAAGTGGAGTGATTCAAATGCCCAAACTCTCCGTCAGAAGCATTTTTGTCTTTACTCAGATGCCCAGGATGGCTTCAGCCAGCTCAAAGGACAGCCAGTAACCGTCGTCATTCCTACTTTAACACCATGACCCGCTCAGAAATAATGCACTGGTCAGGCTACCTTCTGAAAAATATATTAAAATGTACCCAGCTACGCTGAAGACTTTTGAGGGTCAGGAGGAAACATGCTCTCCTCCAATGTCTGTCCGTGTTAGGGAATGCTTTCATGTATGTACCCTGCCCAGCTGCATGTTTTTAGAACTCCAAATCTTCATGACACTTACAGAGAGGCAGTGGGTGCCAGTCGTGATTCATGGCTCAGCAGAATTGAGTCAGTGATCTGGGGAAATGGGACAAGTCCAAATGATAAAGAAGGATCCATCTTTAATGCACTAAGGACAGCTTGCCAGACCTGGTCATTTGGGTAGTTACCAAGGTTCTAGTTACCTGGAAATGAAGACACTGAAGAGACATGTTTTTTAGATTTATCTGGCCTTTTAAGCTGAAGATCACCATTCGGCTCTTAGGCTACTGTTTTGTCTAAAATGTGGTGTGGCTAAATATCATGACTCATTGTTTTAACACATTATCAACTTCTAACCATAATTTGAATGTGTTATTCTGACTCACCAGTAATAATGCTCTTTAAAAGAATGATTACTCAGACTCTTCCTTTAACCCTGCCCTAGCCTTTCCAGTGTCCCTGTCCCACCTCTTATTACTCCCTCTTCTGATACCCTGTTTGTTTACTTCATAGACCCTACATATCACTTATAATTATAAGCTTACTCATTGGCTTCTTTGTTTAATATCTCTCCCCCTTACTGGCCAATAAACACCACAGAGCAGAGATTATCACACGTGTTTGATTTACTGCTTGTTTATCTGGTTCCTTGCCCAGGGTATGACACATCAGAGCTGTTCCCAAAAATGTTTGTTGTATAGATGTTAAATGAATGAATTCAGATTAGGATTATTATAGCCTTAAGTCTGTTTTATTTTCATTTTTCAAGAAGGCCTGGGGACTAATGCCTGATCTATTTTTATCTATTTATGGCTGTGCTAGGTCTTCACTGAGGATGCCTGATCTCTTAAGGAAAGAGTGTAAGGCCTGAAACAGCTAAATGGTAGTTTACTTTTTGGGTTGGCCACAAAGTTCATTCAGGCTTTTCCATAATGTTATAGAAAAACTGGAATACATTTTTTGGCCAACCCAATTCTTAATGACATCTTCACTCTCTCCATGCATCACTTCATATAGAAAGTGCAACTGGAGTACATTGGACAGTAAAATAACAGTAGATAATTTTTACCAGGACTCACAGTTATGTCAGATTTTGTAAAACAATTCAATGTTTTCTATGTCCTGTTTGACCACTACCGAGGTAACAAACTTAAGTCTTCGTGTCCACTGGCTATATTTCACACATGGGAATATGGAGGTAAAAGTTGGGAGGGTATGTCTATGCTTTAAGTTTTATTAACATTTATTGAGTTCTTCGAGGTAGAAAATTCTTGGTAAACTAGGCACAAGCTATAAAAACTAAAAACCATGAAGGAAACTTTGATACTAAAGTTAAAAAATCTAATTATCAAATGATACCATAAATAAAAAGACAAATAAAACTGAGAGAGAATATTTTCATAACACATAATGTCATATAGTTAATCTCCTAATCATATTTTTAAAATTCTTACAGATCAATAAGAAAATAACAAACTGATAGAAAAAGCGAGTGAGAGATGTAAACAGGCCCTTCATAGAAAATGAACCCTATATGTTCAATAAACATATTTTTGAAATTTTCAACCTCATTAGTAACTGTGGAAATGAAAATTTAAATCACAAAAAACCTTCATACTCATCAGATACCATACCCATCAGATCTGCAAAATTAAAAGGTCTGATAAATCCATGTTGGCAATGATGTAGAAAAACCAAAACTCTTATATAGTATTGGTGGGAATGTAAATTGAAACAATTCCTTTGGAAAATAATTTGGTGTAATTATAAAGTGAAGTTGTATGCACTCTGCCAGCAGTTCTATGCCTAAACATACTCATGCGTCAGGAAAACATACTAGACCATTTATAATAACATCGTTCATATTAGGGAAAAAGCTGATAACCACCCAAATGTACATTAATAATATAATTCTTTAGCCTTATAGTAAAATATTTTATAATAATGAAAATGAATGAACTAGAGTTACACACAACATCATAGATATACCTTTTAGAAAAAATTCAAGTAGCAGAATAATACGTACGTTATGATTCTACTCATATAAACACGTTACAACATGTAAAATTTGCTATTTTTTAAAAACTTTATTATGCATGCATGCATGCTAAGTCACTTCAGCTGTGTCTGACTCTGTGACCCCATGTACCCTGTCAGGGTCCTCTGTCCATGGGATTCTCCAAGCAAGAATACTGGAGTGGATTGCCATGCTCTCCTCCAGAGGGGTCTTCCCAACCCGGGGATTGAACTTGCATCTCTTAGTTCTCCTGCATTGGCAGGTAGAACCCAAAACTTTATTATGTGAGCTTAAAAACTTCCACAAAGTAGAAAGACTATGTAATGAACCCCTACGTACATATCACTTAGCTTCAACAAATTATCAACAAATAGCAAATGTGTTTTTTATATATTCTACTTTGTCCTACCTTGACTTATTTTAATGTAAATATAGGCTTTTCTGTCCCTGAGGCTGGGAAAGATTGAGGGCAGAAGAAGAGGGCGTAAGAAGATGAGATGGCTGGATGGCATCACCGATGCAATGGATGTGAACTTGGGCAAACTTCGGGAGATGGTGAGAGACAGGGAGGCCTGGTGTGCTCCAGTCCTTGGGGTTGCCAAGAGTTGGACATGACTGGGTGACTGAACAACAACAACATAGGATTTTCTGTCATTCCACCAATAAATACTTCTGTTCCAGTATTGCTTAGGAACATAAGGATATGTTATTAAACTGAAGAAAAACTGTTAAGAAAAATTTAAAGAGAAAACACAAGATTTGGGCTAGTGGTTACCTCTAAGGGGAGGAGGAAGGGACAGGATCAAGAAGACATGCAACTTAAAAATAATACTAATGAGGGCATACAGATAGATGTGCCATTACTCTTATACCATATCTGTACTTGTAGATATTCTTCAGTATTTATTTAAAAATGCACTTCTAAAGCAATTCAGAAAGTTCAGTCTGGTGATCCTTGTTCATTTTGGGAGTAGAGATGAGGAGGTTGGGAGATTGATTAGAGAAGGTCAATGGCCACCATGACAGGGCCTTCTACAGAATTCCTTGGAGATCTTATATTGTAGCCCTTGGAGTTGGTGGCAGCACAGAAGCTTCACCCAACTCTTGCCTTGAAAACTTTCAAAGTGAAATGATATTTAGCATGGCCCAAGAGGGAAGAGGGCTTCCCTGGTGGCTCAGACAGTAAAGAATCTGCCCACAATGTGGGAGACCTCGGTTCGATCCCTGGATCATGAAGATCCCCTGGAGAAAGGCATGGCAACCCACTCCAGTATTCCTGCCTGGAGAATCTCCAAGGACAGAGGAACCTGGTGGGCTACAGTCTATGGGGTCACAAAGAGTCAGACACAACTGAGAAACTAAGCACAGCACGAGAGGGAAGAGCAAGAAGAGAGGGTTGCGCTGGAAGCAGCCTACATTGCCAAAGTTTGCGAGGGCAGAGATGTGGTTTTCCCATGGGCCAAATGGATACCACACAAGGTAGCTTGGTTTTCTGTCTGACAACAGACCCTACCTCAAAGGATGACCAGCTCGGGTGAGGTGACATCAACAGAAAGAGGCTGTGGGGAGTGTACTGAGGAGTAGGACTGAGAAGCAGATGTTAGAACCTTAAGTAGAGATTGCAACATCTGGCTTAAGGTACAGAGTCAAGGGCCAGTCCCCCTGGGTGAGGAGGTCTCCAAAGAGACTGCGAAAGTTCTTAGCACAGAAACAAACAGCAGTTTGGTTAAAACACAAATATCTGGGCCTGCCCTTTAGAGAGCTTAATTCAGTAGGTCTGAGGTAGAAGCTCATTTGCATATCCACCAAGATTCCAAGTGATGCTGACCTGTTGGTCCAGGGACCCACATTGAGTAGCTTGTTCTGGGAGGCTTTTCAACAGAGAGTCTCTATCCCTGTTCTCTGAACTTACCCCAAACCATTTCTTCCTTACTCTTCATATTCTGGTGTCATTAGTTCTTCCAGTTCCGTAAAGTCAGTCATTGTCTCACTGCCTCATATATATTATTTCTTCACCCCACAACACTTTTCTGTAAACCCCACTTTGCTAGGCTAACCTCTCATCATCTTTTCTGTCTCAGCTTAAATACTTTTAGGCAAACCTTCCCTAGTCCATTCACAAGGTTTAGTCCCTTTGTTATATGCACCCTCCTTTATAATATTTATCACAATTATGATAATGTAATCACTGGGATTTTTGCCTGTAATCTTTACTAGACCCTAAGATACAGGACTTCCCTGGTAGCTCAGACGGTAAAGTGTCTGTCTACAATGTGGGAGACCTGGGTTCAATCTCTGGGTTAGGAAGATTTCCCTGGAGAAGGAAATGGCAATCCACTCTAGTACTATTGCCTGGAAAATCCCATGGACAGAGGAGCCTGGTAGGCTACAGTCCATGGTGTCGCAAAAAGTTGGACACAACTGAGTGACTTCACTTTCTTTCAAGATACATGAAGGTAGGAGATTTTCCTTGTTCACTGCTATAATCTTATTGGCTCTAGGAGTACATGGCACATAATGGACACTTTACATTTGTTGCATGAATGAGTGAATGAAGGTAGCTAGATTGCCCCGAAAGGTAGAAGAAAAAGCCCCTAAATAATGTAACATTTAAAAATACTTATATTTTACATTACATATCATATATAATTATTTATATTTTATATAATTTAACATATCCTTTGTCTTTATAACTGATTTATTTCCTTTTTATTCCTCAGCGTGGCATTCACAGGCAAATGTCCAGAAGTAGCAATAGCAAAAACTAAACAGCCAAGTCAGACATCAGCATCTATAAAAGGTAAATTTTTACTGCTTCAGAGGGCTACGTACAAGGAAACATACTTAGTGTGACCCAGCTGTACATTCCTGGGAAAAGAATTTCGAGTCAGGATACAAAAAGGGATCATGGCCATTTGCTGTGAATTCCTGCACTCTTTCATCTGTGGGTAACGCATGAGTGTATTTCAGCTCCTCCAATGAAGCTATGTCCCAAATTAACAAGCTATCAAAAACAGCTAGCTTTAATGATACAGGATCCTACCCTTACAACACAATTTTCTTCCCAGTCAACGTGGAAATCAACAAATATAGGCCAAAAGGATTTTTCAGTTTGCTAAACTAGGATTATAGAAACATGGGTAAAATACGGAGAACACACCAAGGCACATACATACAAGGTTAGACCTCAGTTGCCAGGTATATGCATTATATTTTCTTACAAAAATAGAAAAAAGGATACTTTTCTTTTTGACTGTACTGTTTTCCTTTATGGCAAACCAAAGCGCCTCATTCTTATAATGCATTTTTAAAGGCATTCTCTCAATCAAAATCTGTGCTCTTGGGTTCTATGGAGACGCTTTAGGAGTTTCAGTGGTGAGCAAGCAGGCAGGACTGCATGCTTCCTCCACCCCAATCCTCTTCAACCCCAGAAACACTAATCTCATCTTTAAGAAATCTGTGTGTGTGTGTGTGTGTAAAGTATGTATTGGGGTAACATAACATATTTATTGTGAGGAGAAAAAAGGGGGGAGGAATTACTGCCAAAAGAAGGTTGGAAAAAACCTTGCCCCAGCCTAGCATAACTGGATGTTAGTTCCAAATGTTACCTGTATTTATAGTCCCTTTGTAATGCCAGAGATACTGTGTCCAAATTTCCCAGTGTCCAGGGCATTCCTTGGAATGTCTCCAGTTCCACTACCCTCTCGTTTGCCCTTCAGTCCTCCGTTTCTGACTATCTATTGGATATGGTCCCTCCACCTCCTCAGACTCAAATCATCCACCTCCTCCAGTTTCTCAGACCTTGACAGTGACCCCAGGGTTCTCTGAGGTCCCCAGCTTCAAACTTGTGGAGTCAGTCTTTTACTCCACAAGTCCTTCCTAACTAGTCACTCACCAAGTTCAGCTTGGTTTCTTTTCTTCTAAATATCGCTCCCTCACAGCTTTTCTGTGCTTTCCCACAGCCCCTACCCCTGTCTGATATCAGAGTGTCTGATGCCTGGAATGCCTTTCACAGCCTCCAAAGTGCCCTTGGGGCTCCATTTGTTTGGGGTCTAACTCATTCATCCAGACCTATTCTACTTAAATTCTCCCTTTTATCTTAGTATGTCCTTATACACAACCTTAAATGCTTTCCACTTGATTTTGAAACCAAGTCAGAACTATTCTACTTGGCTTTCAAGGCTATTCGAAATCATCTGGTTCCACTCTTGTCCAGTTAGGTCAGTCTCCTTACTGTCATCTAAAAATATTACTCTGCCAGCATCTGTACTTTTTGTAAACATATTGAGTTGACCTGGCCTAAAAGGACCTGTTTCTCTGCCTACTTCTTTTTCTCTTATCTTTCCTCACCTGTTGTCCCATGTTCCTCACATAGCCAAGTATTTGCAGTTCCCTGAAAACATTTGTCTCTGGGTCTTTCCACTTGCTTTCCTCTTCCACCTTAAGTTTTCTCAACTGAAGTGGCACCTCCAGCATCAACACTTCCTTCATCCTGCCCTTCAGGCCAAATATCAGTCTTCCTTTGGGCTGGCATTGCATTCCATACATACTTCTGTTACAGCCCTTATTACACAGTATTGCGATGTTTTGATCATATGTCTGTCTGATTGCTCTATTAGACTGTGAGGTACCCTCTTAGAATAGTTTTACACTTGATTTCAAAACAAGGTCCTTGACCTCCAGTAGCTCCCAATTGTTTTGTACTCTCAATGAGTCACTTTAGTAACTCAGTACCTATTTGTTGAATGAATAAATAATTGAAATTTCTATTTAACTTCTTCTTTCTTCAAGGTTCAGCTAAAATTCCCTTATGTCTCTGAAGTCTTCTTTGACCTATCTAGTCCTCCAGCCCTTCATTGTCCTATAAAAATTAGGGTGAATTCTTTATTATCATTTTTATTGTAATATAGTATATTTACATGTAATGTTAGTTTCAGGTGTACAGCAAAGTGAATCAGTTTATATATATATATATATCTCCACTCTTTTTTTACATTCTATTGAGAGTAGAGTTAGGATGATTTCTTTAATTGAGGTTGCAAGTTCCTTGAGAGCAGGGACACAGGTTTATGTTGCCTGTGTCATTGTATTGGTCACAGTGCTGAGTTTAGAGTAAAAGCTAGGTATGTATACTTGGTTTCTGATTAGAGTTATATAAATTTTATATGTAGGAAAATAAATTTCATTGAATATTCAAAGGGGATTCCTTGAATATTCATTGGAAGGACTGATGCTGAAGCTCNCTTTAATTGAGGTTGCAAGTTCCTTGAGAGCAGGGACACAGGTTTATGTTGCCTGTGTCATTGTATTGGTCACAGTGCTGAGTTTAGAGTAAAAGCTAGGTATGTATACTTGGTTTCTGATTAGAGTTATATAAATTTTATATGTAGGAAAATAAATTTCATTGAATATTCAAAGGGGATTCCTTGAATATTCATTGGAAGGACTGATGCTGAAGCTCCAATACTTTGGCCACCTGATGCAAAGAGCTGACTCACTGGAAAAGACCTTCATGATGAGAAAAATTGAAGGCAAAATGAGGAGGGGATGGCAAAGGATGAGATGGTTAGATAGCATCACTGACTCAATGGACATGAGTTTGAGCAGTGAAGGACAGGGAAGCCTGACATGCTGCAGTCCACGGGGTTGCAAAGAGTTGGACACAGCTTAGCGACTGAACAACAACATCAAAAACAGTCTGTTTAGACAACTGTAAGTTTTTTCTTAATATGATTACTGTGATGAATTCAGATAATACTTAGTGAATACGTATTAGTTTCCTGCCATCAAACCAGTGGCTGGGATATAGGCATGAATGCTATCACTAAAGAAATTCTTTCCAGGTAAAAATGAGTATTGCTGCATGGAAGTTGTGTATATTTCTTTCACTCTTAAATTTGTAAATATTTAATTGGTTGACTAAGTAGTTTCTGAGTAACCACCATATTACTTTGTTTTGGGAGGAATGAGTATTTTTCACTCATTCTCTTGAGTGATTTTTCTCACAAGAGCCCCGAGTCTTTTTTGTGTTTGAGATTGTCATGATTAAGAATGGGGAGGATGAGTCTTGAGTGACCTGGTCTAATTTTTTTGAAAGGATCCAATCTATGTCCAGAAACTAGTGGAATGGATAGAACTAGTCTAAGTAAGCCATATCTGTGCCATAACTTCAGTGCTCACCAGCTTACTTAGACTGACCAGATGCCACTGAGTGGTATCCATCATGGTGCTATGATGACATCTTGCCAGCCTCACTGACCAGTCTCAGGGAGTGTCATCAGGCATGTGTAGAGAAGGGTAGACACTTCCATTTGTTATGCAGTTCCAACCCTTTGCCACGTCTTGGGCCAACTGTCTCACTCCTGATTGAAATCTAAGTCGAGTTTCTGGTTTTCCTGTTTCTTTATCCATTAATATACTCATAATCTAGTGACTAATGTATTATGCATGACTGCTATAGGCTAGAAGCTATGCTTGGTGCTCAAGACACTCCTTTCCTAAGGAGGTCAGTTGTTTAACTAGATAGTAACATGTATATGCCATTGTAGAAATAGTATTGAGTATTGCCTTATGGTGACTCTGAAAAGCAGAATTCAATATATAAATGTTTTTAGACTAGAATTCCTTTAATCAATAAGCATACATAATTTAAAATATTATTATTAATACAAGTGCTCTTACTGCCCTATAATATGATTATTTTGCAAAAAAGATGATACCCTGCTTATATACCTAGAATAAATCAAAAAGTATATAATAAATACATGTAAAATAAACTTTAAATTGATCTTTACCAATTTTTTTGTATCTTTATCCTATCACACTTTTTCTGTTATTTGGCTTTTTTTTTTAATTAAAAACTATCATAGGTATTTGTTGAGTATAGATCATAAAGACTTTTTTTAAGCTATAGGCTGTAGGCTCGTGCTAATAATGTGGCCATTAGCCGCATGTGGACACTTGGAATGTGGCCAATGCAACTGAGGAACTGAATTCTTAACTGTATTTAACCTTAATTAATTTAAATGTAAAAGCTGATACTCAATTCAGTTCTGATAGAACTTTCAAATATGGAACAACTTGGATCTTACACTATAGTTTTTCAACTGTATATTTTTTGAATTCTAAATGCACATTAAGTATTTCCTAGAGAAATTTATCATCCATACTGAGATGTGCTATAAGTACAGAATTCACATTAGATTTTGAAGCCCTACTGTGACAAAAGGAATTTAAAATGTCTTATTAATAATTTCCATATTGATTAAATGTTGAAATGGTAGTATTTTTTGAAGTATATTGGTTGAATAATATAGTTTTTAAAATCAATTTCACCCCAAGTTATTTTATTTTTTAAAAATTTGACTATTATAAAATTTTAAATTGCACATGTGTCTAGTATTATACTTCCATTGGACAGTGTGCTTTAAACTCTGTTTTTCTCAAAGGGAGTATATAATCTTTGAAACCACATACTTGAAAGATAAAATTAGAAGGATCACAATAGATGGAAAGTAATTACCAAGCGTTACTAATGGGGCATTTTTACCTTACTTGAGGTGGTGGAATTCCTACCACTATGCAGTCCAACTGTACTCTGGTTCCTTCTGGAACTTCTCTGCTCCGTAACTTTTGTGTGAACCGGGGGGGTTGCCCCAGAGGTTCTTCATAGTACAAAGAAGAAGGAGAGGACCCTGGGGTGGTGTCTCCACTGGCCGCCTCACCAGCAGCCTGCTCAGCTTCACGTCTCTTAGCCTCCTGCTGTTCTAGCGCATGGTTCACTTCATTATCCCTGGTATCTGCAGGGATCGGTATGGGAACTGAAGATCTTTCTCTTCTTTCTGATAGATCTGGGAAACTGGAGCTGTTTTCCTGAATAACTTGGTTTTGCGATTCCAGTTTACTCTTGTGGTTTTTGCAGGTACGAGGTCTAATCCTTTTGGAGCTGTGGGCTTTGAAAAGGGATGAGAGCTCTTCAATGAAATCGGCAGCCTTATTTAAGAATACTTTTTTGGACTGGGCTTCAGAAGTGTACTGTGGCCTTTTTGTCTCCTGGAGGCTCTCTTTAGAGTTGGTAGGGCTTCGAGAGTTATCCTGGCAGAAGTTAGGATCAAAACTTGATATAGATGAGTGTTTCGTCTGATCAGAAGAAAAACGTTTTCTAGCTTGAGCTTCATCTGCTTTCTCCAGAGGGTCATAGTTAATTGCCAGTCTTGCCAGATTGACACTTTCATCTAATTCTTCTTGGCTCAGAAAGGCTGAAAGATCTGGAAGATCATCTTGGCCTCCTCCACCTTCAGCAGCTCCAGAAGAACCCCCAAAATGGAAAGGGTTGGAGGAAGGCTCTGCTCGACTCCTCTCATTGTTCCCCCGATGCCTAGTTTCAGCCAAATAGCTTTCTCTTAGAAGCTGAGATATGGAAGTAGAAGCTTCTAGGCTGTCGTCTTGCATGCTGTCACAAAATAGCGATAATGACAAAATGTTTAGATTATTTCTAAAGAATAATAGGTCTGTATTGATTATAGCATGATAGGTACTTAAGAACGTAAACCTTAAAATTAAAATTGCCTAATTTTGATAACTTTCACAAAGTTTAAAGACTTCTCATGCTGTAAAATGAAGAGGAACTGAATGAAGTTCCCCTGAAACTGGAAATAAAAGCATGGGTGATTATCACTTTATTAAATTAATCTTTAAATATGAGTTCAATTTTGAAAGCTATGCTATAACTATAGAGACATTAAATATAGTTTCTAAGCACAATTTTGATAATATCTATAAAGGGCTTTTAGTTTTAGAGTACTTTATCATACACAGAGATTTTCTCTCCATCCTTTCCCCTTTCCCCTGAATGTAATAAAATAACAGAAATTAAAAGATTTTGATAAAATAATCTTGTTACTGAAAAATAAAAACCTGATCTAGCTCATGAAAATAAATAATGTTTTTATGACTAGAAACTAATTGTTGAAATTCAGTGTTGTTTGTAGGCTCAATCTGCTCTTGAAAACTATAGTGATTTAGCTTTTTCAAATAAGGTATAATTGATTAATTTCTATAAGTGTGTGAGTACACCTAGATTTAAAAAAAATCTCTTAAAGTAACATTGATGAAGAGGGGATATGGAAGACAGGGAAGTGGGGTTCAATACAGGACACTTTTCACTGTATACCATTTTCTTACTTTTCAATTGTAATTATATGAATATGTTATAATCAATTATATAGTCTCATAAGTTATATGAATATATTCAAAAAATAAATAATTTATAAAGTCTTATAAAAATAGTACAGTAACTTTCTTTCAGTATAGTAACTTTAGCTCAGTCCCCAGGACTAGAAGTTTGGGTAATGCAAACCACTGTCATATTGTCATTACACCCATTTTATTTACTCAGACATTTACTAGAGGGCTAGCCAGCTCGTGACCCATAGGGTGTTACTCCTCTCTTTCCTCCATAAGAGATGTAGCCAGCTAATTACAGTATTCTTCCCACTGACCTTCACTTTTTTAAGTCTCCATTCCCTCAGCTACCACCAACCAATCAGAGCTAGTCATGGAGATGAAGCTCGTTTGCCATTCTTGGCTACTGTGCGCTACTATTTGCCATTCCTGGCCACTGTGTGCCTTGTGCTGGAAAGGTGGACAGGAAAGTAATATCTTGAATATTTTCGGGCTTTAACATTCTAGGACAAATTTTATTTCAGTTAATTTCTCTTCCTTCTTTTATATGACAGCCTCACTTATAAGCAAAAATATTTGTAATACCACAATATATCACAAGTAGGGCTTCCTAGGGACTGCCCTACTTCTCATACTTTTAGAATGCTACTTAAAACTAACTTCTGAATTGACAAGGTAGGCAGTCACCTTGAGAGGACAATTAGAGATGGCTGAAAGGATGACCTACAGCAAAATATTTTTCCATCTGCTAACCACAGGCTGAGACTGACACCACTGGAGCCACTTGTTTGGGTAAAGTTTATTGTGCCCCCAAAAAAGATTAATTGAGGGACTTCCCTGGTGGTCCAGCAGCTAAGATTCCATGTTCCCAATGCAGGGGGCCTGGGTTTGATCCCTGGTCAAGGAACTAGATCCCACATGCTGCAGCTAAGAGCCGGCACAGTCAAATAAATGAATATGTACCTTAAAAAAGATTAATTGAAAATGCAGAGGGGTTGGATGGGTATGAAGATTTATCTACAAAGATATTCATCATAGTACGGATGATAATATTAAAAAAGTGGAACCATGTCCAATACAAATTGGTTAAATTATGATATACTCATTAAATAGAACTATATGGCTGTATTAAATTTTGAAGAACACTAAAGGATACACAAAATAGTATATACTAATGTAACTGAGAGCCCAGCAGAAAATGTGTCACTTTGTACATTTACTTTGTAGAGGAACAGTTAAAGATATTAAAATAAGGTACAAAATGCTATTTGAAAATGTGATTGAAAATCCTTTCCATTTGTAAATCAACTATCCCATTAACCTAGTTTGAGTTTATGTATATATTTAAATGCGAGAAGAAAAATTAGTGACCTATAAAATCAGGATGTCCCCTCAGTTAGATATTACTGTATATTGTGTACCTTATTTTAATATCTTTAACTGTTCCTCTACAAAGTAAATGTACAAAGTGACAAATTTTCTGCCAGGCTCTCAGTTACATTAGTATATACTATTTGTGTTTTAATGTGACTTTGTTTTTAACTGTTTAGTTTAAGATGGCTTTTATCGGGGGCAACATGGAGTGAGCATTGGCTTTGGAATCAGATAAATCTGTCTTCATATTCTGGCTTCATCTCTTAGGAGTTGTGTGTCTCTGAGAAAATTACCTAACTTCTCATATGTGAAACATGGATGATATCTATTTCCCAGGGGAGTGAGGATTAATAACATTATGAATGCAAATCTCTTAACAGGGCCAACCACTATAGTGAGCGCTCAACTGATATTAGTAAAAAGATAATACTTAGGTAAAAGGTGATGTTAATGTAGAAGAACTTCCAAAAAGTTTATATTTATAGTGCAAATACAGAATAAAATACTCATATAAGTAATTACTGCCCTCTACAACTATTTTTTTCTTTTTTTAAAGAAAAGGAGCCAACTGAGGTGTAAATGTGTACCTGTGTCGATGCTTAGTCACGAGAAATTATTATAACAAAAATTCCAAGTGTTCAAAATTAAGGATTTCTTTAATGTTTGAATGTAGCATTTGTTACCTAACACTTTGGTTCAAATCCTAATCCTGACAGTTCCTAGCTTTATAAACTCAAGAAAATTACTTAACCTCTATAAGCCTCAGTTTGCTTGTTTGTAAAATAGGGATAATAATGTAGCCATCTCATAGGCTGGAGGGTTATTAAATGGGCTTGGCATTTAGTAAACAGTCAATATAGGGTAGTTACTATTATTTATTATTATTTAACAACTGTGGCCACATACCATGATAAGAAATGGAAGTAGAACTAGTGACATAGCCTGATGCAAGGGCACACTTTGAAGAGAAACTGAACTCTAATTTAGAGTTAATTTAGCATATCTATATTCCATTGAAATAGTCTCATGAACAAACTATGCTGCCTTCAGATCTTTGTACATATCTTTGCTCAGGCTGCTCCCTGTCTTCATGTCTTTTTGCTATCTTATTGGCCCAAGTCCTATACAATCTTCAGCTCTTAGCTGAGACTTGGCCCTAGGATTTCTTCTTTTTGCTGAATTGGGTCCCTGTCCAATATGTTCCCCAAATTCACTGTCTTAACCCTCAAACACAGCCCTTATTTCAGTATATATTTGCCTATTTACTATTACCTCACTTTGTTTTGTATACCATCATCTCTGTGCACACACAGCATATAGAAGGTAAACAAAAAGTATCTGTTGAATTATTTTGTTCATTAGAACTTCCTACTAAATCTATTGTTTTTAAGTTACAGGCTAAAGTAAGACAGATAAATAGAAATATTTACAGAGGAAATTTATAGACACAAAGAAAAGATATAAATTGGTAAAAGCAGTAGGAAATTCAAAGTGACTTTCAAATTAAAATGCATTTATCGTGGACAAAATAACTGGAATTATGTGTTTTTTTCATACCAGAAGTATCAAAGAACATCTGATTATAATAAAAATAAACTAGTTTTGAATCTCAAGTCCAACACTAAATAATTTTACTATCTTGAGCAAGTCACTTAATTGTCTGAATCTCAGTTATCCTCATCTATCAAATGGGGTAATAACAATTTCATCTCAGTTAGTTCTTAGGTGGAAATGCATATATAAACTGTTAAACTGATAGATACTACCTAAAATAGGAAATATGAATATGTATTACTTTCTGTTTCAAGCATTAATTTTAAAACTATCTGTATAAAATTTGTACTTTTAAAAAACCTAAAAGCTATGGATAACCCTGCTTGCATTTATTCATCCAATAAATATTAATTGAGCATTTACTATGTGCCAGGCACTGTTCTAGGCCCTGTGGATTCATCAGTGAACAAAAGACAAAGTCCTTGCCCTCATGGAGTTGACATTCTAGTGGAGAGTATATAAATGTTAAGAAGAAAAATAAAGTAGGGCAAGGGAATAGAGAATGACGGGGTAGAGAAGAAGACGCGCTGTTTAGGTTAGGGGTATCAGGCAAAGCTTCTCATGCAGTGGAGAAGTTAGCCATGTGACCATTTGGGAGGAAGAATATTCCTGACTGAGGAGCAGTAAGTGTCAAGGCCAGGGAAGGTGAATGTTTGGTGTGTCTGAATCAAGCCCAGTGTTCCAGGAGGTGAGTCAAAAAGAAGAGTAGAGGGCTAGGGCATGTGAAGGCTTTCAGACCACAGGAAAGACTTTGAGTTTTGTTAAACATGTGAATGGGAAACCACTTTAAAGTTTTTTGAAGCAGATAACATGGTTTTGAAAAAGTTCAACTGTGGCTGCTGTGCAAAGAATGCAAGAAATGAATGCTAGTTGGGAATCAATGAGTGGTATCAGTGGGAGGTAGCGAGAAATGGTCAGATTTGAAGTATCTTTTGAAAATAGAGCTAGTATGATCTGCTGATGGGTTGAAAGTGGAATAGAAGAGAAAGAGCAGAGTCAAGAGTGTACTAGAATACAAGAGTCTATATTTGTAGCCTAAACAACTAGGTGAATGGTGGAATTATTTACTGGAATGAGGCAGAAGCAGGTTTTAAGAAGTGTTCTCTTGGACATTTCATTTGACAGATGTTGAAGTTCTCTTAGACATTTCAACCGATGTCTTCAGAGTGCTAAACATTGGACATTGCTTCCTTCTTTCTGCTGCTTACAAAATTGAAACAGATATTCCGCCATTTTCAAAACAAGAATCAGTAAATATCCTTGGAANCAGAAGCAGGTTTTAAGAAGTGTTCTCTTGGACATTTCATTTGACAGATGTTGAAGTTCTCTTAGACATTTCAACCGATGTCTTCAGAGTGCTAAACATTGGACATTGCTTCCTTCTTTCTGCTGCTTACAAAATTGAAACAGATATTCCTCCATTTTCAAAACAAGAATCAGTAAATATCCTTGGAAACAGATTGTGGTTTTGATGAAATGGTCTTAGGTTTGAAATGAGGCAATGAATGTGGTATCAAGACCAACTTCAGTAAATCATGTAAATTAATTTAGCCACATAGAATGCTTACTGAGTGTTCGTCACTTTATTTTGCTAAATATCTATATATTTTTTTCCCCTATGAATTTTCCTGAAGAAGAGATCTTACCTCAGGACTTACTTAAAATTTAAGAGTCTGGTTTATAGAAACAAAACTTAATGCTGATACCTTTGGACATATTTCCCAAGTCTTATTAACACAACAATATTCTTCTGTAGGTTCTAAGACTACCTTATCATTAGAAATATCATGAGTTATTAACTCATCTTTTGGTTATAATATGGATGTTTAAAGAGGGGCTTTGACAAAGAATTCGCAAAACCTTGTATGAAGTAATTTCAATTCAAAGATGGTTACTGAAGTTTTCTGGCTATGAAGTATTCTTAGGCATTAAGTGAAAAAACAAATCTGGTGCTAAAAGAGAGAAAGAAAGTGAAGTTGCTCAACTGTGTCTCTTTGCGATCCCAGGGACTGTAGCCTACCAGGCTTCTCCGTCCATGGGATTCTCCAGGCAAGAATACTGGAGTGGGTTGCCATTTCCTTCTCCAGGGGATCTTCCCAACCCAGGGATGGAACCCGGGTCTCCTGCATTGCAGGCAGATGCTTATCCTCTAGATCAACACAAAAACAATCTAATATATAATAGTTAACTTTGCCTAGAATAGGAAAAGATAGATGTCTTTAAGTAACTTACCTCTAAACGGAGGATGAACAGAATTACCCTGCTTACTTCATAGGGTTTATTTATAAAAGAACTTTATCTTTTTTTAAGGTTATTTTTAAATTTTTATTTTAAAAGTCTGTATTGACTTTGTTACAATATTGCTTCTGTTTTATGTTTTGTTTTGTTTTTTTGGCCACAAGGCATGTGGGATCTGAGCTCCCTAACCAGGTACTGAACTCACCCTCGCTGTGTTGGAAGGCGAAGTCTTAACCACTGGACTACCAGGAAATTCTCTGTGAAAGAACTTTAGACATGTAGAACACTATACAAAATCAAGGTAATCCTTTGCACTAGTATAAAGGATGCTGAAACCAGAGCCCCAAATTAGTATTTAATCTGAAATATTGAAACAAAGTAGTGTAGAAGTAAATTCTATGACCCATGGAAAGGTTAATGGAAGCCAAGTAAGAAGGCTTCAGGATTCTAGGGTGATTACTAAAACTTTCACAAAAATTGAAGTTTTATTTCACTCTCAATTCACCATTCATGATGAACTTAGTTCTTATACAGGACGTCCCAAATAAGAAAACTTTGTTAATTCTCATTAACTCAGAGATTCATTTTAAATAAGAAAAATAAGAAAAAGATTTAAATATTTTCAACTTTCTTCAGTCTCCTAATACTTGTGTCAATTTCCCTTGGGCGGTTAAGGATTTGAAAAGCGATAACTTCCTTAACTGACATATTTGCTAGATTGGGAAAGGAACAAGTACCCCAAATAGGTTTGTGATCTCAAGATCTAGTTGGAATTCAAGCCCTTGGTGGGAAGGCTCTGCTGGGCCCATCCCAGACCGTGGGGTGCACTGTGACTCCAAGTGGAGGTCTATGTAACACACGTAGTCTGTCCAGAGCTTGTCAAGGTGACTCTAATTATACATAAGCTCTAAGAGCTCTTTAGTAATTGCAGGTAAATAGTCACACCAACTTTTGTGCCCACCAAAAATGTAGCTGCTAAACACATATTCCTAAATTACTCAACAGACCATTTTGTCAGTACCTGGGTTGTTCCCTTTAAGCAAAAGCACAGTGCCATAGCAGTTCTAGAGCTCTTTGTTAGCTGTAAAGCACCATAGAAATTTAAGAAAATATCTCTGTGGTGTTTGATCCTTCTGTATCACTTAGAGGGAACAAGTTTAAAAAAATCTTTTCATTTTTTTTATCTTGTTATAGGCAATAACACCTCACAATAAGCGATGCCTTTGTCAAATCTCAATGTCAATGAAGGGAACTAATTATTCTGGGGTTGACAGTCTCATTCATCTTGTATTTTCAGGTTAATGAGCTGAGTTCATTACTCCTATTGCATCTACGAGTTAACTGCTAAAAAAATCTAGCTGACACCTTTTCATATATTAACTTTAGTCCATTAAAGATCTTTCACGGTGAAACCCAATTTACCTGCAGTCTCATTTCTCCAAAAGTAAGTGTGAAAATTCATCTCTGTAAATTCCAAAACCTAGTCAGGATACAAACTCATTCAATTTCTTATGTCCATGAATTGTGGTTCTGAGTCTGTTCCACTGAATATGTGCCTTTGTAAGCACCTTGAGCTGGAAAGTGTATTCTGTTATACAAGATGTATTAGAGTCTGGAATAGAGTCTTATTCAAAATTATAGACATATACAACACTAGGACTTTGATACATTGTCTCAAGTTCCAATAGCATTAGCCATATTCTGTAAGTGGGAATACAGACAAGCCTCCAGAATTTGGATAATGTCCAACTGTTTGTTTCATAGTCCATTATTATAAGATTCTGTAATGTTTATAATTTTGTCTCCTGACAAAGTTAGTGTGCATATATTTCAGATTTAATGAGATGGTCTTGATTTGAAATAGTTTACATATTGTCAAATTGTATATCAGGCAGCTTATATTAATTTTTGTTTAAAACTATGTTTATTATAGCTATAAGTCTGGATATTCTAGTTTTGTAGAAAAGGATGATATGTATTTTATGTGAAGTTAAGAGTTATTATTAAGGAGAGGGTAAAAAGTTATAACAAATTTTTAATTTAGACCTTGTAGAATTCATTTTATCATTACCAGTATGAAAGTAGCTGAATCATAACTTTTTGAGAAAGGAAACTGGTTATCTGTTTTACTTCTATCAAACTGATTGATGCTAGTATCTTTAACAAGTATGAATAAAAAGAAAAAATTTGTTGATAAGACAGTAAAATTTCTTAGCACTCTTACTGTAATGTTCACTTTTGGGAAATGGAAATACAGATTTACTCATGTTCTGCTTTTCTTTGCTTATACGATTATTAAAAAATAATTCAAGTTGTGCATCTAATTACTGCTAGTAGTGCAATGTACCAGGCCAAACACTTGCCACTGACTGTCAAGCGTCTTTCTGCTGCAGCTGAAAAGGGAGGAAGGGAGGGAGAGAGAGAGAGAGAGAGAGAGAGAGAGAGAGAGAGAAAGGAGAGAAAGAAAGAGCAATGTCCTTTGAGCAAGACTTTCTGCAGCTGTTGTGTACATTAATCCAGGGAGCAGATCTCCCAGTGCTAAATATAGCAAGCATATCCTTTTACATGATAAAAAAATGTTAAATGAAAGTCTTTAACTATGGAGTCATATTATTTTAGGTTTGATTTCCATTAAAAAGGAAATAGGCATTGCACACATATTCTCCATACAAACATTATTTTAATAAAAGAATGTATGGAAAATGCCAATGATACCCAAAACATGTCACGACTTCCTCTGTTGAGATATTTTCCCTTAGGATCTGAGTAGGCTGTGATCTCTGAGGGTCTCATCAACCCCCTGTAAAATCTGACCACGTAGAACACTTTATTTTTCATGTAATTTTGTGTCCCATCATACATAATTAGGAAGTTAGCCTTGGTTTCGTTGCACACAACAGAAATTAGGTCCCTGAAATCCCCCCTTTCCCATTGTCAGTTTCTTGTTATCAAAACACACTCGAGAACTTAAATCTGGATATTACCTTTCTTTTTTTAGTTGACCCAGATGAGGATGTCCAACCCAGGCACTCCACTGTGATGATAATTATCCAAGGAGAACGTTTAGATGAAAGCCCAGGAGAAAAAGAAAATTCTTCACGCCCTTGGAAATAGAGAGTAGCCGTCCATAGAGAGTGAGGAGTTAACCTTAGTTTCAGTGAAGATGGCTGTTAGAAGCTGGACAACCTGTCACCACCGGAGCCAGAGCATTTGTCAGCTCACAGGTCCCAAGTTATTTTGAGCTGTATAAACCATGTGCCTGTGAAACATTCCACCTGATTGGGTAGGAGAACACTGAGCAAAGGGATTCCACAGCAGGCCAGCACCTATGGGCGGTGGGGGTCAATCAGTTTTCCCACCTATAGAATTTCGCTTACAGCTAGAGGCCCAAGTTGTTTATTGATTTATGTTTAGAATTAATACTGGATTCATGATAGTACATTCAAAGAAAACGGCATTATTTTTGAAATATTTCAGAATTCTTAATTTTTAAGAGAATTAAACTAAATTCATGGGAAATTTACTCTCATTTAATCACTGATCCATTTTAGGAAATTTGGCTGTGAAAAGCCAGCATGAAGGTGAGGTCTAACATTTTAAAGCTGAGAGATCTTTTTATTTTTGTTTGTCCAAAAGCTTAGCAAAAGCAGATGATAACTAACATTAAAAGTTGGTAACTAGAGATCCCAGAAAAAATGGAGAGGAAAAAGCCTTCAGTCTGAGAATAAACCTGGTAACAAATTAGTTTGAACAAACTTTTTCAGAAAAAAAGAAATCAAGTACTGTTTAAAAGTCTAAATTACTGTATAATGCAATATATTACAAGTTCTGTTCATTTATTACTATCCTGGAATAATTTTTTTTGTATATTATTTTGAAAAGGTCTATGCCAGATTTCTTCTTTCACAAGTATTTCTGAACGGGAAAAAGAATCCTTAACCAAACCAACATCTGCTGAAAAACCTACTTTATCAAGGATAGTCTCTTTGATATGATTTCATACTTGTTCAGAATATGAATTTGAAAAAAAATTTAGCCCTATTATTTCAATCTCGGTGGAAGCCTGAGTCTTGAAAATTCAGATAAATGCAATTAGTTGTTTCTTAAAAGGGTCATTCTTAGATTTGGGTAGCATAAAATACATTTGTTTAAATCTACTTTTCTTAAATCACCAACTACTTGCAGAATTTCTTCCTGTTCATTCATTCAACAAATATTTATCTAATTAATGCCTACTAGGTACCAAGTACTGGGTCCGACTCTCTGCGACCTCATGGATTGTAGCCTCTCTGGCTCCTCTGTCCATGGAAAATGTACCGATTCTTGACCTCATGCTATTTACTAAGAGATTTGGGGGTATATATATATATTTTTTTTACCTTTTTCAGTCACCTTGAGACTCTATGATATATTGAATAGACTTAAAATTTGTTTAGTATGATCAAATCAGAAGCTTCACTACACCTTTTGTTAAAGAACTTTGAAATTACATGAAATGTAATGAAAAAGAGTATTGTGGAAAACTTTAAAATCATCCAGGTCAAAAGAACAGTTACTGAGGAGGGAAGAAGGCACAAGAAGAACTGAGTTATGTGGATAGATTATTTTCATTACTGCATTAATCTAAATCATCAATATACAGGGTAGTTTGCTCTCTTACCTAGTCCTGTTCTGAAATTAACCTACTTAATTGTGTTTCTGCATTTTCTATTTATGTAGATGCCCCAAAGATTTCTTCTTATTTAAAGTGGATTTTCTCCCCATTTATCCCATTCAGATCTTGAGGCATAATCAGTATAAGGACTACTAAGTCTTGAGTAGGACAGGGAAAAACAGAACCTCTGTTTCATTTAGCGCATAGATGTGCTACAGTTTGATCTTCCAAAGGGAATGTTCACACACAGTGCAAGTGAATACATTTCGACTTCCTTGCAAACTGTTCCATTATAAGCCTGATATCCTACCTTTCACCGAGGTATATGGAACACTGAGGTGGGAGGAGACCCATACTGAAAGATAAAATAGAGTTGGTTGGGCAGTAGAATTAGGAGTTAATAGGAAGAATTAAAATCCATTTTTTAAAAAATATTACAAAAGAAAGAGACAAAGAGCTTCTGAATAGCAGTAATATTTCTCCTCTCATTTTTACTGTAACATTTTTGAATACAGATAGTGTAAAAATTTTTTGAGCTCTTTGGGGGAAAAAGATGCATATAAATACTTTATATTATACTTTGCATACAATACATGAACCTTGTATTCTAAATTCCAGTTTTTAAAAATTGGTTTCTGCTCCCAAGTAATATAATATAACTTGCATATCATCTTACATTACACCACAAACCTACTAGTTGAGATTTTAACAGAGTTTATTGGTACAAAGAATAATTCTTAAAGCTTAAAAAATATATCTAAATTCAATATAGCTAAAAACAAAATTCATAAGCATCAGGTAAACACAAGGTTACATATCTTAAGCCTTACCCACAAAGTTGAGTGGCCCATCTAACACATGTGTTTATTGTGGTTTGAACATGATCCTGTGCTTGCCTTCAGCTGTTTTCTGAATTCAGTCACTCAGTTATACAAACAATTTACTCACGTTGGGGTGATCCACAGGAATGTCAAAGAATCTGGAAGATCTATGATACAGGAAGTCTTCACTTGGAGAATAAGTGTGTAAGAATCTGTGCTAGCAGGTTCATATAAAATTTATATAGCTATTTTCCCAAATTACTATAGATTTTTATCCTCTAAAAGAAATTTCTCACATATTCCAAACTTTCAATGAGTTTTGCTTAAAGTTCATAGATTTATATTGAGGTATGTATCAGATGAAAAGACAACAACAATATCTTATTTTTAAAGACAGAGACATAACTATTTTCTAATCTTTGCTAATGAGAAAAACACAATAGAGACAAGTTCTTGNCCGATCAGACAATGCATAACTCACGGGAACTATCGGGTTCAGATGCCCCAAAAGAATGAAATGAAACTTTTCTTAACGGGTGGGTCATGGATGGAATGAGACAGCTTCAGCACTTGTGCTAGCCTGAACGTAGGAAAGTTGGGTTTGGAAACTTCTTAGGTTCTGTAAAAGGAATGTGGGTAATTACAACAGGAATAAGACGAGCTTCCTGTAATTGTATTATTTAGTACGCGATATGTCTAAAAATCTGTATAGGTTTAGATGAAGTGAGCTCTTTGTTACCGTGTCTATGTAAGCGAAGAAATATTCAGTGTACTGGAAAGTTCTACAGATTTCGCCATCAGACTATCAGTGTCCCAATCCCCATTTCTGTTCTTGAAAAATCGACAGTGCCTATGTTATTTGCAGTTTTTTCCCCCATCTTCAAATAATTGTCTCAAGGGTATAGATAGACATAGATTGCTTTGGGGAAATATTTTTCAGTCATGGTTACCACTCGTAATAGAAAATGTAGAATTTGGGGGGAGAGGCTTGATCTTTAAGCTGCATATTTTGTATTATAATTAGGTACACTGGCTTAGTTTTTAAATATAATTGTGAGGTCAGAGTGATAATATTTTGATTTGTAAGGTATGATCTTTGGAGGTAGTTTTCTTAAGATCAGTGTTTAGAGAACTATAATTTTCCCTGGGACCTCTTACTATGAATAGTTGGAAGAGTCTTTTTAAATTGTGGGAAACTCAAAGATTCCTTTTTTTTTTTTCTAGTACAGATAAGAACTTCAGTTTTCTGTTAATGTGGAGGTAGGTATTATTGGAAAGTCTAATTATTTACTTATTCTGTGACTTGAGGGAAATCGCAAGTGTGTATGTTTCTGTGTATGTTTCTGTGTATGTTTCTTACGTTTTTCACTGAGTATATATCTGATTTTGGGGGCAGTGGACAGATGTCTTATATCTTACTCCCACTGAAATTATCCAAAGCAAAAAGCAAAAAAAAGATTAACTTTGTCAAGATACTTAATATTTCAGTTAGTCTGTCAGAAGATAACAAAAAGTCAAGGCTAATAAATAATAAAGTTTTGTAGTCATGGGAAGTGATGTGTTTTTCCTGAACCTTTCTATGTAATAATTTTAAGAATATACCACTGATTGGTTTTGGAAATTGATTGGTTTGATACTTACCTAGCGCATTATAGATTTCATGTTTAATACAAAGTGATTATTGTAGCCTAGCACTTGAAAGAGCAATTATACATTGTTTTCTTTGAAGTCATACTATTTTCTGTCTTCTCAGACATAGGGACACCACCAACTTGCCAGTGTTTCAGAAGGGAGTTTATTATTGAAGCTGGAAGACCAGAAGATTCACAAACATGTTGTGCTGGGGAAATGCTTCTTTTGGACAGCTAGGTTTGGGTGGAATTGATGAAGAAATTGTACTAGAGCCCAGAAAAAGTGACTTTTTTATAAATAAAAAGGTTCGGGATGTAGGATGTGGACTCAGACATACTGTATTTGTTCTGGATGATGGAACAGTGTACACGTGTGGCTGTAATGATCTAGGGCAGCTAGGTCATGAAAAATCCAGAAAGAAACCAGGTAAGTCGAAAAATTTTTTGTTTGCTCTTCTAATAGTTATATTAAGTTTGAAATGTCAAACAATTTTGCTAAACTCATGTGTTTTTTGGCCAAGCTTTGAAAGCAAACTAGGCATTAAATATATCCTTTACAGTTTGTATGCTTCTAAGAACTTATTTTGTTTCTTTTTTAACTGCTGCTATTATAATGTATGAAGCTGTGGTTTCAGAAATTAATTTTGGTGATGTAAAACAATAGAGAAAACTACCTTGCAGTATATAGATCTTCTTTGATACTGAGTATATTGATAAAGAATATACAGTATGTAGGTACTTTTTTATAAGTACTGTTCAGCCACACTGAGCAAATTTTAAATGTATAATTTACTGTGTGCTTTCTGTATATCAGAAAGGGGGGAAATTTAAGATGAAACCTTTTTACCTGACTAAAACATAATCCTAATTATTCTGTTGTTCTCTCTGTTGTATTTTAAATACACGATTTTATTTAGTTTGACATGTTTTTTATTTTCCTGGTCTCCTACTTTCAAGTAGTAACACTGGCTATTGAAAGTTTTGTGTCTATGAGATGTCCTGATAATGTAGTAGCCATACAAATCAAATTTAAAATAATTTGTAGGATAATGAGAATTTTGAGGAATTTGGTCACATTTCATGTTCTGTTTTCCTTGTTATACGTATTTTAAAGTCAAATATTACCACACTTAGAAATATGTGAATTTTTTTTCAATTGTGTTAACTAAAAGTTAATTCTTAAGATAGCAAATTCAGATAAGATTACAGCTGTACTGATTCACAGTTTATTTTAACTTTAACAATAGTGGCATCTAAGTGTTTTCTATGGCAGTTATTTTTCTTTACCACATCATTATTTAAGTGGTTTTTTCCTTGTTAATCTTTTAAGAGGTTAATAAAGGTATAAGATATTAAAGGTGTTAAAGCATGTTACTCATTTTTCATAATCATTTCACCACCATGCCCAACCTCATTCTTCTAACTTGTAAATTACTGTGTAGTTTTCATCTCTTTTTTGTTGATAGTTTTAATCTCTTTTCTTCTGCTTTAATTTGTAATTTAATTTTTTTTTTGGATGAATGGTAGTGATGCTTAATACAAGAGGTTTAATTATTGCAAAACAAGGTAAATGGTAGTTTTCTTCTACTCTGCCTCATGAATAATATTCTGTGGAATCATCAGATTTTCATAATCTTAGACATTGAAATTGTCATGTTGTTAAACGTGAGTGGTAATTTGTTGATACCTATTTGTAATCACTGCTTCAGAGGCAGATGAGTCCTTTTCCTTTTTTTACTTAGCTTGGAATACTGCCTCAGGTTGAGATTTTCGTGGTAATGGGGCTGATACTATTCTTACACTTAATATGCCCCACAAATGTAACTGAACATATCTCTGTTTTGCTTTAGTGATTTCTTAGAGGCTATAGGGCAAGTAGAAAATACAAAGCTAGCACATAGAAATTGCCAATATGGTTACTAAAATTTACTAAGATTTAAATTCTTTAAATGTTATTTAACATCTATTCTGTGTCCAAGGCACTGGTGGTAGACACCATGTGCTAATAGTATAATGACTTAGTACCTGGAACAGCTTTTAACCCTATAGGTAAGGTTCTGAGAAACTTTTCAGAAGAGGCTTCTTTGTGGTCATGTTGACATTGTGATGATTGCATTGTGACCTTTATATCACTGTTGCTTCATCCTGGAACCATTATTTGGCAATATAAAGTTGGGAGGGTGGGTTTACCTAAGTTTTGATACCTCTTTAGGGTTGCCTTATTGTTCAGAGAACGTCACAGTGTATGGGATAGAAAAATGAAAGGCATACATAAACTTTATCTTAGAAAAATTTAGAGCCTTGGTTGGGCATTAAGGCATACGTAAATGAAATAACTAGAGAGAATTGAAGTTCTACATGACATGGCATATATTTTGAGACTAGGAAGTTTAAATGATGAGAAATGTCAATTGGATGGAATTGAAGATTTCTGGGAAAAATGAAGTCTTAAGTTTAATTCGATGATTGATCACATAAATAGCCAGAAAGTAAATCTGGAGCTGAAATAGCTAGCTTTATAGGAGAGAGTCTTTATCCTGAGAAAAACTTTTATTACTAGAAGGTCAAATTAAATGATGTATTGCAGTGTACCGAGTTACATAGGTAGGAAAAGTAAAATGGCAAACGGAGGTAGTTGCTCCGATAGGAACTTAATCTTAAATCAGTTTTGATTTAAGGGGATTGGGTGGAAAATGTAATAATGCTTTTAACTAAAATTATTTCCCTTTGGAATAATTCCTTAATGATTTAAATGTGCTTCCTAACCATTTTAAAAACATTTGTGAGTTTGAGAAATGAATTAGAAGATTTGGAGTTTTTCTTATTTAATTTGTTTTAAAGTCTCCTGGGAGGAGAATGAGTCTGGTTGAATTTTAGGACCATATAATAAACATCATTCACTTCATCAGAGCCTTAAACTTGAGTCATGAAGAAAGCAAACAGAGCTAAGAATTGTTTTCTTACAGAAATTTACTTTATAAGCATACTAAATATTAAGGAGTAAAAGAGGAAGAGGTGGCCTTATTCACCTCCTGGAGGACTCTACCCTTACAGTGTAGTAAATAGATTTGTCCTATGGCCTGTTGGGAGAAGTTTGCATTCTGGACTTTCTGGTAACCACTTGGGGAGAGTTCACTGATTCCCTTTATTATGCTAAGAATGCAGATTAAGTCCATGTTCATCTTCGTTCTCTTGTATACGCTTATTCCTTGCTATCACTACTACTTCTTTCTGAACTATTTGCAGAGAAGTGTGTGTATATTATTTCACTTTCTTATATACATTTTTCCTTCATAGGAATTTTTTAAAACCTTAAAATTGAGAACCTGTCAATTTCCTCCTTAGTTCATAGCTAACAGGTAGATAGTATATTTAATCTTCAAAGTGTTAGGTCAGTCCACCTAAGTAAAATTGTTTTATTTTTGTACTTCTAAATTTGCTTCTGAAATTTTAAGATAATATTTAGGAAGTGTACTTTTCTTATTATTTANGTAACCACTTGGGGAGAGTTCACTGATTCCCTTTATTATGCTAAGAATGCAGATTAAGTCCATGTTCATCTTCGTTCTCTTGTATACGCTTATTCCTTGCTATCACTACTACTTCTTTCTGAACTATTTGCAGAGAAGTGTGTGTATATTATTTCACTTTCTTATATACATTTTTCCTTCATAGGAATTTTTTAAAACCTTAAAATTGAGAACCTGTCAATTTCCTCCTTAGTTCATAGCTAACAGGTAGATAGTATATTTAATCTTCAAAGTGTTAGGTCAGTCCACCTAAGTAAAATTGTTTTATTTTTGTACTTCTAAATTTGCTTCTGAAATTTTAAGATAATATTTAGGAAGTGTACTTTTCTTATTATTTACTCACTGTCTAGCCATAGATAAGATTTCGTGTCCATGGTCCTAAATATATAGTTTACACATCTATTTTTGTTTTCTGTTAGACATAGTGCTAAACTTTTATATCCATAATTTGCAAATAATGTGATAGTTACGTTAAAATAACTGTTTGAAGAACAAAGTTCTTTCAGATGGTTTATATATATATTTTAACCCTCACAGCAGTCTTGCATATCAGCTGACAGGTGTTATGGTCCTCCTTTTTCAGATGAGGAAACTGAAGTTAAAGGAGTTTAATCACTAGAGTAGCAAATATTAGACCACTCTAAATTCTGTGGTTTTTCTCTTTATCCCACAGAGTTTTGCCCCTGCCATGTTAGAATGTAGAGGAATATTTATTCATTTAGGAGGAAGCTAGTTTCCATCATTATTTTAATGTAATTCTGAGGGCTTTAAAAAATCTCTCAAAAGTTACTATTTTATAACTAAGGTTATACAGTTAAGACATCATGTTCTATTATCCCTCCCCAGTCCCTTCCCTGTGCATAAATTCAAAGTGAAGCCATTTTAGGAGCCCTGTAAGAAGGGTGAGAATTCTGTTGTAGATACAATACTCCTATCAACACAAACTAAAAATTCAAATATGTATATTTTATTCTTGAACCAAAGACTGACTGCATTGCAAAGCCAGCAGTAGATAAAATTTTGAATCGTATGAGAAAATTTATTACAGCTTGTGCTCAATTCTTCTACAGAAGATAAAAAGATTATGAGCATTGATCTGTCCCTAAATGGTAATTTCTGCTGTTGATCATTGCTATGAAAACGCTTTGGTCATATAGTAGTAATTTGCTTGTCTCTCTTGCTTCTTCATTTCCTCACTTGTTTTCTCTATTCATAAAACATAAATCTATAAATGACTTCCTTAAAAAAAAGTTGAAATTTGAAAAATATAGGAAAATAGATGTGTAAATATGGGAAATACAATTATTCACATTAGAGTAGAATAAAAGTTCCAAATTATCCCATATATTGCTTAATGAATCAAAGCATATAATACCGAAGGAGCTGTTTTATAACTCCCAATTTTCACAATACCTTCTAAGGAAGAGAAAGATGTGGATGATATGAAGACTTGAAAAAATGATTACTTGGGTCAGGGATGGAGGCTTGCTTTGGACGCTTTACTATGAGAAAGGTTAGTGTCCAAGAGTCACAGTGTCGAGGGTAGGGAAAAAAATCATAATGCAAACAGTTGACTACTGTTAGAGAGATGTATAATAATACTTTACTTTGTGTAGGACCCTACATCTGAGGAATTTCAAGAGCATTACACAATAACTCATGGTTCCTTTCAAAATGCTTGTGACACAGTTTGCAAGAATTATCCTCATCTTAGGGGATAAATTTACGGAGAAATGGCAGCACAAGTTGGTAAGTAACTTGTCAAAACAGCAGGTGACTGGTGAAAAGCTATAAATGGAATCTGAAAATTTAAATCTCCCAGTCTCCTACCTTATTCACTAAATTGTGCTTATGTTTAAAATTATTTACAATAGTATATTTTATTTGAGGCAGATCAAATTCTAATGCACAAAATTTTTTTTTGTTGTTGTTGCCATTCTGCTGATGGCTTATTGAAATGAATCATTATTTTACTGAGATGCTTGCATTGTGATACCACTTTGGTACTTCATTATAACCATGTGTAGTATGAAGAATATTTAAACCAAGGAACAAAAACTTAACTATGATAACACCCAGTTCTTTCTCTTTGTTCTGTTATATATCATATTCTGTATCCCTTGGTGCTAATGCTATGCTGTGCTACTATCCAAGGTCCATAGTAACTGCCTGGCACAACAGACTTGGTGGTTAAGGTTGAAACTTTGGGTTAATTACATTGTATCAAGTCTGCCGTGGTATCTCTCTGTAGGATGCATTGGCTTGGAGAATGCTTTATAAATCCATTAACCAGTAGAGAAGCAGTAATAGTAGATGCCTAATCTGAGCAGTCTAACAAACAGAAGCTTTTTAAAATGATTTGGAACCAATGATTTTGTCTTTGTGTTTGATATGTTAGTGTTTTTATCTGATTGAAAATGGAGCCACATATTTTTCTTGAAAGAACAGGAGTATGGAAGATTTCAGTTTCACAGTTTGAGCAGTTACTAAGGATTCTTGTTACAGATGACAGCCTAGGTGGTCTAGTTTCCATTGCCTTTGAATAAGTACAGTCTGTGTTTCAGTATCCATGGAGTATTGGTTCCAGCACCCTTGCAAATACCAAAATCCATGGATGCTCGAGTCCCTTATATAAAATGGCATGCTGGTGCTGCTGTTTGTGTATAACCTTTGCATATATTTTAAATCATTTTTGGATTATAGTACATAGTACAATGTAAATAGTTATAAATACAATGTAAATGATACGTAAATAACTGTTGGCATGGCAAATTCAAGTTTTGCTTTTTGGAAATTTCTGGAATTTCTTTTCCCCCAATTGTAGTTGACCCTTGAACAACTTCAGTGGTAGGTGTACTGATCTTCCATGCATTTGAAAATCTTCCTACTGTTATCTCTACCTTAAAAACAGAAATTGAAGAGACTCATCCAAGGGCAAGAAGCAGAAACAATTTGGATAGAATCAGAACTCAAACCCTAGTTTTATGATTCCACATATTGTGATCTCTAATTGAACACAAACTTTTCCCTACACTTAAAGATCTGTAAAATGAAAATACAAGTATTTATTGAAGTAAACTCGTGTGTAAGTGTATCTGTGCAGTTCAAACACATGTTGTTTAAGGGTCGGCTGTGTTTTCCATCCACATGTTGGTTGAATGCTGAAGTAAGGAACTCATGGAAAAGGAGGGCTGACTCTGTTCTTTGGGTTCTATGTCCCCAACATGTCATATGAATGTAGCACTGTTGTAAAAGGTCATTTTTCACAAACCTCATGTATTTTAAAAATTGTTTTGAAGAAATAAAGTCTCACTTCGTAGATATTAAATTTTCCTAGGCAAAAAGTGTATCAGATATGTGAGATACATATTAAAACAATGGAGGAAATGTATTCAGCCATTGTTATAGGGTTTCTTTGGACTAGGATTGTGTTAGTTAAGTAGAAAAGTGGAAATCATTAATAAATAAACCATATTAAAGAGCCCATGGTTTTCTCCTTTCAGTTTCTATGGATGTTTTTCCCATGCTGATGGAATTTAAAAGGCAATAATTATTTTTATATCTTGATGAATCATTATGGTTACTTTACATGCAAGAAAAATCTATGCTGAGTATAATTGTATTATTGGAGTTAATTTGATTTAAAGGGAAATTTCTTGAATTTTGATGGCATTCTTTAAGCCATAGTATTTTGTTTACATGAATTAATTACTCATTTTTATTCAGTTCTAGCACTGTAGAATTTTATTTCAGCTTTTCTAGGCTGTGAAGAAAACATTCTGTAATCCTTTAGTAATGTGTTTCACGTACTTTAAAATACCTTGCTGCTGCTGCTAAGTCACTTCAGTCCTGTCTGACTCTGTGCGAACCCATAGACGGCAGCCCACCAGGCTTCCCTGTCCCTGGGATTCTCCAGGCAAGAACACTAGAGTGGGTTACCATTTCCTTCTCCAGTGCAGGAAAGTGAAAAGTGAAAGTGAAGTAGCTCAGTTGTGTCAGACTCTTCGCAAACCCATGGACTGCAGACTACTGGGCTCCTCCATCCATGGGATTTTTCAGGCAAGAGTACTGGAGTGGGGTGCCATCACCTTCTCCATAAAAATACCTTATTTCTTTATTAATATCTAAGTTGAGTCTCATTTTATTCTTTTGCTGGGTGTCACTGTTTTGAAATAACACATTTTTAGTTTTTGATGGTTTTATTACATATTCTTGGTAGTGAAATCAGAAAATACAGGGAAAATAAAAATCAACCATAATGCTGTCATGCATAGATAAATACTGCTGTCATTTGACAGTTTTTCTGTATTCATATATTAACATATTTCTGATTATGGACTGGGAATATGTTCTTGTTTCTCAACTATTTTTCAGTAATAATTGAGTAACAATTTAGTAAGTATTTCTCTCTGGTTTTAAAATACCATTTAAAAATGGTATTATGGTGGGGATTGTTGTTAATGATTATTTAAAATTTCATTATTTAAATATACCAAAATTTGTGTTCTTTTATTTTCTGGAATTTGTTTCCAGATTTTTGTTGTAAGTAATGCCACCACAAACATATACATCAGTTTAGTCTTTATTTCCTCCCCGTTTATTTCTTAAGGAGAAAGAATATCTTTAATTTTAGCATATCTAAAAGGAACAATAGCAATTTATTTTTAAAAATTTAACACAGTTTTGTCTCACTTTACAAAGTTGATAAACTCATTAGAAAATATTTATAAATGAAACTTTAAAAATGTATATTATTTGATAAGCTTCTAAGTGTAATGTGATTATTATCATTTAATGATCTAGAAGGGAAGAAATATTTTAAGTACATAGATAGAAATGCATATAAAATATGCTGTGTTATGAATGCATAAACAGAGTGCTGTGTTGAGATGAATAGTATAACCATTTGGGATGGAGTGGATTGCAGATGAGTTTCTAAAGGGAAGATAGCATATGAACTGGAAGAATATATAGTATTTCAAGGAGGAAAGAATGAAGAAGAGTGTTTTATAGGTAAAGAACCTCAAATGGAAATAGGCAGATATGAGGCCTATTGAGAAAATAGTAGTTCAGTTAACTGAGATGTCTGCAAATAGTGAGCTAGAAGGTTAGAAAAGTAAAATTGAGGTTAGATTATAGAGTTAATGAAGTTAGGAAGCTTGAATTTAATTTGGTAGATAACTTTTGATATCTGTAGTTTGCAATAGGTCATATCTGGTTTTTATAGAAGGGAGAGAATTTGGAGGTAGAGAAATTGGACTATGAGAGTAGCTCTTTAAAACAAGAAGGGAGCATGAGATTAGGGAGACAAAGAATGGACGGGCTTTGGTAACCAGATGGAAGTGAATGGTCAGGGTAAAGGGAAGAGCAGCCAGGTGTGATCCTTGGTTGAATCATGAATAGAAATAGGGAATCCTGGAAGAGGAGGAATGTTAACTGTTTCATTTTAGGAGGAGAGAGAAAAGGTTTGGTGAGGTGAATTGTGTTTTGAACTTGGTAACAATATTTAATCAGTAAATTCAGTATTGTAAGTGAGGAGAAAGAATAGAACTAATGGCATGAAATGTTTTATTTTAAATTTTTGTTTACTCTTCAATTCATAATAGTTTAACATTCTCCTTGGTTCCAGCCTTTTAAGAAACTAATAATCCACTAACGATACTTAATTTTGTGCTTTTGGAAGACTGTTTTAAAGTACCTAGCAATATAACATCTTTGTAAATTTGAAGTAATCTAAATGGTTGCCTGCTCTATTTCATCTGTTTTGTAAGCTTGAATTTTTATATGTAGATAAAATGTTTATATTTGTAAGGTGCCATTTGATAGACTGCTTATTTGAGTTTTATTAATAGGTTCATTTTCTTCATTTAACTGACAAAAACCTATTAGTTAATTATATCTGACTTTATGATTTCCAAGTTTTATTGGAAACAAAGGTTTTGAAGTCATAAGATGTCACATAGAAGTTGTGAAATAGGTGAGAGCTGAAATAGTTTTAGCTATTAATTGTGTGTGTGCTGGCATGTAGGCAAGAGCCCCTGAGAAATGTGCCTTCTAATGATCTTGCTTTTGTGAAAGGAAAATGAAAGTGAGAAAAGGAATAAAGTAACGCTAAAAGAGACCCTAAGCAGAATTTGGTTGTTCCAGGTCTTAGTTGTGGCATGTAGGGTCTAGTTCCCTGCTTAGAAATTGAACTCAGGCCCACTGCATTGGGAGCCCAGAGTATCAGCCCCTGGACCACCAGGGAACTCCCTACCAGGTTTTAATTTCATAAGGAGAGCTTCTGAAAACAGTTGAGGGAAATTTTGGTTCTTTACCTATAAGTTCTTTGAAGGAGTTTATGACGGCTTCTCATAGTTGATCCCAAGTATTTATGAATCAGCACATGTATACTTCCTGATTTTTGATCAAGGTATTGCTCAGCTGTAGATGACATAACTAGAATATCTAACAAGAATGAACTTCTTGGACCTACACTTATTTTTTGAAGAACAATTAGGTAAAATTCTGAAAGGTTTCTGTTACCTCTACCTGAACCTAAGATTATTTCTGCACTCAGCTGGGGAGCCGAGTAAGCCTCTGCTACTAGAAGTAAGGGGGGAAGGAAATACTTAGAAGTTAGTATGAAAGTGTAAAGGGGAGAAGAAAGATACTCACCTCGTAGTTGGAGAAACTTACTAATGAGAAATATTATTTAGAATATATTAGGTACTAGAATGTGGACATTTGAAAATAATAATGGTAACCACCATTATGTGCCAGGCGCTGTGCTGAATCCATTTTACATTATCCAAAAGCGTTAAATCCATCCTTCAGAGTACAGTTAGCTCAGTTTTATAGGTGAGGGAAATAGAATTTCAGGAGGTTAAATAATTTGCCCAAAGTCAAAATTAAAACCATAGGGACTTCCCTGGTGGTCCAGTGGCTGAGACTGTGCTCCCAAGGCAGCGGGCCTGGGTTCAGTTCCTAGTCAGGGAACTAGATCCCACACACCACAACTAAGACCTCGAACAACCAAATAAATAAATATTAAAAAAAAAAAAAAAGCCACCTGGTGAATACCGTAAAGGAAATCTTTGACAAAATGGAGATAACCTACTGAATGGGAGAAAATATTTGCAAATGACATGGCCCATAAGGAATTAATACTTAAAATATATAAATAGCTCATACATTTCAGTATCAAAAAGCAAGCAACTTGATTTAAAGATGGGCAGAAGACCTGAATAGACATTTTCCAAAGAAAACATCCAGATGGCCATCAGGCCTGTCTGATGTAGAGAAAAGATTCTCTACATCACTAATCACCAGGGAAATGCAGATGAAAACCACATGCGTTATCACCTCACACTTGTCAGAATGGCTACCATAACATGTTGGCAAGTATGTGGAGAAAAGGGAAGCTTTGTTGTACACTGTTGATGGGAATGTAAATTGATGCAGTCATTGTGGAAAGCAGTATGGGGGTTCTTCAAAGAAGGAAAAAAGGACTACTGATTCTACTCCTGGCCATATGTTCAAAGAAAAGAAAACACTAGTTTGAAAAGGTACATGTGATCCACTGTTCACAGTGGCATGATTTACAGTCACCATTATATGGAAGCAACCTAAGTGTCTATCAGCAGATGAATGGATAAAGAAGATGTGTGTGTGTATACACATAAACGCAATGGAATACTACTCAGCCATGCAAGGAATGAAATTTTGTCATTTGCAACAACATGGATGTACTTGGATGTTATGCTTAGTGAAATAAGTTAGATTGATAAGAACAAAAAGTACAATATTACTTCTATGTGGAATCTAAAAAATAGTGAATAAGAAAGAAACAGACTTACAGATACAGAAAACAAACTAGTGACTACCAGTGGGGAGAGGGAAGAGGGGAAGGCAAATAGGGTTAGAGGCACTACTATGTATGACATAAGCTATAAGGCTGTATTGTGCAGCATAGGGAATATAGCCAATAATATAATTTACATATATGTAATATTTATATATATATGAATAGATACTAATATAACATAATAACCATAAATGGAATATAATCTTTAAAAATTGTGAATCATTATGTTGTAGAGTTGAAACAGATAATATTATAAATCAGCTCTACCTCAGTTAAAAAACAAAACCAAACCTAGTGGAAAGAAAGTCCAGTTAGATGGCAACAATCAAAAGTCAGTACTTAACAATAGCAAGAGAAAGGTACAGTGACTTAGGAACTACCTAAGAAATGTGCAACACCTCGAATATGAAGAAGACTTGAAAGCACTTCTGAGGGATACAGAAAGCTTCAGTAACTGGTAACCACATTTGTGGACAGGCATGCTTAACCTACAAAAACCTATCAGTTTCTCTAAAATTAATGCCAATTTAATGTGATCCTAATAAAAATACCAAATGATTTTTTTCCCCCAGGAACCAGACAAATTGATTCTCTAGTTCATATGGAAAAAATAAACCAGAGTAGTTAGGAGAATTGAAAAATAAGAGCAGAAAAAATAAATATATATATATAGTTAATAGCATGTTTTAATTTTAAAACCTTGGTAGTTAAAACTGTCCTACATATGGACATTTAAAACCAATAAAACAATATAGAGCCCAGACATAAGCATGTGAAAAAAAATTCAAGTGAGAGATACTCAATAAATGACATTGGTATAAGTAGGAGCATCATCTAGGAAATAAAGTTGGATTTACCTCATGTCATGTATATATTGGATAAATTCCAGATGAACCAAATATTTAAATGTAAATGCTATAATGGTAAAAATGTGCTTGAAGAAAACATGGACTGATTTTTAAAAATATTATCTTGGGAACTTGTGAGGAGGTCCTTTTGGCAAATTAAGCACTCATCCTCTGTTACTGTCCCCCTCCTTGCCCTTACTTCAGAAATTGCAGTTTTCCCTGTAGGCCACATGGGAGTCTTGATTGAAGACATTGTGTTCTGTCTGAAGAATATTTAAGGTTTCCAATAAATTTTACATACCTCAAAAAAAATTGTTTTGTTGGAGTCAGGAAATACTTTCTGAATTGTGAATAGGCATAATTGCATGGAAGTAAAAATAACTTAGCTAGGTGGAAGTCACTGTAAACAAAGGTAAAAGACAAACAGGAAAATATAGAGTTTAATATTTATTAAAATCAAAGTGTAAATCTCTGAGATACAAAGCACTTCTAAAAACTGGTGAAATAAAAACAGAATGGGCACTTCACAGAAAAAGATGTACAGATGACTTTTAAACCATGAGTACTCTTCAGCCTCATTCATACTAAGAGAAGTGTGGAAGACCTGTGTTTGACTGGAGTACCATCTCTGCAGTGAGGCTGTCAGTAAATAAGTGTTCATAGGTTTTTATAATGGTTATTTTGCCATCATATATCAGAATTACAAATGTACATACCCTTTCTTCGAGAAATCCAAGAGTATAGCTGTTGATTTGATAGCTACATTTGTATATATACAAAGTGAGTGTTACTTACAGCATTGTTTATAACAGCAGAACATTAGCAACAACATTGTGACAGTCAGTCTGTGTGTACTAAGTTGCTTCGGTCATGGCTGGCTGTGCGGCCCTATGGACTGTAGCGTGCCTGACTCCACTGTCCATGGGATTCTCTTCAGTGAGTTTCTGTGCCTGTCTCCAGGGGATCTTGCCAACCCAAGAATTAAACCCACCTCTCTTAGGTCTCCTGCATTGGCAGGCAGGTTCTTTACCACTGGCACCACCTAGGAAGCCCCGACAGTGTTGTGTGTTAGTCACTCATTCATGCCCAACTCTGCATGGAGTTCTTCAGGCAAGAATACTGATGTGGGTTGCCATTCCCTTCTCCAAGGGGTCTTCCTGACTCAGGAGTCGAACCCAGGTCTCCTGCGTTACGGGGAAGCCCCCGTGACAGTCTGTTGGGGACTGGTAAAATAATTCAGTCAATGTAATGTAAATACTGTGTAGTTAAGAAGAGAATGAGGGAAGAGTTTGCACATTATTATAAGATAAATTGAATGAAGAGAGCGAGGTGTAGAACATTGTGTATAAAGCTCTATTTTGGATTAGAAAAAAGATATTTGTATTTGCTTATAGATACTGAGTACTGAAGTGGGCTGCCATTTCCTTCTCCATGGGATCTTCCCAACCCAGGGATTAAATCCAGGTCTCCTGCATTGCAGGCAGATTCTTTACTGTTTGNTAAAAATGTGCTTGAAGAAAACATGGACTGATTTTTAAAAATATTATCTTGGGAACTTGTGAGGAGGTCCTTTTGGCAAATTAAGCACTCATCCTCTGTTACTGTCCCCCTCCTTGCCCTTACTTCAGAAATTGCAGTTTTCCCTGTAGGCCACATGGGAGTCTTGATTGAAGACATTGTGTTCTGTCTGAAGAATATTTAAGGTTTCCAATAAATTTTACATACCTCAAAAAAAATTGTTTTGTTGGAGTCAGGAAATACTTTCTGAATTGTGAATAGGCATAATTGCATGGAAGTAAAAATAACTTAGCTAGGTGGAAGTCACTGTAAACAAAGGTAAAAGACAAACAGGAAAATATAGAGTTTAATATTTATTAAAATCAAAGTGTAAATCTCTGAGATACAAAGCACTTCTAAAAACTGGTGAAATAAAAACAGAATGGGCACTTCACAGAAAAAGATGTACAGATGACTTTTAAACCATGAGTACTCTTCAGCCTCATTCATACTAAGAGAAGTGTGGAAGACCTGTGTTTGACTGGAGTACCATCTCTGCAGTGAGGCTGTCAGTAAATAAGTGTTCATAGGTTTTTATAATGGTTATTTTGCCATCATATATCAGAATTACAAATGTACATACCCTTTCTTCGAGAAATCCAAGAGTATAGCTGTTGATTTGATAGCTACATTTGTATATATACAAAGTGAGTGTTACTTACAGCATTGTTTATAACAGCAGAACATTAGCAACAACATTGTGACACTCAGTCTGTGTGTACTAAGTTGCTTCGGTCATGGCTGGCTGTGCGGCCCTATGGACTGTAGCGTGCCTAACTCCACTGTCCATGGGATTCTCTTCAGTGGGTTTCTGTGCCTGTCTCCAGGGGATCTTGCCAACCCAAGAATTAAACCCACCTCTCTTAGGTCTCCTGCATTGGCAGGCAGGTTCTTTACCACTGGCACCACCTAGGAAGCCCCGACAGTGTTGTGTGTTAGTCACTCATTCATGCCCAACTCTGCATGGAGTTCTTCAGGCAAGAATACTGATGTGGGTTGCCATTCCCTTCTCCAAGGGGTCTTCCTGACTCAGGAGTCGAACCCAGGTCTCCTGCGTTACGGGGAAGCCCCCGTGACAGTCTGTTGGGGACTGGTAAAATAATTCAGTCAATGTAATGTAAATACTGTGTAGTTAAGAAGAGAATGAGGGAAGAGTTTGCACGTTATTATAAGATAAATTGAATGAAGAGAGCAAGGTGTAGAACATTGTGTATAAAGCTCTATTTTGGATTAGAAAAAAGATATTTGTATTTGCTTATAGATACTGAGTACTGAAGTGGGCTGCCATTTCCTTCTCCATGGGATCTTCCCAACCCAGGGATTAAATCCAGGTCTCCTGCATTGCAGGCAGATTCTTTACTGTTTGAGCTACCAGGGAAACCCAAATAAAATAAAAGGGTAGGCTCTGAAATTAGAATGCTTTGATACAAACCCTGTACCCTTTTAGCTGTGTTATCTTGGGCACTTATCTTTTATTTTTTAGCTGTTATCTTGGGCACATAGCTTAGTCTTTTTGTGTTAAGTATTCTTGTCTGTAAAATGAGGATAATCATGCCAAGGGTAGTTGTAGGGATTAAGTGAGCTATCACACTGAAGTGCAGAGAACAATGCCTGGCACGTGGAAAATGCTCAGTAAATGTTTTCTTAAAAAGAAAAGTAAGTCTTACACTGAAGTAGCTAATATGCTGTTTCTGTATTTGCTTTGAGATAGACGATATCTTTTTATTTATAAGTGAAACTCAGGCATTTATTCAACAGATTATCTACTTTGTCCTAGACATTGTGCTAATCATAAAAGTATACACTTCTTTATGCTTAGTTTTCATTTACCTTGTTGAAGCTAATATTAAAAAGTTATACCCAAATTTCCCCAAAATGTATGTTTATTTCACTTAAAAGTAGTGTTGTATTGGAGCAAGATATAAATTCCTTTATTGTTAGAATTTAAAGATACATAATAATAACAGAAAAAAACAGATTTTTTTTGTTCTTGTGAGAATTACATAAATGGTAGAAGTTAGATTCATTGTTTATTTTCAAAAGTTTAATGAATACTTAATTTGAAGATTTCTTGGTCTATTCAGGCTGCTACAACATAAGTAATATAGTCTGGGTGACTTACACAACAAACACATTTCTCTTGGTTTTTGAGTCTGGGTAATCCAGGATCAGGGTGGTTAGATTTGTTATCTGTTGAGAATTTGATTCTTGGTTCGAAGGTGGCCATCTTTTCATTGTGTCCTCATATGGCAGAAGGGTGAAGGAGCTGTCTAAGAAAGGACACTAATCCCATCAATGAGGGCTTCACCCTTAGGATCTAGTTACCTCTCAAGGGCCTACCTCCTAGTACTGTCACATGGGAAGATAGAATTTCAATGGAATTTGGGAACCAGGGGCAGGACACGGTACTCAGTCTGTAACAGAAGGTATAGTTTGTGTACTGGTAGTTTGAGGAACAGACGCTTAAATCATTTTTTTTCCCTCCCTGCTATTCACCCTTTCAAACCTGCCTTTCCCAAAGTGATAAGCAGTCTTTTAAATTGAAAATAAATGCATTTGGCTGCAGCTTTCTACTCTTACTTTTGCATACATAATTATTTTAATACAAGTATGCCTAAATTTATTTGCTTAGTATATAAAAAGGCTGTTAATAAAAAACCGGGACATTTGCTGCTCATATTGTGCTTGACTGTGGGACAAATTTATACATTAAGAAAATCAAGAAAGATAAATAGATAAATAAATAAATATAATAAATAAATAATAAATAAATAGATAAATAGATAAATAAAATAATAAATAGATAATAAAAATAGATAAATAGATAAATAAATAAAATAATAAATAGAAATAAACAGATATTTCTGAGATTATAAAATGTGAATATAATGTGGAACTTTAAAACTGTCAGCAGCTCTCTATAACAAACTGCTGAAATAACCTCTCTTCCTTATTTATTGATACTTCTTCAATTCACTTAGCTTTAAACCTTAGATTCACCTTAGAGTCAGCTTCCTAACCTGTAGCAACAGTGTTGACTCAGTTGCCAAAATCTTACTCTCAGTAACTTTCTTGTGTCTTCATTGCGTTTGCAAGTGGCTAAATATGTTATTGCCAACATCCGCTGGATCATGGAAAAAGCAAGAGAGTTCCAGAAAAACATCTATTTCTGCTTTATTGACTATGCCAAAGCCTTTGACTGTGTGGATCACAATAAACTGTGGAAAATTCTTNAGGAACCAGAGATCAAATTGCCAGCATCCGCTGGATCATGGAAAAAGCAAGAGAGTTCCAGAGAAACATATATTTCTGCTTTATTGACTATACCAAAGCCTTTGATTGTGCAGATCACAGTATGTAATAGCCAAAGAAATCAAAAGCACAACCCAAGAAAGTTTTTACAGTTATAATATTAAGTAGAAAAATACATTGATTTATCCTACTCCAGTTATTTAACATCAAACTGAAAAATACATATTTCTTAGAAAATTTTGAAGGAAGACACTCACAGATCAAACAATAATTTCTTTGTTCTTTCACCTAAATTTCTATGGATTCCTGACTTTATTTTCCATACTGTGACTTCCATATAAATCAAAAAATTTGAAACAATTGATTAGATTTTGAGTTGAAGGCAAAATGCAGTAAAATAAACCAACTAAAAGAAAATCCAGAAGTCAGGCTGGGTTCAATGCATGGGCCACACAGTAAAAAGTCAACAAAGCAGGAATATCTCTCTTTCCATGTAATAATCACCACAGAAATATTAAAAATACTGTGAAGACTTTGCTGTCCTAACAAGAAAGATACCTTATATCTTTCTGAGATCAATGTAGTGTCTAAATAACTGAACTGAACTAAATAAAAGAATAAATTTAATCAAAAAAGGAGTAGGCAACTGGTTCATCTCTGAATAACAAAACAAAAAGCCTTTTCTGAATTCCACCCATCTCGTTTATCCCACTTCAATTTTTTTCCTTATCAGTACCAAGTAAAGCCTAAAAACAAGGCTGCCCTTCCATACATACATGCTCTTCTCAACATACACAGCTCTCCCCAACCTTATGAATTTCCCACACATGTTGCAACTTCTCACTACAACACTTCACTCCATTACTTCTTTTAGCTGGATACTATGCAACTGAGCTGAGCACCAAAGAATTGATGCTTTTGAACTGTGTGTTGGAGGAGACTCTTGAGAGTCCCTTGGACTGAAAGATGGTCAAACCAGCTGATCCTAAAGGAAATCAGTCCTAAATATTCATTGGATGGACTGATGTCAANATTACTTCTTTTAGCTGGATACTATGCAACTGAGCTGAGCACCAAAGAATTGATGCTTTTGAACTGTGTGTTGGAGGAGACTCTTGAGAGTCCCTTGGACTGAAAGATGGTCAAACCAGCTGATCCTAAAGGAAATCAGTCCTAAATATTCATTGGATGGACTGATGTCAAAGCTGAAGCTCCAATACTTTGGCCACCTGATGTGAAAAACTGACTCATTGGAAAAGACCCTGATGCTGGGAAAGACTGAAGGGAGGAAGAGAAGGAGACCACAGAGGAGGCTGGATGGCATCACAGACTTGACATCAGTTTGAGCAAGCTCCAGGAGTTGGTGATGGATAGGGAGGCCTGGTGTGCTGCAGTCCAAGGGATCACACAGAGTGACTGAACTGATACTGATATGCAACTTTCAGATCACACCATAGGTATTATTTCCTCAAAGACCTTTCCTTTCTTCCCCCAAGTAATTTAAGTTTCCTTATCAATAACCTCAGATATGCAGATGATACCACCCTTATGGCAGAAAGTGAAGAGGAACTAAAAAGCCTCTTGATGAAAGTGAAAGTGGAGAGTGAAAAAGTTGGCTTAAAGCTCAACATTCAGAAAGCGAAGATCATGGTATCTGATCCCATCACTTCATGGGAAATAGATGGGAAAACAGTGGAAACAGTGTCAGACTTTATTTTTTGGGGCTCCAAAATCACTGCAGATGGTGACTGCAGCCATGAAATTAGAAGATGCTTACTCCTTGGAAGAAAAGTTATGACCAACCTAGATAGCATGTTGAAGAGCAGAGACACTACTTTGCCAACAAAGGTCCATCTAGTCAAGGCTATGATTTTTCCAGTAATCATGTGAGAGTTTGACTGTGAGAAAGCTGAGCACCGAAGAATTGACGCTTTTGAACTGTGGTGTTGGAGGAGACTTCTGAGAGTCCCTTGGACTGCAAGGAGATCCAACCAGTCCATTCTGAAGGAGATCAGCCTGGGATTTCTTTGGAAGGNGAAACAGTGGCAGACTTTATTTTTTGGGGCTCCAAAATCACTGCAGATGGTGATTGCAGCCATGAAATCAAAAGATGCTTACTCCTTGGAAGAAAAGTTATGAGCAACCTAGATAGCATATTCAAAAGCAGAGACATTACTTTGCTGACTAAGGTCCGTCTAGTCAAGGCTATGGTTTTTCCAGTAGTCATGTATGGATGCGAGAGTTGGACTGTGAAGAAGGCTGAGCACCGAAGAATTGATGCTTTTGAACTGTGGTGTTGGAGGAGACTTTTGAGAGTCCCTTGGACTGCAAGGAGATCCAACCAGTCCATTCTGAAGGAGATCAGCCCTGGGATTTCTTTGGAAGGAATGATGCTAAAGCTGAAGCTCCAGTACTTTGGGCACCTCATGCAAAGAGTTGACTCATTGGAAAAGACTCTGATGCTGAGAGGGATTGGGGGCAGGAGGAGAAGAGGACGACAGAGGATGAGATGGCTGGATGGCATCACTGACTCGATGGACATGAGTGTGAGTGAACTCCGGGAGTTGGTGATGGACAGGGAGGCCTGGTGTGCTGCGATTCATGGGGTCGCAAAGAGTGGACACGACTGAGTGACTGAACTGAACTGAAATATGTCATCTTGAGCTAATTATCTTAAACCCTGGGGCTCATTCTCGTAGTTCCTTCTATCAATTAAAATTCTTTGCTTTAGTTTAGATCATTACTAGTTTATGCAAGAATTGTGGCAGTAGCTTTCTGTTTGATCTCCCCATTCCAATTTATCCATCTTTAATCTTTCTAAGGCATATTTCTGTTTCTGTCTTGAATATTGCCCAGATCAAGTGCCATCTCATACATCTCCCTGGTGTGTCATATAAGAACTTAAGTCATATGTTTTACACAGTATCTAGTACAGTTCTCTGTCATTCAGTAAATTAGTAAGTTACATTGCTAACTTCGTATTATGTAATTACTTGAGTAAAAATCTTCTTTACCATGTCAGTTACTGCCGGTTAAACACCTTGTCTTACATGTCTTTATCACAGAAGAAACACAAGGTGTTAAATGAACACAATGACCATTTTGGTGGATGTGCCCTAGAAAGGGAGGAAAGTTACAGTTAAGATTCTTTTGTTTCGGTAAGTTTGTGGTCATCAGCTACTTCATAATGAAAAGTTTAAAGTTTATACCTGTTCTAAGAATGTACCTATTGGAAGTGGTAAGATAAAGTCATTGTGGCTCTAAGGGGTAATGAGAATGAGGCTCCAAAGAAGTTGGTTATGCTCACTGATTCTAGAGAGAGGAGGTCACTGTGTGCCATGCATAGCTGAGGAGGAAGAGACCAAGGTAATGAGGCAGAAAAGAGCTCAGGGGAGATCTTAAGACTGTAGCCTTTATTGAGGTTTTCCAGGGAGAGGCAAACTGGACAGAATAAACAGTTAAGAATTGACTAATTTGATTAATTCTTCAGGCTTTGTTCTATAGGATAGGTTTCTTATTTCCTGGTACCTGGTTCTGGGATGATTTAAGGTAGGGGAAATTCTGGTTTGGTGTGTGAGAATTAGATAAGGATATAGTTGATCGAATAATCTCTGGTTTGGTCAGTTTTTGTATGAAAGGCATGTTGGTAGGCAAGTTATCTTTAGGGATTTGCCAGTTCTGAGAGGGTTTAACTCTTCTGGTGTCTGTAAACCCCTCCCCCCGCCTTTCTTGTGTCATGAACAAGAATAAAGAAAGTAAGAAAATACAGTTAATTGCCTCTGAGATGAATGAATTCTAAATATACAAGAAAGAATCTAAGGAAACACAGAACAAAACCACCAGTAGATTTTGAGGGTTCGTTCTTGCTGGTCTTAGAAAGAGATTAAAATAGCTGTTTGGTTGATATATTGGAGTCTTTTTTTAAAAAAGTTGGAATCTTTATATTTTAGTTTTACTTCTTTCTGCTTCAGAGCAATCAATTTCAGCAATTCCTAGCCATCCAGAAAGGAATCCTGAAGAAAAAATGTTGTGAAGCCCTAGTACTTGTACAGTTTTAAGTATATTTTGAAAGTAAATTATTAAAACATAACCTTGTTTAAGTATTATAAGCAAAAAGACAGTTGTTCAATAGGGAAATGTTTATGTATCTTAGTGCCTTTGAAGTAGGGATGATGATACACCTGCCTTACCATGTTATGAGGATTAAATGAGATTAAATAAAGTGCTTAGCACAATGCCAGGCACATAATAAGTTCTCTGTGTATGTTAACTGTATACCTGTATGTAGATAAGAATGCATAAAAGGAGTATGGATTTGTAAACATATCCATTATAAAGAATTTTTAAATCTGGTTAGTTACGTCTCCATATGAATATTACTGTGCACGGTCAGCTAAGACATGTAAGTTACTGTATATTTTGATTTTATCAGAAAACTTACTAAAATGTTTACATGACGATGAGTTGTACCATTCCAAATTCCTATTGATAATTATTGGTAATAATTTTAGAAAATAAGCATTTTCATTAAATGTTTTATGTTTAGGCTTTGTAATTTCTCATATTTTATGATCATTATATGATTATATTAGTGATCCTTTAAAAAGTGTCAGTAAACAGTTTTACTTTAGGAGCAGGGAAATGGGCGGAAGAGCCTTGTAGACTGCAGTCCATGGGGTCACACAGAGTCAGACACGACTGAAAGACTTACTTCCACTTTTCACTTTCATGCATTGGAGAGGGAAGTGGCAACCCGCTCCAGTGTTCTTGCCTGGAGAATCCCAGGAACGGGGGAGCCTGGTGGGCTGCTGTCTGTGGGGTTGCACAGAGTCAGACATGACTAAAGGGATTTAGCAGCAGCAGCAGCAGCAGCAGGAAAATAACATGCCTTGAGGGAAGTAGCCAGTTGGTAATTTGTTAGCTCTGTCACACAATTAGCAATATCATTATTTATTAAAGTAAAAAAAAGCATTCTGAATTATTGATTGATGTTATTCACTAATCCCAAGTAGGTAACGTCTTCATGTTTTAAAAAGATCAGACTCATAAAATACATCAACTCACTTTTACTTGTTCAGTTAAACCATTGAAGAACCATGAAAGAAAGAAAACCACTGGAAGATAATCAGTGTTGGCAATTTAGTATTTCTTACCCAGTCTTTTTTATTTTAAATATTCTAGATTTATCTGGCTCTGCTGACTGTTGATGCTTGGGCTTTTCTCTAGTTGAGGTGAGCAGGGAGCTATTCTCTAGTTTTGTTACACAGGCTTCTCATTGTGGTGGCTGCTCTTGTTGCAGAGCATGGGCTCTAGAGTATTCTGGATTCAGTTGTTTTGACACATAGGCTCAGTAGTTAAGGCTCCTGGGCTTTGTAGCCACTTGGTCAGTTGCTGTGACACACGGGCTCAATTGTCCTTTGGCCCAGGTTGTCCTCTGGAATCTTCCGAGACCAGGGATTGAATCTTTGTCTCTTGCATTGGCAGGTGGATTCTTTACCACTGAGCCACCAGGGAAACCCTATTTTCTCGGTCTTTTCTGTGCACGTATACTGGGTTGTGTGTGACATATTTTTGTACACGAATGGAATTATGCATTACCTTTTAAATTTCATAGTATAGCATTTTGTGAACATTAAATTTCTAGAGAGATTAAGTGTGCTTTGCGTTGGTTTAGTTGGAGTTTTGTGTTATTCAGGAGGGAAGGGGAAAATCTATATAGCAACTAGTGAAGCATGGTAGGCGGAGGCTTTTGAAACTTAAGCTCTGACTGAATTAAACATTTACTGAGTAACTGAAATGGAGGTTCTTAAAATTAGCTTTTTACCAAGTATATCCTTCTGACCTCCAGTTTTACAATTGTTATTAATGTGACTGTGCTTGTTGCTATTCATAACTGTTGTTTTTTAGACCCTGATAACTTGAGCATTAAACATCACCCAAGATTTTTGTTCTGTGTATAAATCATTGACAGCTTTGCAAATTCAGTTGAATTCATTTTTTTTTAAAATTAAAAATATACATAGGACTTCATTCAATTCACATACCATATTAAGAGTTGAGATTAATTGTGGCCTTTGGTCATGCTTGGTAATTGTACTTTTTATACCAGATAGTCCCTGATTTATGAATGAATTGTTTTTAAAAGCTAAATTTTTCTTTGCTCATGGAAATACTGCTGCATGTCATAAACAGGTTTTCAGACCAGTCTTGAAAACACATAATATCTAAGTATAGATAATATTCTATCAATAATTATATTTAACCTTTGTAACATTTTCTATAGAAAAATTCATACATTTGCATATTAGAATTTATTTCCACCGATCATCTATCCTGGCTTGTTTGGCTCTCTTGCTTTATTGGTTCCACAAAGCTTAGGATAAATTTTTGTGAGTAACATTTTAACTTAACTGTATATCACATTTTAAATATTAATAATACTTGACTACTACTGTCTCTTAGGGAAGAAAATTTATCAGTCTGTGTTAGTTATTTCCCTAGTATTTTGATTTTGGGAAACAGAGGACATTTGTTCCTATGGGTTTTGAGTCATTTATAATTTGGGGACTTCAAATATCTTATGGAGAAGGCAATGGCACCCCACTCCAGTACTCTTGCTTGGAAAATCGCATGGATGGAGGAGCCTGGTAGCCTGCAGTCCATGGGGTCGCTAAGAGTTTGACACGACTGAGCAACTTCACTTTCACTTTTCACTTTCATGCATTGGAGAAGGAAATGGCAACCCACTCCAGTGTTCTTGCCTGGAGAGTCCCAGTGACAGCGGAGCCTGATGGGTTGCCGTCTATGGGATAGCACAGAGTTGAACACGACTGAAGCAACTTAGCAGCAGCAGCAAATATCTTAAAAAATTCTTTTTTTCTAATTACTAATTACTTTTTTCTAGTACATTTCTATAAGTTTTTAGAAGTTACAGAAATGTAAAAAGTAGAAGCCACTTTTTCCCCTACATCCTAAAACTGACTCTATTTTTTATATTTTCATAACTTTATACCTGTATTAAAATACATAGTCCTGTATACATTACATAAAATGCTGTGGTTTGTGTTTTCATTTAATATGTTTTTATCTTTTCATGTTGTATTATACAAACATTTATTTTAATAGAAGCACTAGTTTCTGTTACATGAATATTCCATATTTATTTATGTACCTGTTACTGGAAATCACATTATTTCCTGTTGTTTCCCAAAAGGAAAGTTAAGGGGGTCAGAGGGCATGCATGTTTAGAATTGTAATACATACCAACTTGCTCTCTCAAAAGCTTTTTCACCCCCTTGCACTTGTATTTAAAGATTGCTTACAGAAGTATGTCTTTTGCCAACTTTGAAAAATTGTTTGGCATGAAAATAATGTAATTTGAACTATTAATACAGACTTTAAATTTCAAAATCAAACTTATCTGTGATTGAATTATTCAGAATAAGTTATTTACTTCTGTGGACCACTTTTAAAATACGGATGGTGCTGCTTGGCTAACTTGACAGGAATGTTTTGAACCCAAAAATATTTAGGTAAGTATATTTGTTTGTTTGGGCTGCGAAACAAAATATCACAACCTGGGTGGCATAAGTAACAGAAATATGTTAGCACAGTTCTGGAGGCTGGAAATCGAATATTAAGGTGTCAAGTAGGGTTGGTTCCTCATTTGTTAGGACACAGGTCAGATTAGGGGTCTACCCTGCTTCCATTAGACCTTATCTTAACTGATTACAGCCTTGATGACCACTTTCCCAAGTAAGGTCACATTCTTGGGTACTGTGGATTATGACTTTCAGCATATGAATTTTGGGGTAACACAGTTTATCCCATGGCAAGATTTTGAAATCTGTAGATGAAAGAGGATACAGAGTAACATTGATAATGTATTTTCCTTCAAATAGCTGTTTTCGAATTTTGAATAAGATGCAACTTTTAAGAGAAGTTTGTTGTGAATATGTTACTAATGGGTTTTTAATAGTATTACCTTTATAACCAAAACACAACTCATTTTTTGCTTACTATTTGCACAGTTTCAAGGTTCTCAGAGCATGCTATTGGTGATTATATCTTGAAAATGAAAGTCGCTCAGTGGTGTCTAACTCTGTCCAGGATTCTCCAGGCCAGAATCCTGGAGTGGATAAGATTTTCCTTCTCCAGGGGATTTTACCAACCCAGGGATTGAACCCAGGTCTCTCTCATTGCAGGCAGATTCTTTACCACATGAGCCACAAGGGAAGCCCAAGAATGCTGGAGGGGGTAGCCTATCCCTTCTCCAGCTGATTGTCCCGATCCAGGATTCTTTACCATCTGAGCTACTGGGCAAGCTGCTATTATCAGGTTTAAACCAGTTTAGCAAAAGACTCTTAATAGACCATCTTGTATATCTTGTGATTGGTTGTCTAGGAAGAAGTGTTTATGTATATTGTTATTAAATCAGAATGGATCATGTTCGGTCAGTACTCATGGAGCTTTTCATGGTGATTCCTGGACATGCACATGCAGAGCTGTGAAGTGCAAGTAGCTTCCCAGCCGAGGTTCACAAATCAGTGCTTTGCCTTCCTGTTACAGTATGTCCTTTTTGCAGTATATTTAGTGCCACATTGTTTGCGTTTTTGTACCTTTTCTTGGGCAATTTTACTGTTTAAAATGGCCCCTGTGCATACTGCTGAGGTTTTGTCTAGTGTTCTAGGCACAAGAAGCCTGGAAAAAATTCATTGAAGCATGAGTTTACGGTGTTTTGGCAGTGAATTCAGTGTTAATGAATTACAGTGTATATTAATTCAGATGTCTTTAAATGGAAACACAAAACAAGGTTATGAATGATTGATAAAGTGTTGTGATAAGAGGCTTGGAGACATGTCACACGGTAATCTTATATTTTCCCTAGGGGCAGTGATTCAGTATTGACTAAATAAGTATTTGTGGTGACTTTATGAAACATAACTACTATGAATAATGAGAATCTCTATTCCCAATTAGACTAAAGAAAATTACAAATGGAACAGTGGTGAGATTTCTTAAAAGGGTGGTGCAGTGGTGAAATAAACCGTCATATTTAGCATTTTTTTTTCTGTATATTGTGCAGTTTTAAATTATCTTTGAATAAAATGTAAAAAGTTTAGAGTCAGTTTTTGTCATTTTTATTTTTCTCTCTTTGTACCTTTCACATTAGCCACAGTTGAGAATGAAAAAAAAATTTTTTTTTTTCTGTCCATAATGGCAAAGAGAAGAAAACTGACAGAGGAACATGTACATAATTACAGGACAGATCAGAAGGTAAATGTAGATACACCACTGTATGAGTATGGTGAAATCGATCCTTAAATGAACTCTTAAAAGAGTGAATCCTGGAGATGATATTCTGCATAAATTTTCACAAACTCGGGAATTGATGAACATGTTTGTTAGATCCCAAAGGAAATAGATTGTTCTTAGTTACTTACTCAAATGGAAGGATTTTGTCATGTAACGTTTTACAGTAAGAACCTGAACTGTTTGCTAAAAGGATGTGCAACCATATTCTTTCTTCTTTTTTGATGTTTGTGCAGCAAAATGATGTACAAATGAAAACTGGCATTAGTTTCATTAGTTAGTTTTAAGAAGTCTAAGGATGACAGTGTTTTGGATTTATGGGGCAAAGATGGCCTTTTTCTCCTTAGTGGAATGACGCACCATCAGTTTTCAGAAATACTGCATTTTAAGAGTGCAAGTGTAAGAAGAACCAGAAGTAACAATGAGCTAGGACTTGTTAGATTTGTATTTGGAGTATATCTGCTTGACAGTATTTACAGGATGGAAATGTTACTTCTCTCTAGTGCTTTATCTTGTTTGTTTTTGCTCCTGTCTCTGAAAATGTTTTTTTTCTGCTTTTCTCAAGACAGTCTCCTATTAAGTTTTTTTTTGCCTTTTTCTGCCTCCCCAAACTAAATGGTCATTTTTTTCTTTTCTTAAAGAGAAATATTGTGAACTATAAATACTGATATGAGCAGTGTTACATTTCCCAAATTTTTCTGTGAACATTTTGAAACATAAAGACAAGTTGAAGGAATAGCACAGTGGCCAACAGTTAGCATTTTGCCAAGTATTTTTATCTGTATGCATTTGTATTTTTTAAAAAATGCCTTATTTCTGAATTATAGTCAATTGTAATAATCCTGTGCTACTTTGAACCTTTCCCAGCAAGTTTAGCATCATATGTTCATAATTCTAACATTTCCTGTAGCTCCCATTTATCAAAGGAATAATATTTTTTTTAATGGGCTTGCTTGACAGGTTTTTCTTTTGTTTTCTATCCTCTTATATTTCCTCCTTATATTTCCATACTCAGCCTAAATTAAAGTGAATTTAATTCTCACTTCTTCCATTTTCTGTGTTCTTTGGCCTTGAAAGGCAAATGTATGCAATAGCTTGGTGATTAAAACTTTAATAGAGTTAGCGTAGTACCTAGTATATAATAAACACAACAAATGTTAACTGTTTAGGTTTCATCTGAGTTGTTTTTCTCATACAAGACATCAAGCCAGATTTTCTAGTGAATTTTTTGGTTTTGCTGGATTTATTTATTCCCCTTTTATTCTTGCTTATCACTGATTCTCTTTGCAGGCCATGTTGTTTCAAGCATTCAACCAGAATTTGTCCTGAATGTGAATGTCTCAATTTAACATTGATCTGACTTTTCTAGCATACTGGGGAAAAATGGTTGAACCTTTTAATTTTGACTGGCCATTTGGGAAAAAAAAAATTTTTTTTTAATTGTACAGAGAACTTATTAGTTTGTATATTTGTTGTCTGAAAAGCCTGTGTTAAGTACTTTTCCCAAGGCATATAATAGTTATTTATACTCCAAATAGATATCTTAGTAATTTGATGGTACTCAAATTCTAAGAGAACCAAAGTTGTTTATTTTGAGTTTTTAGTATGTAGAGAAATCTTAAAGAGCTCAGTTAAGTTTTAGTGAAAACATTGATTTTGATACTTTGCTTAAATTATTTTCTTTAATGTTTAATTTTTAAAATTATTCAAATTTGAATAAAGAATATATTCATGTGGTTCAGAAATCAAAATAATATAAATACACATTGAGAAGCTTTGCTCGTATATTTGACCACCCTATTTCCCTCTATATCCACATCCCTTGTAGCTATTATAAACATAGGTAACTGTGACAGAACATAACAAATCATGTACATTATTTCACATCTTGATTTTTTTCCCTCCCTTGATAATATACCCTTGAGATCTTTCCACATCAGCTTGCAGCATTTCCTCTTTATTTTTCAGAGCATAGAATCCCAATGTGCGGACAAAATCCTTTATTGATGGATATTTGGACTATTCCCAGTCTTTTATTTTGTACAGTACTGCAGATATATGTAAAAACACACATTCACACGCATCCATATTTGTATGCTTCCCAGGTGGCGCTAGTGGTAAAAAACAAAAACAAAAACAAAACAAAAACCTGCCTGCCAATGTAGGAGACATGAGAGACTCATTTTCGATCCCTGGGTCAGGAAGATCCCCTGGAGGAGGACATGGTGATCCATTCCAGTTGAAGAATCTGTACCTTGCCTGGAGAATTCTATGAACAGAGGAGCCTGGCAGGCTGCAGTCCATGGGGTCGCAAAGAGTTGGACACAACTGAAGCAACATAGCACACATGTACACCTAGATTCTCCAAAACTTTGCCTATATAGACAAAGGACAGATCAACAAGGAGAAAAGCAGAATAAGTGTATTGCCTTGTGTTCACATGCGTTAGCCCTCAGTAATGAGTAACTCAAGGGGACGGTGGAACATGGGCTTATATAGCATCTTAAAAGAACAATAAATAGAGAAATAACAAGATGAAAACGGCTTTTTGAGTTTCTGGCTTGGCAATTTGGGGGAGGTAAGTGTGTGGGGAAGCTTAAGAAAGATAAGGGCTATTGAGTAAAGTTTGTTACATAGTTTGTACTGTTGCTGTCTCTCAGCTGATAAGGGTCTAGAGTTGTCTCCAGTGATTAACTCCTATCCTTCCTGGCAGAGAGGAAAGGTAGGACACCTCTACAGATTTATGTCCTGCTTTTAGGCACATCGAAGGAGAGCAGAGAGCTTTTCTTCTTAGTGGCCTTCAGTTCAAAATAATCCTTATGCCAAAATGGCGTATTTTGAGTTGGCAATTCTGCTGCCCTTTAGTACACAGATGTATCTGTAGGCTAGATGTGGAACCAAAAGATAATTGTGTATGTTTTGTTAGGTCTTGACACATTTTTTTTTCATAAAGATGGTTCTATTTTATACTTCCACTATGAATATACAAGAGTGCCTTTCCCCTCAACAGATTGTTATCTGACTTTTGAATTTTATGAGATGAAAAATGTTATCTTGGTGTATGTGTGTTTTTATAAATAAGCTTTTTAAAAAAATTATAAGAGCAGTTTTAAGTTCACAGCAAAACTGAATAGTAAGTACAGTGAGTTCCATGTACTACGCATACACAACCCCCTCTCCGCATCTCCCCCCACCTCCCCGCTGGCCACTATCCACAGTCTGTACCACAGGGGTACATTTCTTACCATTAATGTACCTACAATGACACATCATATCATCCACACTCATAGTTTACTGTAACATTGTCTGTGTTGTACATTTGATGCGTTTGACGACTATGTAATGAAATGAGCCTGCCAGGCTCCTCTGACCATGGAATTCTCCAGGCAAGAACACTGGAGTGGGTTGCCATGCCCTCTTCCAGGGGATCTTCCCAACCCAGGGATTGAACCTGGGTCTCCTGCATTGCAGCCAGATTCTTTACTATCTAAACCACCAGGGAAGCTCACTTAGTATTGTACAGAATAGTAATAGTACCATACAGAATAGTTTCAGTACCCTAAAAATCCCCTCTGCCTTACTAGTTCATCCCTCCCTCCCTTTAAACCCAAGCAACCATAATGTTTTTACTGTCTCCAGTAAAAACATTTTCCAGAATTGTCATATGGTTGGAGCATACATTTTGTAGCCTTTTCAGATTGGCTTCTTTCACTTAGTAATATGCATTTAAGTCTCCTCCATGTGTTTTTATGGCTTGATAACTCATTTCTTTAGCACTGAAAAATATTCCACTGTCTGGATATACCACAGTTTATTCATTCACTTACTGAAGGACATTTTGGTTACTTCCAAGGTTTGGAAAGAATAAAGATGCTGTAAGCATCCACGTGCAGGGTTTTGTGTGGACATAAGTTTTAAGCTCCTTTGGGTAAATGTGAAAGAGCACAATTGCTGGACCGTGTAACGGTATGGTTTGTTTTGTAAGAAACTGCCAAACTGTTTTCCAGAGTATCTGTACCGTTGTATATGTCCATCATCAGTGAAGGATAGCTCTTGTTGCTCTATATCCTCACTAGCATTTGGTATTGTCAGTGTTTTGGGTTTTGACCATTTTAATAGGCTTATAGTGGTAGTTCATTTAAGTTTGCAGTTCTCAGTTGGTATATAATGACTCGCCATCTTTATGTCTTCTTGGTGTGGTGTAATTTCAGGTCATTTGCACTATTTTTAAATTGGGTTTATTGTTGAGTTCTAAGAATGTTTACTATATAGATCTATTTTGGGGGAAGGGGTGACAGGTCTTTTATTAGGTGTGTCTTTTGCAGATAATTTCTCCAGTCAATGGCTTGTCTTCTCATTCTTTTGATAAATGTAAACTTTTGTAATCAATTAGAGAAGTATACAAATTAAAAGTTTATGGCTTTATGAATTTTCCAAGTGAGTGTATTGTTGACTTCTCAGCGTAGTTTGAATTTTCGTTTCTCTCATCAATGAATTTGACATCTTTTCATAGGATTTAGAGCCATTTCTGTTCGTTTTCTGTATGGACAGTCAGTTCACATCTATTGCCCATTTTTTCGCTGAACTTCTGCTCCCGCCGCCTCCTGTTTAGTCTTTAAATATTAGGGAGGTTATGTTTTTATTGACATATCAACTACGTTTTCCCTCTTTTTTTTTTTTAATCAGTTGCTTCAGTTTGCTTGTAGTTTGTTTTACTGTATTTGAAGCAGTAATTTGAATTTTCTCTAACAGATATATGGCATCTCTTTCTTTTTCCTCACATACTTTACTTAGTATCAGTGTCTTCCAAAATTCTTCCTAGTATCTTTTAAAAGTATTTCATGTTACCGTGGTGCCTTTTGTATATCTTTACCTTTGCCTTTAATAAGATCCTTTATCCCGCTTGTTTTTCTATAGACTGTAAACTCCTTGAGGACTAGAACTCTGTTTTATTTATCTTTTTCTAGTACTTAGAGCACAAGAAGTATACAGTAAATATTAATATTTGGCATGAATGATTGTGTCTTGTTTCTTGGATTTTTGGTGTCTTGATTTTATAGCAATTGATATCAAATTTAAGTGCTCTTCCTGTATTATTGCTGAACCAACCTATGTCATTGTTGAACCAACCAGTCTTACTCATCCTTCTTCTCATCCTCTCATTTTTTGCTCTTTATTCCATCTCCTTTGAAGATTGTTCTGGAGAGACATTGATTCATTTAGGGGTCCTCTGTGAAAGATTAACAGATCTTTTGCATTTTACTTCTTTCTTCATAGTTAAGAATTATGATAGTGTTTTGATGTAAATAAATGATACCATACTTTTAAGTCCTTTTATTTTTTTGGGAGGAGGGGTAGTATGTTATATATGTTATGTTTTGTTTTCGTATGTTTCTGCAATATAATTTTATAAAAACATGTATATATATAAAATATACACCAAAAAGTGAGAGATTCACATAGTGAATTTCCATGTACTATTTATCAATTACACGAATTATGAACTCATAGTATTTTAAGGTAAGTACTTAAAAAGACATATCATTAGAGTTATACAAATTCTTAAGGCCGTCTGAGGGCTAACTTCCTACCCCAAAATGCAGAATAAGTGATGCAGATGCAATTTGAATTTTCTGTTCTTACGGATTCAAACCTCTGTGATGTAATCTGTCTTATTATTGAACAGCTGTATTTGTTTACTGAGCTAGAATATGCTTCTGAGGAAGCTCTTACTGGTTCAACTTTAGCAACTCTGCAATAAGACACTTCAGTTTATAGAAGACATAGCTTTATTATTAGGCTAAAGGAGGTTAATTTTTTTTAGAGGTTAATTTTAAATGATATCTTTTAAAAAAACATGTGTACTAGTAAAAAACTGATAGTGCACATCTTAAAGAGACTAAGGAAGCACTTTCATTTTCTTTACTAGTTTGTCAATGGCTATTGACAGTCTTATGAGGGCCAATATTTTAAGTTAATTTCTGATTTAAAACTTGAACATATTTTAACCACATGTGGAATTTTTATATCTTTCACATTAAAATAGCCCATAAACTGAAATCTGTTTGTTATAGTCACATTGCCTTTCAGTTCTCTCCTCAGCATATCTAGTAGATACTTTATGAGGTCTATAAAGAATTTGTTTCCTATCAGCTTATTTCGTTTCAGAATCACTTCACAGTAATATCTCATATGGTAATACATACGTTGGTTATGATTTTATTGTTTAAAAAACAGCCGATTTGTTCAAATGATTCCTTTTCAGCTGGACTCCTTTTATTGGTAATGGTTTTGAATGAAGATCAATTCCTGAGAAAATGTTTATACACCTTTAATTTCTTCCCCCAAATATTCAAGTTACTTAATAATCTGAGTTGATTATGCCCTGTGACATATATCTGTATTTACTACAGTGAGAATTTTGTGTGGAATGTATTTGTTAGGTTTTGTAGAATAACTAAATTACAACCTGTATTTCAGCATTTCCTTAGCTTTTTTGTACAAGATGAAGACTGTAGTTTTATTCTTATTAGGAGTTTAAAACTAGAACATAACATCTCTGTTTCTGATTTCTGTAGAGCAGGTTGTTGCCCTGGATGCCCAAAATATTGTAGCTGTTTCATGTGGAGAAGCTCATACATTAGCACTAAATGACAAGGGCCAGGTGTATGCTTGGGGTCTCGATTCTGATGGACAACTTGGCCTGCTAGGATCAGAGGAATGTATCAGAGTACCCAGGTAACAAAGGTGACCGACAAAGGGGTCTTTTACAATCTTTTATACTAAATTTGTTGTCTAAATCGTTCTGCTTACTACTGGGCATTTAAGAGTTGACATACAATTACTCCTCCCCTTTAAGCTCTAAAGGCAAATTATTGGGTAGGTGCTTGCCTTTAGTTTGGATTGAATGCTGTTTTTTGTATATTTCATATTTTCTCCCAGATTATGTATGTTTGTAAAGATAAGGGGTTGAGAATGCATACTTTATTATAAATTTTCTTTCAGTGAAATTTTTAAGTGGATTTAAGACTAAACCATTAAATATTGGTTGATTGTATGTTTCTTTCTCTTGTTTTTTTTAGTCTTTATTGGTTTTATTGAATGTCAAAGTCCCACATGCTTAGAGTAAAAAGAATAATTTACTTTCTACATTTTTACATAGCATTGACCACAATTTAATTTATGCTAACCACTGATTGATCATAGAATTATTTCAAAGTTTAAAAATAAGCAATGCTTTTGCCGAGTTTTATAGGGCATAACGATCGCTTTAATATTAAAAACTGTAATCCTGAACATAAAGATTTAAAGAAGAATATCCAGTTCTTTTGGGTACATAATTAATACACTAACTTGCCCTTATTGTTGAAAATTATACAAATTCCTGTCTCCTTAAACTCTCTTTATTTATGTTTTTTCCGCTGCTAATAGTTATAGGGATAAAGGAGAACTCCCTAGGGAACCAAGGTATTACACTAATTTTAGATTTATTCCAGGTAGCATTTTTATAATATACACATTTAGGTATTTTGTTTTTAATTTAACATTATTAATGCTTGCCGTGTCTGAAGAAATAGATAACTACTAGGATAAGAAATTGGAGCACAGGAAATAATACATTTCAGAACAGGAGGGGATTCTAGTGAGGACTCCATGCTTTCATTGCTAAGGTCACAGGTTCAATCCCCGGTCAGGGAACTAAGATCCTTTAAGTTGCATGGTGCAAAAACCAAAAACAACCACAAAACAAAACAAAAAACAGAACAGAGCTCTTATCTTTGGAAATGACTTTTTTTTTTTAAAAGTAGGGATGGTAGCTAGTTCCTTCAGCAAGCCCATATCTTTTTATTAAATGTATATGTGTGTGTGTGTATGTGTGTGTCAAAAAACTTAAAGAATACATTTGAAGTATTTCTTTTGTTTTAATATTAAGTTTTTTTTCATCTTTAGTTTGATGCTTTATATTTGTTCTAATAATGAGATGTCTGTTTTGGGATATGTCTCATTAATGTGTTTTCTTTAACCTGTAATCAAATTCTGCAAAACTCCCCAAATTTCTTCCTTTTTGTTTCTTCTGTAATAACAAATAGCAAACACATTTCCCATTATGCTTTTAGTGCCTCTTTAATGATGGTGCTGTTGGGAGAGAGAGTTTTTTCCTTAAGTAAATTGAATTTTTTTAGTCATTTCAATTTTGATTTCTTTTACAAAATGTTACTTTGCAGCCAAATGGCTGTTGGCTACAAAATGCAAAGCATTCATAAGAACAGAGTGATCTCACATTTGTCACGTTGTCTCTGCCTTTATTTCCTTCCATAAGTAATTATTGTAGAATGGGATTTTTTTATTTAAGATTTTTAAGAACTTTGTTTTTTTAGTATTGAAAAGAGAGTCAGATGTTAGATTTTCTAAGTCCTTATTTTCAAAACCATGGTTCACAGCAAGGCTGTCTGGTTTCTCATATTTTTCACTCCACTGAATTTTCCTTTTTTTTTTTTTTTTTTGTTCAGTTCTTGTCTAAGAGACAGTAATCCATAGATGCTTAGTAAAGAGAGAAAGATGAGAAAATTTTATTATGTGTCAGTTTATTTGAAGGTTGTCAAATTATCCTGTTATTTGTAACTTTGCTCTTTTATAAACCTGAATGGGGACCTGTAAGAGATCTTAATTGAGTCCTTTGGTTTAAACTTCTCTGTTTATGTATTTACTGAACATGTTAATAGTTTTAATCTGTGTATAAGGGTGTCCTTCCTGTTGAACTTTCTCAGTTTTTCATTGGGCTAATCTGATTTGGATCTGTTCTGACACACACATATGTATACATATATATAAATTTGTACTACAGTAGGAGTATGTTTTTATGAAAGACCACTAGTGATATTTTTTTCCCTTTTTAAGTCTCAACACCAAAGCATTTTTTAGATCCAAACCTTTTTCTAGGTGCTTAGAAATGTCAGCCAGCTTTGTAAAACTTTCATATACGTTTTGAATAAAACATATGATAGGAGGAAACTCAGACATATGAATAGATTTTCTTGATTTAACTCAGTCTTGAAAGCATATTGCAGAGCGTTCCCAGGTGGTCCAGTGGTTAGGATTCTGCTTTCACCTGTAGGCCATGTTAGATCTCTGGGGTAGGGGAACTAAGACCCTGCAAGCTGCATGGCATGGCCAAAAAGTATGTTACAATTTCTGCCTAATATTAGCATATGAAAGTAGAGTATTTCAGATTAAAAAAAATTAAAGAATATTTAATGGTAGAGACTAGATCAGTTGTTAGCCTAAATTTTTCAAAATCAGCTATGACTTTTCTCAGATGAATAAGAAAGTTGTGGCTTAATTGGGAAATAGAAAATTGTTGATTATGTTTTACTGGAAAATTTATTTTTAAAACTACTTTCTTGAGATACATTTGACGTACAGAAAGCTGTATTTATTTAGTGTATACACCTTGATATTTTCGAATTGGCAGAATATTTAATGCTTTAGTTCTTCAAATTCTTGATTTCATACTAAATTCTTGATTATATTCAAACTTTTTGTTGTTTCTTGTTAATGGTTGGTAAAGAATTTGACCTTTGCAGACAAATTGGAAATGCGTGGTTTCTGCCCATATTGCCCCTGTACAGTAAGTTGGAAAAATGTAACAATACAACAGTATAAATATTCAGCAATTTATGTTTTGATTTCAAGGCTTCTCAAGGGAGGGTGTATAAATCTTATTTCTAGGTTTATGCACTGTTTTCTTAAAATTTCAAACATCTTTCAAAATTCAGTGAAGAAATAATTATTTTCTTTACAATGAATAATTTTAGTGATGTCATAGCCATTTAAAAATGTTTGACAAAAACTCTAAACTTTAGGGAGTTAAATTTATAAGTATTTATAAAATATTTACCCTAGACATCTGAAATTTTGATTTTCTTTTCACATTCTTATTAGTTAGGAATCTTCATATACATGTATAAATATATTTTTATTTACAAAATTTCTTTTGTTTTGACTTTCCTATTAATTTGATATGGATCTTCTTAAAATTGAAAACTGAAAAACATTTACATTATCTTCTCACTGGGAATTATTTTTGATGAATTCTATAAAACTTCGTTTCATTAAGAATTTTCAGATTTGTCTCTTCAGGAAAAATGCACCAAGACGATTCATATATAGAACAGTATTTTTGTTTCTTTTTTAAATTCCCGAAAGCTTAAAAAAAAAAAAAAGCAAACCCTCTTCTCTTTCCCACTTCCACTCCCTCATCTTCAGTGTATTACATCTCCATAGAGACAAAAGCAGAGATTTCTTTCCTTTGAAACAGTAATGCCACAGAAGAACTTCTCTCGAGCAGACACAACTAAAAAATACATCCTATATTCTAAGCTGCATGATAATATTTTGGTAATGAGAATCACTGAGTGTAAATTGCTGTGCAAATTTAGAAGTTTTGGGGGCAAACTTTATGAATAGTTTAATACTAAAGCCTCAAAGAAGTTACAGATTGACTTATCCTCAAACAGTGGACACTTGACATACTTCTTGTTTCCCCATACATTTTGCCAGGCAATGTGGTAGGTACTCGGGATTCCTTGGGTATAAGATAATATTCTACTCTTATAGAGCTTATTGTTTAGCAGAGTATATTAGTAATAATTAAATGAATAAGTATTCCAGTAATTTATAGAGATAAATGCTGTGAAACTGAAAACAGCATGCTGTTAGAATGTAGAATTTGAAAAGATTTTACTTAGTCTTGCAAATTGGGCTTGATACCAGGAACAGTTGTTTTTTTAAAACCATTTAATACCATTCACTAGTCAATGTATGATGTACTTAATATGCATAAGCAGCAACAGTAAATGTTTAATAACTTCACAGTTGTACATATCCATGTATTTTTTTATTCCTGTTTTTGCTTTGCCAGTGTATATATAGCCTTTTGCTATATTTGAAAATCTGAAAATGTGTTGGACCCTGTTAACCTGTTGGATTCTGCTAAATGGTAGCAGTACAACTCTCAAGTTTTGTAGTTAACATAAATCCACTAAATAAATTATTTTTAATACAACAATATGGAATTAGAGTAACTCTCCTTTTTCCCGCTCAAAATTTGGTTTGCTGAAGCTGCCTCCCGAAAATCATGGGTATCGACACTCTGGTCAGAACTTGCTCCGGACTCTCATATGGCAGAATCAGGTCAGGTGGCAGTATCAGGTAAAGGGAAATAAGAAACATGTTGTATTTTTCCACCCCCTTTTTTTCTTGAAAATGTTAATTCAGGAAAAGCAGAATGACCAGGTGAAGGTAAACTACATACAACCTGGGATGCTTCATGCAGGGTTGCTTGATTTTCATGATGTTTTAACACTTAGCCTTGAGAGTTATATTACAGTTAAGGGAAAGTCAGAAATTGGGGGGGAAAGGAAGCTAAAAAAATGTAAGGCCGAAGCATGAGATGGCAGAAATATGACCTCACACATCAGTGATCATAATAGATATGAGTTAATTAAGTTTCTGTAGTAAAGAATTAAATACATTTAATATCATTGATTTAGATGCAAAGGAGAAGGATAGTCCAAAAGGAATAGGTTTCATAATTTGTGAATTGGTAGCATCACATGATAGGAATCCCTGCTGGTTCTTAAGGAACCTGATGGAGGAGAGCATCTCCTAAACTGGGCCAAATACACCAATTTTCGACAAATTAGATCATGTACATTTATCTTAGAAATATATTACCAAGTTTTGTACTTTAAAGTTTTTTCAAATTTTGATAGTAAAAACATAAGAAAGCACTGAAGTGTAAGCATAGATTACTGTGCTTAAATATTGTCCTTTCAAAGTGTTTTCTCATCACACCTCTTAATTTTTCATACTTAGATTTTGTTTACTGATTTTAGCGTAGAGTTTTTATAAATTGTGCTTATGTGAAAAAAGCATAAACTGCTAAGTCATGCTAGTAAGGAACTGCTGGTAAGGAAACTCTTTGCTCATAGTAGGTGGTCAATAAATAACATAAATAGCATTCAGGATTCATTTATTAAATGGAATTAACTAATCCTGATCTCTCTTCTTCTTTTCTAGAAATATTAAAAGTTTGTCAGATATCCAGATAGTACAGGTTGCTTGTGGTTACTATCATTCACTTGCACTTTCTAAAGGTAAGCATTACTTCTAGTTTCTTTTGCCTTTTCAGCTTTCTTATTTAAAGACATAATTCCTTCAACTTTATCCTTATTAAATGTTGCCGTGGTTCTTCTGTATCCTTTTCATTTCTATATACATTTTAGAATTAGTTTGGCAGTTTTCACACTTATTAAACTATTGGGATTTTGTTAGGGGTTGCACATTGTCTCTAAATCGAATTGAGGAAAATCTTTGTAATACTGAGTTTTTCAATTCTTCAACTGGTGATATCAGAGAAGGCAGTGGTACCCCACTCCAGTACTCTTGCCTAGAAAATCCCATGGACGCAGGAGCCTGGTAGGCTGCAGTCCATGGGGTCGCTAAGAGTTGGACACGCCTGAGCGACTTCACTTTCACTTTTCACTTTCATGCATTGGAGAAGGAAATGGCAACCCACTCCAGTGTTCTTGCCTGGAGAATCCCAGGGACGGGGGAGCCTGGTGGGCTGCCGTCTCTGNACAACTTGGTGCAGCCATTACAGAAACCAGTACGAAGATTCCTCAAAATATTAAAAATAGAACCACTATAAGATCCAGTGAGCCCACTTTTGGATGTATTTCTGAAGGACATGAAAACAGGATCTCAAAGAGATAACTATGCTCATTTTTACTGAAGCATTGTTCACAATAGCCAAGATATTTAAACTAACCAAGTATCTACTGACAAATGAGTAGATAAAGGAAATGTGATGTGTACATGTGTGTGTGGGCATGCATACATGTACTGGAATATTCTTCAGTCATAAGAAGGGGAAATGCTTTCATTTGTAACTACATAAATGAGCCTGGAGGCATGCTAAGTGAAATAAACCAGGCAAGGACAAGTACTAATGTTGTTGTTACAAGTTGTTGATACAAGTTATGGTATCACTTATACATGGAATTGTTTAAAAAAAAAGTGAGAGGGAAGGCAATTAGGAATAGAAAGTCAAATTCACAGAAACAAGAAGTAGAATGGTAGTTCCCAGGGTGTGAGGCATGAGGAAAATGGGGATATGTGGTCAAAGGGTACAAACTTCCTGTTACAAGATTTTTAAATTCTGAGGATCTAATGTACAACATAGTGACTACTAACAATACAGTATTGTGTACGTAAAATTTGCTGAGAGTAGATCTGAGCTTTTTCCTCCCCCTAAAAATGTATATGAGGTGATGGATGTGTTAATTAATTTGACTGTAGTAATAATTCCACAGAGTATATATATATATATGTCATGTTGTATATTTTAAATATTTACGATCTTATGTCAAGTCAGTGATGTCAGTAAGATGAAAAAACCTGAGAAAAAAAACTTCAGTTCAGTTGCTCAATCGTGTCCGACCCTTTGTGACCCCATGCTATTTCTGTCCAAAAAAGGAAATTATTATTTTTTTGTGTCTAGTAGTATTGTTGGAGAAGGCAATGGTACCCTGCTCCAGTACTCTTGCCTGGAAGATCCCATGGGCAGAGGAGCCTGGTAGGCTGCAGTCCAAGGGGTCACGAAGAGTCAGACATGACTGAGCGACTTCACTTTCACTTTTCACTTTCATGCATTGGAGAAGGAAATGGCAACCCACACCAGTGTTCTTGCCTGGAGAATCCCAGGGACGGAGGAGCCTGGCGGGCTGCCGTCTTTGAGGTCGCACAGAGTCGGACACGACTGAAGCAACTTAGCAGCAGCAGCATAGTAGTATTGTATTATATATTTTTTATCTGAGTTACATACCATTGAGAATACATACACATTTTTAGGTGAAATGATTTATTGACCACAGTTTACTAGTTTAAAGTACCTCTAGCACAGTTTTCTGCTTTGAAATATCCCCCAAAAGGGAGTGGGAAGGGCATCAATGAACCAGGGTTGTCTAAGTTTTACCTGTTGAAAGTGATAGTTATATGATAATTCATATGTAGATAAATACATACATATATATGTGTATATATATATATATCTTTGTTGAAATTTCCCATGATAAAAAGATTTTAAACAGAAAAATCAATATCCTGACATAGCAGTCTGTATACTCTTATTTCATTTTCATTTAATAGCTTAAATTTGTTTACATAGCTGCAACTGTGAAGAAAAGCAATTGAACTGAAAAAATACTGTGCTTTTGTTAAACTGTCATCATGAAATACTTTTTAAAAAAGATTACCTTTAATCCAGTTATGTATTTCATGATGAATATTTTAAAGATTATCTATAGTTTAGTAACACTATGCTAAGAGTAGGTATATTTGTGTGCTCTGTTTATACATACTTTTTTTCTTTGCAGAGCTACTTTGGAAACTGAAAATGATACCATTTTTAGGTTTTGTGAAAATTTTTTTGATTTTTAGGTTTTATGAAATTTTCTTTGATTTGACAAAAATATAAGGATAGTAAAAGACAGTGCAAAAAATAGTATTGGTTTAATGATGACTTTGTCATCATTATTGTCATCATTGGCTTGATGATGACCATAAATACTTCTAAAATATGTGAAAATAATCAGCAATATCAACCTAAAACATATAGTTTTAAGATTTATTACCTTGAAAAGTTAGCTATCTTATCATCCATTAAATTAAGAAGATAATAGAAAAGAAAATTGACTCCATAGTTATATTAAAGATTAACTTATTTTCCCGAAGATTATTTTATCAGGCTTTCTAATCACAGAGGATTTTGTTTTCTTTTTAGGAAGGTGGAGTGTTTACTTTTGGAGCTGGAGGGTATGGTCAGTTGGGTCATAACTCTACCAGTCATGAAATAAACCCAAGGAAAGTTTTTGAACTTATGGGAAGCATTGTCACTCAGATTGCTTGTGGAAGGTAAGTGGTTATAGAAAAGAGTATTTTGATCCATAACCCAATTATTAAGTTTTTTTTTTTTTTTTTTTAAACAATCTATGGGTCTTTTATTACTATTACTATACCACAAATTTTCACAGGGAGTGACTTCCAGCAGCTCAGGCTCCTTTCCATTGGTTCTCACAAAGTGTGCTTCTTTGGTAGCATTTCAGATGAACTTGAGTACCTTTCTGTTCGGCTTCCTTTTTTTTTCCCCTGATCATTTTTATTCACATGTTTCAGGAAACTACCTTGGCTCTTAGGGTGCTTTTTGCTTGATGTATACATTAATTCTCTTGGCAAGAAGGATTTTGCTCTTGACTTGTTTGTTTGTAGTATGCCATATGCCAGTAGCATGCAGGGTAACATTGTAGATTCTTCCACTTTTGCTGTGGTAACATTTGTGGGTCATTCCTTTTTGAACAGTGCTGTTCCATGTGACATTACACTCGAAGTTACAGTCTTTTTTTCTTTTGCTTGTCCACCTTTTTCTTTAAAGAATGAACAAATTGACCAATTAATTACTTAAGACATAAGATTAATCAGTGGTGAAAGTTGAACTGGAATACTGATTTCCCCATCCCCAGTTCTTGGGAGTAAATAGGAGTCCGAGCTTTGTAATTGAGCTTTACCTTTGGTCCCCAGAGGCAAAATATCCTTTGCTTGACTAACTTGGTTTTGACCACTTAGCTTAATTTTTTTTCCAGCTAGTATATATCTCTATATAATATAATTTAGTTTTCCAACAGTTAATTCAGGTACACAGAATTATGCTGCAGGTAGCCTTTGGTGACTTCCTCTTCTTTCTTTTTTTAACATCATGTGTATGATTATCCATCTATATATAGCCATGGTTCTCCATCGCAGTAAAAGTACTGCAATGTTTTACTCAACTGTATGCATCTATAATTATTTGCTCATTCTATTACTGATGGACTCTTGGGTATTTCCATTTTTGGCAGTTGCAAATAATTTTGCTTTGAACATTTATTATTTCATGTATATAAACTTTAATATTTCTAAAGAGTATAGTTAGAATGGAATTTCTGGGTTGTTTGTTGTTGTTTGGTCACTAAGTCATGTCTGACTATTTGTGACCCCGTGGACTGTAACTTGCCAGGCTCCTCAGTCCATGGAATTTCCCAGGCAGGAATACTGGAGTGAGTTGCCATTTCCTTCTCCAGGGGATGTGTCTGACCCAGAGATTCAACCTGTGTCTCCTGTATTAGCAGCCAGATTCTTTACTGCTGAGCCACCAGGGCTTCCCAGGGTCATAGAGTATACTTGAATTTTACAGGTTAATGTTATTCTTTTTACCAGAATGGTTACACCAGTTTAGTTAACCTTCCCGTCACTATCAACTTGGTATTGTTACATTTTAAAATTTTTGCTAATTTCTTGGATATATAGTGGCCTTAATCATGATTTTAATTTGTATTTCCATGATTTGATAGGGATTGCATTGAGTCTGTAGATCACTTTCAGAAGTATTGACAATGGTCTTTTAATCCATGAATATGGGAGCTTTCCATTTATTTAATCTCTTTCAGCAATATTTTTTAGTTTTCGTTGTATGTCTTTTTGCTGATTTTCCTAAATTACTATCTTTTGTGTTTATTTTTTGCAGTGAAATGTTTTACTTTTCTTATTTCCTTTTCTGTATATTCTGTAGCTATTTTCTTTGTGTGTATGGTTACCATGGAGATTACATTTAGTATTTAATACTTACATTTAAGTTAAACACGAACGCAAATTTATACAAAGTCAGTTTCAATAACATACAAAAACTCTGTTCCTATACGGCTCTGTCCCTACTCGGTTTCACAAGGTAACTTTTATATACATTGTGTGTCCAAAAAAATTAATAATTTTATGCATTAGTCTCTAAAATTCTGTAGAAAACAAAATTTGGAGGAAAAAGCCCAAAGTTAGAATAGTACTAGCTTTTATAATCACCCATATATTTACTTGTGAAAGTTCCTCAGTTGTGTCTGTTTGTGACCATATGGACTATATAGTCCCTGGAATTCTCTGTGCCAGAGTACTGGAGTGGGTAGCCTTTCCCTTCTCCAGGGGATCTTCCCAACCCAGGGATTCAACCCAGGTCTCCCACATTGCTGGTGGATTCTTCACCAGCTGAGCCACAAGGGAAGCCCAAGAATACTGGAGTGGGTAGCCTATCCCTTTTCCAGGGGATCTTCCCAACCCAGGAATCAACCAGGATCTCCTGCATTGCAGGTGGATTCTTTACCAGCTGAGCTCTCAGGGAAGCCCCATATTTGTGTTTACTGAGATCTTTATTTTTTTAATACAGCTTTGAGTGACAATCTACAGTCCTTTCATTTCAACTGTAGGATTTCTTTTAGTATTTCTTAAAGGACAAATTTGGTGATAACAAACTCCTTCAGCTTTTATCTATAAGTATCTTAATTTCTCTCTCATTTTTGAAGGAGAAGTTTGGTGGTGGTTTAGTTGCTAAGTCGTGTCGGACTCTTGCAACTTCATGGACTGTAGCCTGCCAGGCTCCTCTGTCCATGGGATTTTCCAGGCAATAGTACTGGAGTGGATTGCCATTTCCTTCTCCAGGGGATCTTCCCAACCCAGGAATCGAATCTGGGTCTCCTCCATTGCAGGCAGATTCTTTACTGCCTGAGCTATGAGGGAGTATCAAATTCATGGTTGGTAGGTTTTTCTTTCTGTAGTTTGACTATATAAGCCTATTGCCTTCGGATCTGCAAAGTCTCTGCTTAGAAATCTGCTGGTAATCCTATTGAGAATTCCTTGTATGTGACAAGTCACTTCTCTCTTGGTTCCTTCAAGTTTCTCTCTTTGTCTTTCGACGATTTGATTGTAATGTGTCTCAGTATGGGTCTCTTTCAGTTTATCCTACTTGGAGTTTCTTGAATATTTGTGTTTTTCATCAAATTTGGGGACTTTTTGGTTATTACTTCTTCAGATGATCTCTCTATCTCTTTTTACCTTCTGGAACTACTACAGTGCCTTTTTGGTGCAATTCATGATATTCCATAGGTCCTTTACAGTCTGTTTCCTTTTCTCCATTTTTTCCCCCTTGAGATATAGTAATTTCAGTTGTTTTATCTTCAAGTTCCTTTACTCATTTTTCTTTCTGCTCAAATCTGCCTTTGAATTCCTCTACTGAACTTTAAATTTTGGTTATTGTATTTTTCATCTCCATAATTTACTTTTGGTTTGTTTCCAGGCTTTCTGTTTTTTTGTTGGTATTTTCATTTTTTTTCATATAGTGTTTTCGTGACTATTTTCATGTTTTTCTTTAGTTATTTGACTATCTTTAGGAAATTGTTTTAATCTATTAAGGTTTATCATCTGGTTGTTTCATTTTTCTAAAGTATTCTTTTTTACAGCATTTTTAGGTTCACAAGAAAATTAATTTGTAATTAAACAGTCCATAATAGGAAAAAAGAAAGGAGCTTTAAGACAGCTTCTCAGATAACTGAGGAACTGCTCCAGAAAAGCATACTTTTCAGCACAGTTTTATATAGTGTCAGGACAAAGACCCATCAAACAGTCATGAATAGATACCTTCAGGGTTTCTAAAAGAGATATGAGCATGTACACAGCAAGTCCCTGTGGCCTTGAAGCTGGGAAGAGAGTCTTTTATCATCGAAGGAGTGCCAGGATTGGCATCCCAGGAAGGGAGCAGGGATTCCAATTTTTAGTTTTACCATGGACATTGTTTATTTCTGGTCCTTGTGTCCTTTTCTTTAATAATTAGAGCAGGAGTAGGATGTATATTTGATAGGCCACAAAACAGCTGTTTTAATTAGCATTAAATTTGTGTTATCTTAGGTGTGAGCCAGAATGACTTCCCATACCTCAATATGTGAAAATTTCTTTTCATCACTACATTGACAGATTATTGCAAGTATACGTATTGTACATTAGGGTTTATTCTGTCTATTTGGACAAATGTATATTGATGTGCATCCACCCTTGTGGTAATTATATGGAGTATTTTCACTTCCCTAAAAATACTTTGTGCTCCTCTTATTCACCCCCCCCACACCCTAACTTTTAGCAATCACTGACTTTTACTCTTACAGTTTTGCCTTTTCCAGAATATCGTAGTTGAAATCACATACTTTGTTGCTTTCTCAGATTGTCTTCTTTTACTTAGTAATATGCATTTATGGTTCCACTGTGTTTTTTCATAACTTGGTTGCTGATTATTTTTTTAATGCTAAATAATGTTCCACTGTCTAGATATAAGTTTGTTTATCCATTCACCTACTGAAGGAAATTTTGGTTGCTTCTAAGGTTTGGCAGTTACAAATAAAGTTGTTATGAGCATCTGTGTTTAAGTTTTTCATAGACATAGGTTTTAACTACTTTGGATAAATAATGAAGAACTCTTTTGCTGGATAATATTGTAATAGTTTAGCTTTGTAAGAAACTATCAAACTGCCTTCCAAAGTAGCTGTATCATTTTGGATTCCTATGTTGGTTTATTTTTTTCTTTGATTGGGCCATACTTTTGTAATTTTTAATATTCTCTGAGTTTTTTTTTCTTTTTGAAAACTGGACCTTTGAACCTAAAATGTGGTAACTCTGGAAAAAAGACTCTCCTTTTTCTCTAGGGTTTGCTGATTTTTGTTTTGTTTTGATTGTTACAGATTGTCTCTGTGCCAAGGATCAGACTGAACTGTAAGCCTAAGGTCTTCTGAACTCTTTTCTGAGACTGTACCTTATCATGGGCATGCAGAATGACTTTCTAAATTCCCCTCTATATTCAGTTACATTTGAATGTCCTAGATCTTAAACAACTGACTTTTAAAAGGGGCAAAAGAAATAAAGGGAAGAAAATAGAAGAAGATAAAATTAAAAAAACAACAACAACCCACACACCAGCCCTTTCAGTACTGGAAGTCTCTTCAGCTGGAGGAGAATAGGCTTGTGACAGTGGTCAGAAGGGTTACAGAAGAGACTTATCCCCCTTTTGTGTCTGTTCCTCTGTAATCAAAAGCCGCAATCAATGATCAGAGGACTGATCTCATTAAGGCCAGAATCCGTATAGCCTGCTCTGGCTCTCACAAGCTGTGTCCAAGATACTCCTGGATCATTGGATAATTGCCTGTCACAGGGTTGAGGGTGAAGGGGTAGGTAGCTAATACTGTGCAGAGTGCTGAAATTAATCAAAATTAATTGCAGTTTATCACCCAAGCCTTCCTTTGGAAATTGGAAAAAGGCAGGAGGAGTAAAGGAAAGATATATCCATCTGAATGCAGAGTTCCAAAGAGTAGTAAGGAGAGATAAGAAAGCCTCCTAAGTGAATGCAAAGAAACAGAGGAAAACAATAGCATGGGAAAAACTAGAGATCTTGTCAAGAAAATTAGAGATACCAAGGGAGCATTTCATGCAAAGATGGATACAATTAAGGACAGAAATGGTATGGACCTAACAGAAGCAGAATATTAAGAAGAAGTGGCAAGAGTACACAGAAGTGAAATGAAGTCGCTCAGTCATGTCCAACTCTTTGCGACCCCATGGACTGTAGCCCACCAGGCTCCTCCGTCCATGGGATTCTCCAGGCAAGAGTACTGGAGTGGGTTGCCATTTCCTTCTCCAAGAGTACACGGAAGAACTATACAAAAAAGATCTTAATGACCCNGGCAAGCCTGGCTGGGGTCGCAAAGAGTCTGACACTGTTGAGTGAACTTAACTGAATTCCCTATACCCATTTTGGAAATTTGGAAACTTTTTAAAAATTGTTACTCTAGAAATAACATTAATCTTTAATTTATATTAATACTTTGCCAGGAGTTGTAAGACCTCCATTTACCTTTCCTAACTTTCATTTTATATATATTATTAAACCCCTGGAAAACATTGCTTCGTATAGTCAGTGCACATTTAGAAATGGCAGTACATGCATTTACTACCTTCTTTTCTCTTTAATTTTTATAATAATTAGTATCCTTTTCCATTTAGCAACCACCCTCTGGTATTTCCTTTATGTCGATTTGCAGGTTGCAGTTTCTTTGCATATTTAAAAATGCCTGTATTGCACCTTCATTCATGGATGATTTTGCTGGTTATAGAATTCTAGCTTGGCGTTTGCTTTCAGCACTTTTAAGATAACATTCTACTGTCTTTTGGCTTCAGATTTGAGAATTCAGCTGTTGGTATATTGCTCCTTTGAAGACATTGTCTCTTTTCTCTTTGTCTCTTCAGTTTTGCTTTCATTTGTTAATGAATTTCCTCATTTTTTTACTGGGTTTCTTGAATCTGTGGATTAATATCTTTGATCAGTTATGGGAAATTCTAATCTCTTTATCTCTTTAGATACAGCTTTTCCTTTCCTGAGGACTCTGGATGTATATTTGTAAAAAGAACTTTATTTATTTATGGCTGTACTGGGTCTTTGTTGCTGCATGAGCTTTTCTCTAGTTGTGGCAAATGGGGCCTACCCCCTAGTTGCAGTGTGTGGACTTCTCATTGTGGTGGCTCCTCTCATTGCAGAGCATCGGCTCTAGGGCTTGAGGGTTTCAGTATTTGCAGCTTGTGGGCTCAGTAGTTGTGGCTTCTGGGCTCTAGAGCACAGGCTTCATAGTTGTGGTGCACGGGTTTAGTTACCGTACCACATGTGGGATCTTCCCAGATCGGGGACTGAACCCATGTCTCCTGAATTAGCAGGCAGATTCTTTACCACTGAGCTGCCAGGGAAGCCCGTGATTGGATGTGTATTAAATTGTCTCACTCCACCTTGTAGTTTCTCTCTTAACTTTCCACATTTTTGCCTCTATTTGCTGCGTTCTTGATTATTTTTATGATTTATGCTTCAGTTCACTAATTCTCATACTATATGTATTTTTTGTTAAACCTTTAAGATCTCATTTGTGATTATTGTGACTTTTCAGTCCTAATGTTTCATACTCTTTTTAAAAATCTGAAACAGTTTTTTTTAAACATTTAGTATATTTAGCTATTGGTCAGTTTTTAACCTTGGTCTTTATTTCTTTGGACATTAAACAACTGTTAAACATAATTATTCTAGGTTCTTGTGTTTGAAAATTTCAACATCTGATATCTTTAGCAGTCTGTTTCTATTGTTCTTTCTGCTGGGATAAGTTCAATGTACCCTGTTTCTTTGCTCAGTTTTGTTTGTTTGACCATGTATTTGAAAAATGATTTATGGGAATAATTTGTCAAAGATTCATCAGGATCTATTGTAAAAGGTGAATAAAAGCTCAACATGTAAGTGGGCAGAAATGCTTACTATCATAATGTTTATTAGACTGTTGAAGTTATACATGAATATACATTCAGTGAAGTGTAGAGAGTTCAACTTTTCTTGTTCAACTTCATGCATAATCCGTCAAAAGATTATAAATATTTTTAGATAATTTTTTTCTGATAAAATATTTAATCAGTCTCCTGTGAGGTACAACATTAGTTACTGTTAATCCAGTTTTGTAATTCTACGTAGTGAGGATGAGCATGATTTGAACAGTTATTCTTAGCTCTGTAAACTTATTTTATTTATTTAACTATTGGATTGGGGGAGGACTTTCAGTTATATATTGATAGAGATGTAAGAACTTACCTACAGAGTGAATGTCAGTTGATATCTTCACCAGTTTGATTTGCAGGTAGTTGGTATTACAAGAACTGTGTATTATTTCCTTAACAAATAATTGTCAGGAACTTCTTGAAGGAAGCAGCCAAGGGATACCAGAAATATGAACTCATCAAGGGAGATAATCTAAAAGGAAAGGGTTCAAATTCCAGTAGTATAGTATCATACTGTTTTGAACTATTACATCAAATATAGGACTTGAGATAGTTACCTTTGTTCAGTGGCTCTAACTCTATGCTGTAATCCTTTGGAGAGTTTTTAGTAATAGGTATTGTTGCCTAGGCTCACTCCTAGGTAATTCCAAAATGGCCAGAATTAAGAACCACACCTTTAGTAGACCAGTATGTGGAGGAATTTAATGAACTAGTATTGAGCAGTAATTTTCAAATTATTGATATGTTCTTTTAAAATATCACAGTACTACTTCTTGAAGGAGGCAAAGTGGACAACATTAAGCCCTTCTGCAGCCACAGCAGTTTGTTTTATATGCTGCTTGTTCTGTCGCTCAGTTGTGTCCGTCTCTTTGCAACCTGATGGATTATGGCATGCCAGGCAGGCTTCCCTGTCCTTCACTGTCTCCCAGAGTTTGCTCAAACTCATATCCATTGAGTCGATGAGGCCATCCAGCTGTCTCATCCTCTGTTGCCCGCTTCTCCTCCTGCCATCAGTCTTTCCCAGCATCGGGATCTTGTCCAGTGAGTCGTCTCTTTGCATCTGTTCAGTTCAGTTCAGTTGCTCAGTCATGTCTGACTCTTTGTGACCCCATGGACTGCAGCACGCCAGGCTTCCCTGTCCATCACCAACTCCCAGAGCTTGCTCAAACATGTCCATCTAGTCGGTAATGCCATCCAACCATCTTATCCTCTTTTGTCCCCTTCTCCTCCCGCCTTCAGTCTTTCCTAGCATCAGGGTCTTTTCAAATGAGTCAGTTCTTTGCGTCACGTGTCTGAAGTATTGGAGTTTCAGCTTCAGCATCAGTCCTTCCAATGAATATTCAGGGTTGATTTCCTTTAGGGTTAACTGGTTTGATCTCCTTGCTGTCCAAGAGTCTTCTCCAGCACCACAGCTCAGAAGCATCAGTTCTTCCACGTTCAGCCTTCTTTATGGTCCAAGTTTCACATGCGTACATGACTACAGGAAAAACCATAGCTTTGACTGTGCAGACCTTTGTCAGCAAAGTGATGTTCTTTTCTTTTTAAGAAGCTGTCTGTGTTTGTAATAGCCTTTCTACGAGTTCATTTATGGTTTATTATGTTAAATGTGTATCCTTGATTTAAAAAATTTTTATTAACTTTAGCTCATCTGGCTCTGAGATGAGATGGTTGTTAGAGTCTTCTTAGTTTTTCATGTATATGACAGGCTAGATAACTTGAAAACTCTGTGGAATCAAAAGGTCCTTTTAAGTAAACAGCATAGATTAGTTTGGAAGGAAGTAAAGAGAATTCCCCTGGGCAAAAACAAGGAAATCTGAAAATAATACCTGTTAGTTTGAACTTACTCTGGAGCTGCTCTGAAAAAATTTGCCAATCTGGGTAATGTATTAATTAGCTTATTTTGCTTGACAAACCACCCCCAAATTACTGACATAATTACCTATTTAGCTGGTAATTCTGTGGCTTAGTGATTGGAGCTGCGCTTTGTTGGGCAGTTCTCATCTTAGCTGAACACAATTGATGGTCTGGATAGGGGCTGGGTAGTCTGTGGGGTCTTTAGCTGGGTTGGCTTATCTCTGCTCCAGATTGTATATTATCCTTCAAGCTAACCTTAAGTTATGCTCATAATAGTATAGCAGGGTTCCAAAAAGAGAGAGGTAAAGAATGCAAAGCCACCTGTTAGGCTTAGGGTCAGCTCATGTACTGTCATTTCTGCTTCATTCTGTTCAAAGCAAGCCATAGGCCAGAGACCTGTTTTAAGACATGGAGAAATAGATTCCTCATCTTGATGGGAACCCCTACAAAAGTCGAATTGTAAGGGTAATGATATAAGGAATGGAGTAACTTTGGCAGTTTTTACAAGCAATATACCACACATGGAAAGGGAATTTGGAATAGGAGGTAGGACCGAAGAAGTGATAGAGGCGGTCGTGAGGCCTGTGAAACCATCTCCTCCCAGTAAAGCCACCTCATGGGAAGGGTCCACAGTGAAATATTCTCTTGCTAGTTTAAGGAGACTTTTCTGGCCTTGGCTTAGTTTCTTGTTTGGATCTTCCCTCAGAATTTGTAACCACAAGACTGTTCTAAAGTAGGCTTGGGACTTATCAGAATAGTCCTGAATTGATGTATATGTATTATGTTTCATAATGTATTAGGGTTTTAAGTGAAGTAACTGTCTGCATGATTTGCAAAGAAGAACTAGAAATGGGATAAAACATAGTCATTAAATTTTTAAATTCAGTGGATAATGGAAACAGCAGGTTGGACATACTGCTTAAGAGAAAATAATATGAAAAACAGATCTAGGGAAATTAGTCACAAGGGATATGGATATTTAGGAGAAGTTAAAAGACTGTTAGAGTGTTGGGAAGATAAAACATTTGTCTAATATTATCAAGAGCATTGAATACATGGGAGAGAGACAGTATTTACAGAAATAACATAAGAATTTGCCAAACTTGATTGAATCCATGAAACTTTGAGCAACACAACACCTGAGCTAGATGATCACCTGTAGCCCATTCCTAAATATATAGTGATGAAGCATCAGAGGGAGTTGGACAGATTCAGGATTAGTGGGTTTTCGCTAGCTTCCGCTTTGTAATTTTTTAGGTTTGTAATTTGTTTGCTTCCACTCTGGTACCTCTAGAGAAATCTGAGTGTGTATACATAAGAATCAGTTTCTTTTGAAGAAAGGAAACATTGTCTTACCATACATTTTTATATGTACCAGTCTTCTGCCCAGTTCTTACCCTAAAGCTTTTGAGTGATACCCACATGGTGTAGGCCTTTACAGACTACAGCTTTAAGCTAGAACCTGAGCAAGAAGGTGGTGGGCTGATTTCCTTGGACAGCAGTTAGATGCTGCCTCTAGTGCTGAATCATACAGTGTAAGAGATATCAGTACAGAGCTGGATCTTTTTAAATTTGGACATTTGTGGGAATTTTCTGGACCATGCTTAAGCAATCTACCTGTGTGGTACAGAATTTATTCAGTATAGAATAAGGCTATTAATAAAATTTTGTACAGAAAACTTGAAAACTCTAATTGTCTTATTAACTTACTTTTGAAGAGAAAAATTATACTAGTAATGTTCACTGTGCTTTTCTAAATGTAAATTATTTTTATATTTACATGAAAGGTAACATTAAGTCTGAGGTTTTCTGTCATTTTACTCTAGGCAGCACACTTCTGCTTTTGTTCCTTCATCAGGACGAATTTATTCTTTTGGACTTGGTGGTAATGGACAGCTAGGAACTGGTTCTACAAGCAACAGGAAAAGTCCTTTCACTGTGAAAGGAAATTGGTTTCCTTATAATGGGCAGTGTCCACCAGATTTTGGTAAGTTCTTTTATATTAAAACTTTGCAGCACATGCTAAAACTGTTGTTAAAATGTTGACCTTAAGAGGTGAACTTTTCTACGTTTGAGATGAAAGAATTCCAAGACGCACTGTTTAGGGGAAGTAGCAAGATACAGAATACTATATACTGTGGTTTAGTTTATTTATATTTGCTTGTATATGCATAAGAGAAGGCAGTGGCACCCCACTCCAGTACTCTTGCCTGGAAAATCCCATGGACAGAGGAGCCTGGTAGGCTGCAGTCCATGGGGTCACGAAGAGTCGGACACGACTGAGCGACTTCACTTTCACTTTTCACTTTCATGCACTGGAGAAGGAAGTGGCAACCCACTCCAGTGTTCTTGCCTGGAGAATCCTAGGGATGGGGGAGCCTGGCGTGCTGCCGTCTGTGGGGTCACACAGAGTTGGACACGACTGAAACGACTTAGCAGCAGCATATGCAAGATAAATAAAATAATGAAAGTGGTTTCAGCGGCTGGAAACCGAATGGTGATTAGAAACCAATGGGAGGGAAATATTTTTGTTTTTTTATTTTTGATTATGGTAAAATACACTTAACAAAGTTTATGAACTTAACCGTTTTTAAAGTGCTCAGTTCAGTAGTGTTAAGTACGTTTACATCAGTGTGCAGCTACCTCCAGAGCTCGTTGCATCTTGCAAAACTAAAACTCCTTGTTCATTAAACAACAATTCTCCATTCACACTTTCCACTAGCTGGCAGTCATTCTGCATTCTGTCTCTCAGAATTTGACTTGACTCAGTACCTCATAAGGCTTCCCGGGTAGCTCACATGTTAAAGAATCTGCCTACAGTGCAGGAGACCTGGTTTGATTCCTGGGTTAGGATTCCCTGGAGAAGGGAGTGGCAACCCACTCCAGTATTCTTGCCTGGAGAATCCCATGGACAGATGAGCCTGGTGGCCTATAGTCCATGGGGTCACAAAGAGTTGGACATGACTGAGCAACTAACACTTCAGTTTCACCTCATAAGTGGAATCATGCAGTATTTGCCTTTTTGTGGTTGGCCTGTTTTATCAACTTACCATTAATGTCTTTAAAGTTCATCCGTGTCACAGCAGGAGTGTTAATAGTAGGCTGTTAACAGCATGTATGTATAGACTACATTTTGTTTATCTACTAATTGCTGATGGACATTTGGATTGTTTCTACCTTTGGACAGCTGTAAATAGTGCTATAAACATGGATGTATAAATATCTCTTTAAGATCCTTCTTTCAGTTCTTTTGGGTATATGCTATTACTTTAACAGTCTTGGGTATATATGAGACTTTAACATATATAACCTCGTCTGTTTCTCTGAAATTTGAACATATGTATATATTACTTATTCAAAATATTAAACTTTAAAATTTGCTTTTATATCCCACTGTTTTAGCCAAATGTATAATTTATTTTCTGTTACTCTTTCAATAGATCTGGTTATCTTTTCATTGATATTAATTTACTACTAAAAAATTTGAAGTACTCAAATGCTGTTTTCTCATTCACTTCTCTGACATGCTGCAACCAAAATGTACTTTTTAAAATACTTTTTTTTTACCATCCTGAATTATACCTCAGAACTGTTCTTTATGTTATCTATAATTGATTTTCTTTGGGATTTTTCTCTGAGCTGTGGGACTTGAGACTATTTAGATCTTCGCTGCCATGAAGATTGACATTTGAAAAGATCCATAACTTTTTAATATGAATTACCTTTGAAGATTTTTTTTTTGTAGCTGAAAGTTCATCTCAGTTATATTCTTATTTAACAGGTGTCAGAATATGATATTGTTTTTTTCTTCTTTGGGTTTGATTTTGTGTTAGAATATGGCTTTACTTTCTTCCAGTCGTTCTTTGGTTTGTAATCTGCATTTATTTTAATAGTATCGTTCTTTTTCTTATGTCCTTAGGAACATGTTGGTATTTCAGCATATCAGTTTCTTCCACAAGGCACCATTAATAACCTAAAAAAGAGATTTTTGTCATTTAAAGCAGCATAGGTATTGTAAGGAATCCTGTATTTCTGTTCATAAAGTTTAGTCACCTAGAGGTGCATTTGGTTGCCTTTAAAACTGCATAGTTTGAGATTATTTGTATTAAAGTGGGAAAGGAAATAGAATACTAAAGGTAGTCATCATTGCTGCTGTTTAGTCTCATTACTCACAGTAGCCAAAAGGTATAAACAATTCATTTGTCCGTCAACAGATGGATGAATAGATAGATAAATAGGGAATATGCATGTAATTGAGTGTTAGTCATATAGAGGAATAAGATTCTGGTACACGCCACAGCATGGAAGAACCTTTAAAACATTATTACGCTAAGTGAAAGAATCCTGACACAAAAGGACAAATATTGTATGATCCCTCTTATATGAGGTACCTAGAGCAAATTTATAGAGAATGAGAGAACAGTGGTTACCAGATGCTTGAGAGGGGAGAATGAGGACTTCTTTAATGGATACAAAGTTTCTATTTGGGATGATAAAATAATCTGGAGATGAGTAATGATAATGGTTGCATAACACTGTGAATTTACTTAATGCCAGAAATTAACACTTTAAAGTGGTTAAAAAGTAAAATTTTCTACTATGTGTATTTTACCACAAGTTTGTAATGGTTAAAACAATAAAATTTTCTACTATATTTATTTTACCACAATTTTATGGCTGATAATTACTTTGTACTGTACTAAAGCTGTGTAGGATAGAAACTAATTAAATGTGAATTTTATTTACTCAGCCCCTCTAGAAGATGAGTCTGTGGCCTCTACCGTAAATCACATTTTTAGCATAAACTATCTGATATGGTCTCAAGGCCACAGGTAAACAAAGACACACTTAATAGGATATTCCCAAGACTTTGAGACTCTCTCCTTGGAACTGGGCAAAGGGTAAACCTTTCTTTAGAATGTGTATGCTAGGGCAGCTATAATAAAATACCAGAAACTTGTTTGCTTGAGCAGTACGAATTTATTGATTCACAGTCCTTACGGCTTGAAGTTCAAGATCAAGGTGTTGGCAGTGTTGCTTCCTTCTAAGGGCTGTAAGAGTTCCCTATGTCTCTTAGCTTTTGGTGGTTTGCTGGCGGTCTTTGGTATTCCTTGGCTAGTAGTCTCTGCCTTCATTCTCCCTGTGTGCTTATGTGTATCCAAATTTTTCGCTTATAGAAGGACACCAGTCATTTTGTATTAGTGGACCACCCTACTCAAATAATTACATTTGCAATGACCCTATTTCTGAATAAGGTCACTTTCTGATGCCTCTGGGAATTAGGCCTTAAAACATAAGAATTTGGGGAGAACACAGTTCTTCCCATGACAGTGTCCCAGACCTGACAAAGTAATCTTTTACTGGGCCTGAAGCATCATAAACATTGACTCCATAAGTACAGCCAACTTTATTCCTTAAAATGACTTGTGTCTGATTCAATAGCCATCATTCTCAAATATGACGTTTCAGGTAAGCCATTGGTTATATATAATTGATTGTTCAACCAGTTATGAAAGAAGTATAAACTAGTGAAAAGGGGAATATACTCTTACTGAACCCATGCAGACAGCAACATTACAGCAAAAGAAGGGAAACCTAATATGTTTGAATTCTCATTGAATTCTGGGGATCAGCAAGAATCAGATTTAATTTTTTAGTTGACTTACTATATTTTGTTTCAGATATATATTACAGATGATCACCACAGTAAGTTTAGTTAAACATCTATCACCATAGTTACAATTTTTTTTTCTTGTTATGAAACTAAGATTTACTCTCTTACCAAGTTTAAAATATGACTGGAAATTTGTACCTTTTGAGCCCCAGCCAGAGGTGACTGGGTGTAGGGGCAGACACAGTGGATAAAGGGGCTCAAAAGATACAGATTTCCAGTCATATTTGAAACTTGCTAAGAGAATAAATCTTAATAGTTTCATAACAGTTTGGTAACTGTGTTGATAGATATTAACTAGACTTATTGTGATGATCATTTGCAATATATACAACCACTAATCTGTTCTCTTTGCCTGTGAGCTTGTTTTCATTTGGTGGTGGTTTGTTTTTTAGATGCCATATATAAGCAGGATTATAATAGTGTTTATTTTTCTGACTTATTTCACTTAGTATAATACCCTTTGGAATCATTTGTGTTGTCACAAATGGCAATATTTACTTTTTTATGGCTAATATTCCATTGCATGTATATGGCTGTGTGTATATTATTTGTGTGTGTACATCTCATATTTTCTTTATCCATTCATCCATCACTGGAAACATAGGTTGTTTCCATATTTTGGCTATTGTAAAATGAACATGGTGGTATATACATCTTTTCAAATTGATGTTTTTGTTTTACCCAGAAGTGGAATTTCTGGATCATATGGTAGATCTGTTTTAAATCTCTTGAAGAACCTCCATACTGTTTCCATAGTGGCTGTACCAATTAACATTCCCAGTAGCAGTACATGAGGCTTTCCTTTTCTTCACATCTTCACTAACGTTTGTTGTTACTTGTCTTTTGGATAATAGCCAATCTAACAGGTTGATATTTTGGTGTGATTTGCGTTTCCCTGATGATTAATGATGTTGAGTATCTTTTCATTGCCTGTTGACCTTCTGTATGCCTTCTTTGGAAGAATGTTGGTTCAGGTCTTCTGCCTATTTTTTTTTTTTTAACTGGGCTGTTTGTTTTCTTAATGTTGAATAATATGAACTGTTTATATATTTTGGCTATTAACTCCTTATTGGCCATATCATTTGCAAATTTTTCTGCCATCTAATAGGTCTTTTTGTTGTGTCAGTGGTTTCCCTTGCCGTGCAAAAGCTTTTTTGCGACCTCATGGACTGTACCCTACCAGGCTCCTCTGTCCATGGGATTTTCTAGGCAATAGTACTGGAGTGGATTGCCATTTCCTTCTCCAGGGGATCTTCCCAACCCAGGGATTGAACCCTGGTCTCCCGCATTGTAGACAGACACTTTACTGTCTGAGCCACCAAGGAAGTCCTTTTAAGTCTAATTAAGTCGCATTTATTTTTACTTTTGTTTCCTTGCCTTAGGAGACAGATCCAAAAAACGTAGCTGCGATTTATGTCTTAAGTGCTCTGCCTGTTCTCTTCTAGTTTTATGGTTTCTGATCTTAATGTTTTGGTCTTTAATCCATGATGATGATTCCCTTTGCTCTGTAGAAATTTTTTAGTTTCGTATGCAGTCCTATTGCTTATTTTTGCTTTTGATACCTTTACTTTTTGGTCAGATTCAAACAGTCATCCTCAAGACTGATGTCAAGGAGCTTGCTGCCTGTGTTTTCTTCCAAGAGTTTTATGGTTTAGGTCATACATTCAAATCCTCAGTGTTTTGAGTTAGTTTTTGTGTGTGGTATAAGATAGTGGTTCAGTTTCATTCTTTTGCATGTGGCTGTCCAATTTTCCCAGCACTATTCATTGAAAATACTGTCCTTCTCCATTCCCAGGTGGCATTAGCAGTAAAGAACCCACCTGGCAATGCAGGAGACATAAAGAGATGTGGGTTTGATCCCTGGGTAGGGAAGATCCCCTGGAGGAGGGCCTGGCAACCCACTCCAGTATTCTTGCCTGAAGAATTCCATGGATAGAGAAGCCTGACATGCACACATGGGGTGTCAGAAGAGTCAGGCATGACTGAAGTGACTTAGCATGCCCCACTGTGTATTCTTGGCTCCTTTATCTTAAATAAACTGCTCATATGTGCTTTGGTTTATTTCTGGGCTGTCTATTCTGTTCCAGTGATCCGTGTCTTATTTTTAATGCCAATACCATACTGTTTTGATTATTGTAATGTTGTAATATAGTTCAACCCTGCCCTCACTCTTAGTTGTCTCTCAAACTTTTGTTAATGTCCAGGAAGTCTGTCTTATTTTTAGTGGCTCCCAGTTAGTTGAGTATATGCTGAGACCTGTCAGTTTCCCAAAGGGGAAAGTTTCAATAAGTACTTAGATTCAGGCTGATTGGATGCCAGACTCTCAGGCAGCAGCTTTTAAGTAAACAAATATATATCACCTTGTGGGACTGCAAGTAAAAGTCACAGTGGCTGGCAGAACCAGGCAACCTAGAGAGATTTCTTGGGCAGCAACTGTGTAAATCAGGGCCTCGTTAAAGGTACAGGCTCCTTTGGAGGAGAGTCTAGCAACTTAAAGCAAACTAGAGGGAGAGTGTAGAGATATGGCATACACTAGCTTCTGTTCCCAGAGATCACCTCAGTAGGTTGATAAAGCTCCAGAACAAGCTTGTAGGCCTTTTCACAGAAAACTGGGGTATGTTTCCACTTGCTGTTCATGTTGTGCACTAAGGGTGGTAGCCAGCCAAGGACTGTTCTCCAGTTGTTAAAATCCCACGGGATCCAGGATACAAACAGCTGTCCACCAGAACCAGGCAGTGAAGGGGAATCATTAAGTGATAGCCACAGTGGGATTACCAGATGGGAATACAAGCTCCCCTGTGGAAGATACAGATGCTCTGGAGTGTAGTAGAGGGACAGCATACAGAGAGGGCTCTCCTGAGAGCTCTGAGAAAATTACAGTAGGCCTTTAGATATGGATTTAATTAGAAGCCTTCCTCCTAGCCCAAAGCTCTTTTAGGCAAACGAATGCACTTTTTTAATAGAAATATTGGACACCTCTGTCTGTTGCTTCTTGCTGTGCCCTGGGGTGGTAGTCAGTTAAGCCTTTCTCCATTGATTGTAGTCCTTTGGGACCCTCGAGCCATAAGCCCCACTAGACCCCCAGGGTTGGGTGATCTAGAGGTGTTCACTAGATGGCTTCTGCAAAAATCAAGGCACTAGGTGAGGATGTAAGCTCCTTTCTGGGAAATACTGGCAAGCTGAAGTGAGAAGAGAAACTGTTAACATTTCATTTCAGCCTACCAAAGCAGGTGATGTGAATTATTTTACACACAAAATTGATGTGAATTACTTTACTTTAGAAGAAGGAGAAATGACTCCCTGTAAGGGAGATCCAGAAAACAGAAAATTAAAACAAAGTTAAACATTATATATCTTGGATTGTCAGTTTCATAAAATGGCTTATCAGCTTAAAAAGAATATATGAGCAATCGTACTGTAGTCCACTGGTGTTTTCTGAAAGTTCTCTAAGCCATGTCTCCTCAAAAACTTGTGCCCAAGTGTCTACTTGACATATAAATGATTTAAAATACCAGGTACAGTCTTTTTCACAGGACTCTGAGACTATCCTTATTTGTCAATAGTACAAACTCTGGCCTGTAACTTATAGAAAAGCTTTCAGACAAGCATAAGAGTAAAACAGAAACTATTCAGTAGATGACAGTGGCTTAGAGTAACTGTTGCTTATTTATTACTGGTAATTTTTAAGTGGAAGGATATGATGAGGGTCCGTAATAAGAATAAATTTAACAGGGAAATTTGTATCTGTTGCATTTATGACAAACAGAGCACATTACAGGCATATTTTGGAGATACGGCCATTTGATTCCAGAACACCTCTATTAAGTGAGTCAGATAAATATTTTGGTTTCTTGGTACATATAAAAGTTACGTTTACATTGTCCTGTAGTCTGTTAAATGTACTGTAGCATTATTTCTTTAAAAAATATATGTATCTTAATGCAAAATATTTTATTACTAAAAAATGCTAACCATTATCTGATAATAAAAATCATCATTAATTTGTGAATGCCACGATATCTGTAAAACACAGTAAAGTGAGTTATGCCTGTGTTCCAAAAAGGTTTTTAAACAAGAATGTTTCTAATGATGATGATTAAGCCTGTTTACAAAGAAGTCAGTGATTCTTACATCTGATTTATAAAGAGGAATAAATATTACTTCTTCTAGACGAAGAAAGCATTGAGTTACAACATGATAATCCTGAGACCTAATACCAGAAATAATACCAAGAGGGTCAAGTAAAGAGAGTCAGTAAATTAGGGGTCAAGTTTAGACATCTGTATTTTTGTAGAACCCTACTTGAAAATCACTGGCCTAGAAGATGATAGATGTAAATAAAAATGAAAGTTCAGTAATAACTGAAATTAGAACTGATACCACTCACCACTGGAACTTTCATAAATACAGGAAAACTTGACAGAACTATTCATGAGTTTTGAATAATGTTTTCCAAAGCAATGACATTACTGAATCTCCATGGGCTTCTTATAAAAAAACATTTTTGAAATTTATTAATTTATGAAATTTTTATATTACATTTACCATGCAAATTAGAAAAATTTATAATAATTGCATTTTGAAATATTTTTTATTAATTTAGAGAAGTGAAAATTTTGTTTACATTTACCATATAAATTTAACCTTCTGATTTGACAGCTCTTCCCATGCAACTCTTTAACAATAGTAACAATCAGCGTAATTATTTCTAGCATGTCTTCTTAAATGTTGAAATGGCATATCTCTGTGATTCTTCATAGCCTCTCTGGGAAATCTCAAAGGAATTTTCACTAACACATATAAATTATCTCTGGAAGTTTTCTATGTTTAGGATCTGATTTGGTGAAGTGTGTTAGTTTGCAAAGGCTGCCAAAATACCACAGATTGGGTGGCTTAAACAGCAGAAATTGATTTTCTCACAGTTTTGGAGGCTAGAAGTCTACGATTACCCTGTCAGCAGGTGTGGTTTCTTCTGAAGCCTCTCTCCTTGGCTTGCAAACGGCTACCTTCTTACTGTATGACCGTGTGTGTGTTGCTGGTGTCTCTTCCTGTTCTTATAAAGACAGCTTGCGAACAGCTGCCTTCTTACTATATGATTGTGTGTTTGTGTGTATGTATTTTGCTGGCGTTTCTTCTTGTTCTTATAAAGGCAGCAGGAATGTTGGATTAGGACACCTTCCTAACAGTCTCATTTTTCCTTACCTTTCTAAAGGCCCTGTGTCCAAATGCAGTCATATTCTGAGGTACTGGGGTTTACGGCTTCAACATGTGAACTTGAGCAGGGGACACAGTTCAGCCCATAACAGGAAGACAGATATCAAAAAAGTTGTGAGAGAAGATTGGAACAGTTTATTAAAAGATGTAACCTTTGATGCTTGAGAAATAATACCTGGTTACCTATTTTACTGAAGTGAGATTAAAACATTTCAAAATAAATGTAAATGGTAATGTGATTGAAAAGAACTTTAGCTTATTCATAAGTGAGGAGTCTTGGTTCTTTTTTTCCCCTTAAATAATGAAAGACAATACAGTTGACATGTAGTATAGAAAGTTATTCTAGTAAGATGCAGAATTTTTGCTCTTTGGCAGATTACACAAAAGTAAACAACATATAGATAGAGGCAAGGGAGCATACCCTTAAAATTGAAGTGGACTTTGCTAAGATTTTAACATATTGAAAACCTTTTTCACAGTCAAGTATAAACCAAGGCAGATGAAATTCACTTAGCGTGCTGTGTCTTCAGTTATGCTCTTCCATGTTGTGGACAAGCTGATAGTTTTTCAAGGGCAATGGCATTGTCTCAGAGAGTCCTTGAGGTTAAAATGACTTTCATATTAGTACTAAAATGTTATCTGTGTTAATATGCAGTGCTTTTGTTCTTGTTCATTTTCAAATAAATCAATGAGTGTGTTTTAAATCTCTTAATTTTCAATTCTGATATGGTATATATTAGTGCTTTTAAGCCCTTTGGGATTCTGAATAAGTCCTAAGAGTGCAAAGGGATTCAGAGATCGTCAAAAACTACTTTTCCTTGTAAATCAAAGGCACATAGATTGTTGTATCTCTGTCAGTATTGCTCCTAAATAGTATGCTTTACAGAATTGTAAATAGCTCAGAGACACCTTTTAGGTAGCTATGTTTCTGAAGGGGGCCCTAAACAAGACTCAGTAAATGGGGAAGGGAGTTCAGGAGAGCCTATTTTAAAGTCTTCTCAGTTTTTCCTGACAATGTATTTTGTAGAGAGTAAGGAGAAGGTGAACTAGCCCTCCTAGATATGACAGTGTATATTATAAGACTGTAACAGTTAAATCAGATTATTGGTAAAACAGACATTCAGAGTATTACAGTTTTAAGGGAAATTGTGGGGAGGGAGAGGAGGATCCACATATTGGCATTGTATATAGGTTTTGTTTCAGGTTCAAACTGCAGTTGATTGGCAGTTGCTCTTGGAGTTATAGGAAGGACCTTATGAAGTGGAAGTTATGAGAAGGGCTTTGAGAACACTTGGGGTGAAAACGGGACATCACTAATAAATATGTGGAGAAGGGGTAAGAATTACTCAACACATGAGAATTGGTAGGAAAATGTCGATTTAGATCCTAAACTAATAATATAGTCTAAAGGAAATTATAGATGGATTAAAGTTAAATATAAAAAAGTTCTTAAGATAATTCTGTAATTTGAGGATGGGAAAGACCTTTCTTAGCATTATGGCAATGAAACACGTCATAAGGAATAAAACAAATACATTTGATTTAATGGAAAAAGAAGTCTGAGTTGAAATTAAATAATAATTTAGGAAAAATGTTTGTAACAGATAAAACTTGAGGTAGTAGCCAAAGTACTCATACATATTGGTGTGAAAAATAGTAAGATACCTAGTAAATAAGACAAACATTTAGACGTGTAATAGATGAAGGTAGTTAATGGAAATTCCCAGTGAGGAAATCAAGGTTACTAAGAAACATGTAAAAATTATAATCAAAGAGAAATGCAAATTCAAACAGCCAAGCAATAGTAAATAAGTGGAAAGGTACAAGCATTAATCTTTCCTATTACAGGGCAATGTGGTGGATAAGGGGACGCTAATGGTCCAACCATAAGATGAGGAAGTAATATTAGTGTATCATTTTTCAGCCCACAATGAATTAATGGTCTGTGGGTGTCAGTAGTTTCTAACACCACAAAAAGGAACACAACCATACATTTTGTGCTTCCTGATGAAGAATAGCCCTGTCCACTACCATGTAATAATTATGTCAAAATAATTGAGTAATTAATCAAATGAAATCCTCTCTAGATCCAACTACTAATTTACAGAAATATACAGGAGACTGAGGAAAATACTAGGAGAATCCTCAAGGATATAATCACGAAAATCCAATCTGCAGGAAGCTGCGTAGGACAAATGACTAGGTTCCACAGACGTTTTTAGAGTTGTAATTAAAAGAAAATTAAGGAAAATAATTTGTGGTGACCTATTCACAGCCCCCAGAAACCTATTCATGTACTGTAGTCTATCCGTTTACTTGATGATTATTTAAAGAGGGCAGAATCACCTTTTAGAAACAAATGAATAGCATCCTGCTTAGTGTTTTGAAGAAACTGCATGACTTCATGTGGACTTGTGAAGATGATGTAGAGAAAAGATTTTAAGTTGAATGGTTTACTTAATATTTTAAATTTACCCTTTTAATCTGTTCTTTAAAATGTTTGGCCTTAGAACATTCTTGTTGTGGAAGACTTGGTCATTAATGTTCTGATCTCTGAAGCTCTTACTATTGGTATTTTCTAAGCTAGGTAATTTTAATATTATATATTAAACATTTACTCAGTGTTTTTACAAATAAAACATTGTGGTTAATAGTAGGGAATGATCCAAGGAAATTAAGATGGGATCCCTTCCTTAAGAATTTATAATTCTGTAGCAGTGATGGTCACAAATAATACAGGTGAAGAATTAGTCTAGTCACCTGAAGAGTGGAGGGTCAGGAGTAAGAACACAGAAATGGATTATGTTTGGAAATAACTAGACTTAAGTTGGGCTTCCCTGGTGATTCAATTGTAAAGAACCCACCTGCCATTGTAGGAGACCAGGAAATGTGGGTTTGATCCCTGGGTTGGGGAGATTGACCTGGAGGAGGAAATGGCAGCCCACTCCAGTATTCTTGTCTGGGAAATCCTATGGAAAGAGGAGCTTGGTGGTCTGCAGTCCGTGGGGTTGCATAAGAGTTGGACATGACTTAGAGACTAAGAGCAACAAAGCCTTCAGTTATGTACATTGTGGTGCTATAGTGTTTTGGTATGTGATACTTATAAATAGTAGTCTAGTGGTATTTTTGTTAATATTATAGATAGTTTTTCCATTTTGAGATAAAGAAGAGAAAGAGGAAGAGGCTTTGAATGTCTTTTTGAAAAGGTACTTTATTGTTTCTTCTTTTATTTCTACTTAATTTGTTAATATATATATATTTGGACCTGGTTTGGATGTTACCGATAGTTTCTAATAAAGAGCTGTGTGTGCCACTTTACTTTTGTATAGCTTTGTTGATAGAGAAAAGAATTTTGCATTACTCAAGATTTAACATACACTGATACTTGTTTCTTGTTTGTTGTCATTCTTTTTAAAATGAATGTTCTTTTTTTTTTTTTGGCCACGTCCCACACAGCTTGCAAGGTCTTAGTTACCCAACCAGGGATTGAACTCTGGGCCACAGCAATGAGAATGCTGAGTCCTGAGCACACCAGGGAATTCCCCAGAATGAATATTCTTACTTTTTATTTTCTTCTGAGCTATCTTTTATACCTTTGATTCAGTTTTTACACCGTCATCAGTTTTAAATATATTGAGATAATAAAGATCTACATTAGAAAATGTCAGTTTGATATGCAGATCAAAAAGAGAAGACTGTACAACAGAAACCAATACAACATTGTAAAGCAATTTATCCTCCAATTGAAAAAACAAACCAAAAGAAAACTTAGAAACAGGAAAAAAAAAAGACCAACCAAAAAGTTTAGCAAATAAATGCTGGATGTGCTTGTGGGATCATTTAATGTTCCATTAACTTGGTGGTCAACCTTCTGAGTCATTTGTGTCATTGAGCCCAGGATTGGGAGGTCTCATGAAGTTAGAGATTAAGAGAAAGTCAGTAGCATAGTCGATGCTCTAAAAAATATATATATATAAATCTTGAATTTTTTAATGTTTTATTTTTATTACAGATTCTGAAGAATATTTCTGCGTGAAAAGAATTTTCTCAGGTGGAGATCAAAGCTTTTCACATTATTCTAATCCCCAGGTAATACAATCATATGAATAATTAATAAGCTCAGATAATTTCATATTAGTATTCTTTATATGTTACAAAGTAATGGCCTTAATTTTTTCCCTCAAGTCTACAGATATCTTCAGATCTATTTGACAAGTTTTTGTTTTCAGTTTGTTTTTCAAGTTTTGTTTTCAGGTGTTTAGTAGAGATTAACTTCCAGATGCAGAATGCTTTGTATATAATCCTTTTCCCTCAAACTCATCTACTTATTTTAAACTTTAGAACTGTGGGCCACCAGATGACTTTAGATATCCTGATCCTTCAAAGCAGATCTGGACTGTGAATGAAGCTCTAATTCAAAAATGGCTCAGCTACCCCTCTGGAAGATTTCCTGTAGAGATAGCCAAGTAAGAAATGTTTTATCTACACAAAGACAAAATCTGCACAAAGACAAAATCTTTCAACTCCACGGTAGAGGAACCTGTACTTATAAGTTTTTATTTAAATAAATATTTCATTAAATATATTGAATGGTTTATATACAGAAGTTTAAATGTCTGGAATTTCTATAACAGTGGATATTTTAGGAAATCTCATTTAAAATTGTTATATATTTTTAATATATAAAAATATACATATAAGAATATGCAGTTCTGAAAATACTAAATATAGCCACTTTAGAGATTGGGTTTGCAAAAAAGTTCCTTCTGGCTTTATACTGGTCACTTTCTTTTAACATCTGTATTCCTGGAAGAATTGAGTATTACTTCCTTCTTGAATATTTTGCTTGCAGATGGACTTGTTTAGTACTTCAAATTTTTGTTGTTGTTGTTGTTGAAGGTGGTGTAGGTATTTGGGATGAGGGATTATAGCTGATCAGCTGTTTTTTAGTTCTAGATTATGTTCCCAAACTAAAGTTTTTCTTAACAGCGTGAAGAGTAGTCTTCAGAAAAATAACTTCCCAGATTAGATTTACCACTGTGTGGAATTAAGAAAGTTAAATATGCATGTTTTTATAAAAAAAAATTTTTTTGGAACATCAGATTTATTTGGTGAATCTGAGGATGATAGTAACGTTCAAGAGAGTCTAGGGTAAACAGTAATACCTCTATCAAGATTTACTTAATCTGTAGTAATTTATAGAATTCCAGTTTATTCTGAATGTTGATTGGAGGAATGCTCTGTAGCATTAAATATTAGTTTAATTTTTATTAAAAAATGAAGGTAAGCAGATTTCTCATTTTGTGATTTGGAGATTTTTAAATTTCTTTTTAGTGAAATTGATGGAACATTTTCTTCATCTGGTTGTCTAAATGGAAGTTTTTTAGCTGTTAGGTAAGTGACAATTCTTTGTTATACTGAATTTTTTGAATTTATTATATTAAATAATAATGTCATTAAATAAATAAATTTAAAGGTTATTTTTTCTCTCTCTCTTTTTTAAACAATAGCAATGATGATCACTATAGAACGGGCACTAGATTTTCAGGGGTTGATATGAATGCTGCTAGACTTTTATTCCACAAACTTATACAACCAGATCATCCTCAGATATCTCAGCAGGTTTGTTTTTAAAGTATTTTGTATTTGTATTATGTTCCCTGTTGAGATTTTTATTCCATGTTATTCTAAAGCTTTGTTGCCTAATTAACTTTATAGTTTCTTATACTTTATTGTGATGCCTTTGTATAAACTAATGTAATAATTTTAAATCAGATATTATTTTAAATTGTAATTTAGCTGTCAGACGTCTGTAAATATTTCCAGATGTTCAGAGCAGACCCTTAGTAATTAGGTTTACATAGCTGTTGATGCAGAGAGTTTAAATTGAGATTTGTATGTAAGATTTTTAAGATTCTCTTACAAATAATTTTGAAACATGTATATTACCATATGTGAAATAGATGACCAGTCCAAGTTGGAAGCATGGAACAGGACTCTTAAAGCCAGTGCACTGGGACAACCAGAGGGATGGGAGGAGGGTTCAGGATGGGGGACACATGTACACCCGTGGCTGATTCATGTCAGTGTACAGTAAAAATCACCAAAATATTGTGAAGTAATTAGCCTCCAATTAAATAAATAAATAAATAAATAAAAAGATTTTCTTACATTGTGTAGGCATTAATTTTCATTGTGTTCCAGAGTACAGTCATTGATACATCATAAGATGGTTTCTTTTTTTCTTTTCCCTTCACCATTTAATGTTTCCTGTGGTGTAAGATTTTCTTTTTCTTTTTCTTTTTGTTTTTTTTCTGAATATGCATTCATTTTAAATGAAGTAGATTTTACTTTTTGTCAAAATGTAGGTGGCAGCTAGCTTGGAAAAGAATCTTATTCCTAAACTGACTAGCTCCTTACCTGATGTTGAAGCATTGAGATTTTATCTTACTCTACCAGAATGTCCCCTGATGAGTGATCCCAACAATTTCACCACAATAGCAATTCCCTTTGGTACAGCTCTTGTGAACTTAGAAAAGGCGCCGCTGAAAGTACTTGGTAAGAGTTTTAATACTTTTTTCTTTTTGTAACCTTTTTTCTTTAAATGAAAATGCTAGTTAAGTTCTTACTTTTTTGCTGTTTGCAATTTTGCTACCCTGAATTATTTTGACATCGTCTCAGGGAAAGGTAATTACCCGTTTTTCAATTCATTACTTTTTGCTAGTCATCTGATGCTAGTTGTTAGAGCTGTTGGAGGGAAAGCATGTTGAATATTAAAATATTAATCAAACACTACAGTGGAGACAATGTCAGGAAAGATAAAAGCTGTTTTTCGTATTTCTCTAAATGGCAGCCCACTCCAGTATTCTTGCCTGGAGAATCCCATGGACAGAGGAGCCTGGTAGGCTACAGTCCATGGGGTTGCAAAGAATCAGACATGAACAGAAACTTCCTCATTCACTCCAGAGTGATCTTACTGTTAAAGAGTAAAGTAAAGGGAACAGTTAAAACTGAACAAACCTGGGTATTAAATCCCCCTTCAACTTTATTAGCCCTTTGCCTTGTTTGCTGATTTTCTGATGTCTCTCTATGTGAGATTCCACTCTTCATTTGATCTTATTTCTCTGGGTTTTTGGCATAAACTTTTCTCACTTTGATTTTTCTAATTGTATAGATTTCATCTCTATCTGTTGGCTGTTATAGTTTGCCTGCTACATTTAGTAGCAGTGCTTTCCTTCCTTCCTAATAGTGTTAGATATGTCAGTCTGAGATACATAAGAGTAATAAAATCAGTACAAGAAGTTTTAGGCTGAGAGTGAGCAGAGGAAGCAACAAGCAGTGGGTAGAGTCCTGGAATCTGAGGGAATGAGCCAGTGAGTGGTTAGAAGAGTGAAACAGGGACTCATAAGTGTATTTTTGCCAAGTTGTCAGAAGTTTTCCTATTCCTATCTGTCTCCTGCACAAGACTGTCATATTTGTAGTTCATAGCTATAAATAGTCAACATGGGGAAAGACAGACATGATATACTTTACATTATTCAGTTTCTGTATTTGATATTTAGGAGAACCTTGCATTCAGGTGGTGCTTCACATTTCAAACTTTAAGTTGAAAGGTAAAAGTTGGAGAGATTTGTAAATATTGGAGCAATACAGTTTTTTAGTGTTTTTAAAAATTAAGCTCCTAATTTTTAAAGCAATTTGAAGCACCTGGTTCAGTACAAGGGATAGTGGTTAAGTTTTTAATATAGCTTAGAAAACCAATAATGTAAATTCAATAGACCTTTTTTACTTTATTTTTGCTTTTGAGAGCTTTTAGAACCGTATTCTTTAACTTGAATGTGGAGTAGTGTCTATCAACCCTAGAAATGTTACATAAAATATCATATTACATGTATCTTCTTGAGATTTTCAAAGGGTTAAGAGCCACTGCTTTAGGAAAAATCAGTATGATTCTGAAAATTGTGACTTTTTAAATTTTATTTTATTTGTGTGTTCACCCTTTAATAACAGAAAACTGGTGGTCAGTACTTGAACCTCCGCTATTCCTCAAGATTGTAGAACTTTTTAAGGAGGTTGTGGTACATCTTTTGAAACTCTACAAGATCGGCATTCCCCCTTCTGAGAGAAGAATTTTCAACAGTTTTCTTCATACTGCATTAAAGGTTTTAGAAATATTACATAGGGTATGTCCAGTAGTTCATTTATTTTCCTCTTCCCCCATTGCCACTAACAGATTGATGATGTTTATTTTAACATGACTATATTACAGAATTAGATTGGCATAAAAGATATTATAGGAATTTGGAGAAGTTATCTAAATTTTCCTTTAAAAGAAAGAATATATACTTTAGAGCTTTGGTCTTACTTGACTTTGTTAGGCATTTTTGAATAACTTGTCTATAGTTGGGCAGAACAATAGCATACTAATGAATTAGAGTCTCCTCATGTTTTTTCTGAAGAACATGATTTGTTATTTAAATAATACACTTGTTATTTATATGTGGACATAATACGAAAGAGATTTCGTCCTACTTATGATTGTGAACATTTCAAACTCATGTTCTTTTTGCTATTGGCTACTAATGACTTCAATCAAAGTCGATCACTTGAAACAGGTGACTAATTGAAATTGGAACCATATATAATTCATTAATTTGCCTATTGTTCTTTCCTGCCCTTCTTCCCAGTGGAAGAAATGTACCCTTTACACTTGTAGCAGTTCAAAGTTATATGAAGAAGTAGAGTCTCAGCTGTTACATTAAAGATGGTTTTGAGACATCCCTGACAGCTGGTAGGTATATCTCTGTTCTGCCATTTGATATTAAGATACTATCTTGGAAGACATGACCTAAGGGAGGAGCGTATGTTTCTAGCCTCTAGAATGACTGAAAACCTCATGTTGAACCTTTAGTTTCCTCCCCTTAACAGCTTCCTTAGTATTTTCAGACCCTTCTTGCTTGCTATTACGGTTAGTGATAAAGGGTAAAGGAAACAAGCCTTGTGTTCTCTGTAAGAGCAAGCCCATACAGATGATTTTTTTTTTTTTTGCTTTTTATTCTTTTAATGAAGTTCCTTTCTCTACTATTTCTTGAACTTTTTTCTTTTGTATTTAGTATTTCCAAGCTCTTAAGAAAAACAAGTAATTTCTCTTATAGCTGAGGCTATGATAGCCATTTTTTTCCTTAGGGGGAAATAAGTTATTCTTATGTTTGCCTTCCCCAGTCCAAGGCTTTCTTGCAGCACTTTAGGGTAAACTGGATTCTGCAGTAAACTGCTGTTATGATCTTCTGTCTTCATGATATGAGTCTCTACTTTTCTGTATGCCTTTTGCCTAGGATTTAAGTGAGGGATTAGAGTCTTTCTTTCCTCTGGACTCTCTTTTCTTACTGTTTCAGTGAACCATCCTTTGTCAGCAGGACCTTTTTCCCAAGTAATTAATTGCTCACTTCCCCTCCTTGTCTGCTTATCTTTATTACCTCTTAAAAATTTTTTTTTTCTTTAGCTATCTTTTTCCACAAGTGAAAGGGAAAGGAAATTGGAATTTCCACAAGTGAAAAGGAAAGGAAATTATGAAATTGTCTTTCATAATTACAGACAGAACTTGAGCTAGTAACTTATGTGCCTAGCTCAGAAGCCTCAATCTCTATTGAAGCGAACCCTATGGAGTTCCGTGTCCAGAGACCTTTTTGATGGAGCCATGCTGGAACTAGGATCCTAAATTATTGCTAGCTGAAAGGGAAAGGAAAATAAGTTCAAAAAGTTATATGAAGTTACATGAGGTAGCCAAGATTAAAAACCTCCCTTGTACATTAATTCATGTGAGCACTTTACATGAATTCCTCATTTAACTTTTTATAGTTATATCTTGCCCCTGAATCTGAGTGTCAAAGGTCATAAACCAGTAAGTAGCAGAATTGAAGTACAGATCTACTTCTAATGTCCCTGATGTTTCTAATATACTTCTATATCAGTAGATATGGTAATATAACTTGTTTAAAAGGGGATTTGGTTTTGTTTTATGCCTCAGTCTGGAGGCTTATACTTCCATAATTGCAGATAGCATTGAATATGTTAAAAAGACTAATTCTAATTCCATCTATGCTGCTGCTTATCAATGTGATTTTGAACAAGTCTTCTTTCTCTTTATCGCATATGCAGATAGTTATCTATAAAATAAGGATTGAAATAATGGCCTGCTGGTTTCCCAGGATTGATGTGTTGTTTAGATTATGGAATATATATACAAATACTATACATTCATAAGGCAGAGATTTTGTCACCACCACTGTTTGAATGGGAAACTGCAGCTTTTAACTCAATTTATTTGATCATGAGGAAATTGAGTACCTGTTTGAAGTTGTTACATACTCAAAAGTAGGGTAGTAACGGTATCAGTTTCTTAGGCATCTCTTAGTGAGAGTCTTAGGACAATCACTTACCTTTCTTTTACCTCTTACTTTGGAGAAAACTTTACTTGGTTCTAACCTGTCATAGATAATTGTCAGGGATGATTTCTTTTCATCTATAGTGGAACCTAAATTGCATATCAGAGATTTGTGTTTTAGAAGACACCTTATGTCTGACAGCTGTATATATTTCTTCTCTCTGCTCCATAGTTAAGAATTAGGAGAAGTTTCCTAAAAGGGTTTCCTTCCTGACCAAACCTGGAACAGGATTAAGAACTGTAGAACTGGTCTGTATTTCTCCTGATCTTTTCAGGATATATAAATGACTTGTTCCTCCCTTATGTCACGTCCTTTGGAAGCTTTTGAATTAGAAATCACTCCCAGTGCTCCAAATGGCATCACAAGAAAGGTAATTTTGGTGCCTGCTGTCAGGAATGAATGTGTTATCAGATTAATGAATTTGCTGGCAAGAAATTGGGTTGTTTAGTAGTTTCTGAGTTTCCACACAGTACATCATAGAGATACTACTATGCCAAAAGGAAAGACTTACTTGGTCTGACTAGCCTAAGTGCTGCATATCATGCTAATCCTCTAAGTCAGTGATTATCAAAAATTTTTTTTTCAAGGAACCCTTAAACCCAAACAAATAAAAGCATATGTTTACATACCATATACCACCTCTGAACTCAGGTTTATAAATGAGAGTGCTAAACTGTAATTAATATATGAAGTATTATGATCACACATATATAGTTTATATTTTTAAAATTTTAGACAGCAGTATTGAATGTGTATGTTGTTTTTAACTTCTATCATGTAATTTTTAAAATTCATTTTACAAACTTTTACTGAGTGCCTACTGTGTGCTTATTATGGTGCAATTATAAACATTAGTGATGCAGTTATAAGGAAAAGATGTGATTTCTTCCCTTGTTAAGATTATACATGTAGAACAGTTGTATAATACAAATTAATAATTGTTTATGATATAGCATGGTAAATGCTAGTTTAAGCAAAAGGAAGGGTGCTGTGAGAACACATAGGAGGGCACATAACTCAAAAGAATTAAAGAAGACTTCCTGAAGAAAATGTCTTGTCAATTTTACCTTCCATACAAATGTATTTTTATTTATATTTTTTAAAACTGTTGATTTTATATGTAAATCTGTATACAGGTCTTTGGATCGGTCTTCTATTCAGTGCCTAAATATTTCTCTATTTTTAAAAGACTAACAACTGATTTTGTCTTTAGTTATTAAATCATTGTGACTGAATTAACTGTTAAGCATCATTTCCCCCCAAGTCTTAAATTTGACTGAAATTTGTTCCTGTATGAAACCTGATTTCTAAATTGTTAGTTTTTATTCTAACTTGACGGTCTTCTCAGGCAGGTCAGTGGTATAGAATCCACCCACCAAAGCAGGAGACACATGAGACATGGGTTTAATCCCTGGAGTAGGAAATGGGAACCCACTGCAGAATTTTTGCTTGGAAAATTCCATGGACAGAGGAGCCTGGCAGGCTACAGACTAGTGAGTTGCAAAGAGTAAGACACAACTGAGGGGAAATATACACACACATTTTAACATAGCATTTCTTATCAAAAACATACGTCATATCTGCATGATATAAAAGCTGTAAACACTAGTTGCTACTGGTGAGGGAAATTGCAGTTTACCTTTTAAAATAAATATTTCAGATAAAGAAAAATACATCAGAGGTCAGTAGGATGTGGATCATTTTCAACAAGTATTAAATTTTTTAAGAGTCCAGTGTAATAGTTAATGTATATATTTAGTAGTTTCTGCAGATAAGTATTGGGCTTCCTAGGTGGCTCAGTAGTAAAGATTTGCAGGAGACACTGGATCTGGAAGATCCCCTGAAGAAGGAAATGGCAGCCCACTCTAGTATTCTTATCTAGGAAATCCCATGGACAGAGGAGTCTGGCAGACTACAGTCCAGGGATCACAAAAGTGTTGGACATAACGTAGTGATTAAACAACACCACCACCACATAAATATTGGAGAAGGAAAAGCCAATGAGTTTTTGTGTATAATTGCTGGGTTTATTTTCTTTTTTAGTAGCGGAAAGAGTTAAGCTGTAAGGCAAGAGTTGTAAACTTTTTCTGTGGAAGGTTTGATAGTAATGTTTTCTGTTTTGTGAACTGTGTGGTTTCTGTTATAACTGCTCAACCTTATTTTTAATGTTTTTTTATGCTATTGTAAATGATAATTAAAATTATTTTTGATGTTAGTAGTATGGAGAAATTTAGTTTTGTTGCTCGCGTGGAGAAATTCAGTTGAATTTTCACCTTGTACTCTGTGACCTTGGTAAATTAATAGTTCTCTCCTAGATTCATTTGCATTTTTTATGTATACAGTAATGATATTTTCTTTCCTTTTTTAATTGGCTAAGACTTCCCAGTGCAGTGTTGAATATAAATGGTTGCAGTGGACAATTCTTGTCTAAGTCTTCATCTTAGAAAGTTTTTAATGTTTTACTCATAAGCATGATATTAGCTGTAGAGTTTTTGTTTTGATTTTAAGGTGAGCTTTATCTGTGTGAAGATAAAGCTATCCCTATCTTTCTATTCTTGGTTTGCTGAGAGTTGTTATTATGAAGGGATGTTGAACTTTGTTAGATGCTTTTTTTTTGCATCTGTTGAGATGAACAAATTATTATTATTATATTTTTTTCCCTGAAATGTAGTGAAATTCATTTGTGTTAGTTGAATCATTCCTAGGATAAACTCCACTTAGACATTTTATGTTATTTTATATATATTGTTGGATTTACTTTGCTCATATTTTGTTGAGGGTTTTGTGTCTGTGTTCATTAGGGATGTTGATTGGATAAATTTTGTTTCTCATCAGCTTCTTAGCATCAAGGTTATTCTAGCGTCATAAAATGAATTAAGAAGTGATCCCTCTCTCTCTGTGTTCTGAGTTTAAGATTGGTATTATTAAATTTTTGATAGAATTCACCAGTGAAGCCATCTTGGCATGGACTTTTTTTTTTGAAAAATGTAAATATTAATAATATTAGATTTAAAAACTATAGTGTTTTATATTTCTTATCTTTCTTTTCCTCTACTTGATTGTCCTTAATTTGATCATTTTCTAGGTTCTTAAAGCTGAGAATTTTTTTTTTTTGGCGATACCACACAGTTGGTGAGATTGAACCCAGTCTGTGGCAGTGAAAGCACTGAGTCCTAACCACTAGCCCACCAGAGAATTCCTGAGCTGAAGCTTATTAGGCTATTGATTTTAGACCTTTTATTTTACCATGATCATTAAATGCTATCACTTTCCTTCTATGCTCTGCTTTACTAGCATTCCACAAATTTTGATATGTTTTGTTTTTATTTTCAGTAAGTTCAAAATACCTTCCTAAAGCACCTGTCTACTTACTCCAGCCTCTAGTTCCTCTCTGAGTCTGGCTCTGTTGATTGCTTTTTTCTTTTAGACTTTTTTTTTATGTGTCTTTTATTTACTTATCTGATTTTGGATATGTCTCACAAATTTTGAATGTAAAATAGTAAAAGCTGAATTTATTCCTGTAAATTTGTATACATCTTGTGTGATTGTTAGTTTCAGGATTCAAGCCAGTCTAATCTGTAGTTAATCTGGAGTTGAGTTTTTATGATTATTAATTAATTATTTTTGACTGACCTGAGTCTTTGTTGTTGCTTGTGGACTTTCTCTAGTTGTGGCAAGTAGGTGTGGGGTGAGGGGGTGGTGATGGTGGTTACTTTCTAGTTTCCTTGTGATGGCTTTTCTTGTTGCGAAACATCGGCTCTAGGTGCTTGGGCTTCAGTAGTTGCAGCTTGCAGGCTCTAGAGCACAGGATAGAGCAGTTGTGGTCCACAGCCTTAGTTGCTCCATGGCATGTGGGATCTTTCTGGATCAGGGATCAAACCTGGGCCTCCTGCACTGGCATGCAAATTCTTTACCACTGAGCTACCAGGGAAGCCCTGGGATTATCGTGACTCCTTGATAAATGAATTCTTTGAGCATTATTAAATGGGCCATTTTTCCTCTGGAAATGCTTGTCTTGAAATCTGCTCTGAGTAGTCTCAGAAAGTTGGTGCTTTCTACTGGGGTATTCCCCACCAAGTCTCACTTGTGCTTTCATGGTTTAAGAGTTAGCCAAAGATGAAGGGGGAGTTTACATTCAGATTTTGGGGCTTTAGCTATTCTTACTATTGTTTAAGTTCCATTCTCACTCAGAAGACTTTATAGTTTCTAGTTTGTATAACATATATATTTTAATGGTATGGCTCATATGGTGTTACATAAATTTGTTTTTTTAACTTGATTTTGAGGTACTAAATACAGATAATCACATCTTATAAATCTTTGTATTTCTCATAGCATTAACTAGCATTTTACATATGGTAGGCACTCAGTAAATTATTTTTTATAGGAAGAGAAAATAGCTAAGAAATCTCAAACCTTTTTCTATTTAAATACTTTTCAGTCTCTTTCTTAGGTACTGGTTAAATTTAATGTTAATTACATTTTAATTTTTTTGTAGGTAAATGAGAAGTCTGGACAGATTATTCAATATGATAAATTTTATATACATGAAGTACAAGAATTGATAGACATACGTAATGATTATATCATCTGGGTTCAACAGCAGGCCTATGGAATGGTATGTTAGTTATTGCATTTCATGATTTCTTTTTTTGTGTGTGTCATTTGTTCTAATACAAAGTGAACAATTACATATTATTGAAATATCAGAGCTTTTATCCAGAACTCATTTTTTAAATAAAAACGTATTGCAAAATTGCAGCTATATATATTATGCAGTGTTTATAAGTAAGTGTTCAGCTTTTATATAAAGCCAAACCAAAGGCATAGATTACACTTTTTTACAGAAAAATGCAAATATGACTTAGATTTTAAGTCTCATTTGTTTTCTATGAGGTTATCTCTTAATTCTCTAATGCTGAGAATACTGGAGTGCTGATACTTGAACTCTAAGAATATATTAAAATTTTGATACCAGTGCCTCAGAACTACCAGAAGAGAGCTATGTGACCATTAATTCTTAATTTTTCCCTCTCTTTTATGTATTTAATTTGATTTCAGTTTTCTGTTGTACATCCACAAGTGTACATATTTCTTTCCATGTGGCTGAGTCTCTAATAACTAGACATTTAATGTTCTATTAAAATAATAGCATAGGGACTTCCCTGGTGATCCCATGGTTAAGACTTTCCATCCCAAGGTGTGTGAGTTCAGTTCCTGGTCAAGAAACTAAGATCTCCAAAGATCTGTGTGGTCCAAAAAACATAAAAATAATAACATAGTCTTATAAAACTTTAGTTAGTCATGTGAAATTTCAGTATAGAATTGGATAAGCAGCTAGATATAAAACAGGTTTAATACTCTTTATTTGCTAACCTTTGTAATATACTTAAGGCCAACTTTTTCATCTGTGAAGCAGATACTTTAAGTAATATGCATGTAGCAGTTCTAGAAAAGAGAAAGGAGCAATGACCCCACGAGAGACTGAGTCTGACTTGCCTGTGACTGTCCAAGAGTCTTGGTGGAGGTGTGGGTCGACAGTGCCCTGCCATGGTGTGTAGGGCACTGAATACATCAGTCCTGGGAGTTGTGGTATGCTGGTATAAGTCCTTTTGAAGGAAATTACCACAGTTAACCCTACCATACTTTGGCCTGAGGGAGGGAACACAGCCCCACCCCTCAACAAAAAATTGGATTAAAGATTTGCTGAGCTTGGCTCCGCCCATCAGTATTCTTACCTTGAGAGCCCCATAAACAGTATGAAAAAGCAAAAGGATATGACATTGAAAGATGGACTTCCCAGGTTGGTAGGTGCCCAGTATGCTACTGGAGAACAGTGGAGAAATAACTCCAGAAAGAATGAAGAGGCTGAGCCAAAGTGAAAACACCACTCAGTTGTGGATGTGACTGGCGATGGAAGTAAAGTCCGATGCTAAAAAGAGCAATATTGCATAGGAACCTGAAATGTTAGGTCCATGAGTCAAGGTAAATTGGAAGTGGTCAATCAGGAGATGGCCAGAATGAACATCAACGTTTTAGGAATCAGTGAACTAAAATGGACCGGAATGGGCAAATTTAATTTAGATGACTGTTCTATCTACTACTGTGGGAGAGAATCCCTTAGAAGAAATGGAGTAGCACTCATATTCAACGAAAGAGTCCGAAATGCAGTACTTGGGTACAGTCTCAAAAATGACGGAATGATCTTTGTTCGTTTCCAAGGCAGACCATTGAAGATCAGAGTAACCCAAGTCTGTGCCCCAGCCACTAACGCTGAAGAAGCTGAAGTTGAACAGTTCTGTGAAGACCTACAAGACCTTCTAGAAATAACACCAAAAAAAAGATGTCCTTTTAATCGTAGGGGACTGGAGTGCAAAAGTAGGAAGTCAAGAGATACCTGGAGTAACAGGCAAGTTTGGGCCTCGAGTACAAAATGAAGCAGGGCAAAGGGTAATAGTGTTTTGCCAAGAAAACGCACTGGTCATAGCAAACACCCTCTTCCAACAACACAAAAGAATATACATGCACATCACCAGATGTCAATACCAAAATCAGATTGATTATATTCTTTGCAGTTGAAGATGGAAAAGCTCTATAAACAGTCAGCAAAAACAAGACCAGGAGCTAACTGTGGCTCACATCATGAACTCCTTATTGCAAAATTCAGACTTACATAGGAGAAAGTAGGGAAAATCACTAGACCATTCAGGTATGACCTAAATTAAACCCTTTATGGTTATACAATGTAAGTGACAAATAGATTCAAGGGATTAGATCTGATAGAATACCTGAAGAACTATATACGTAACGGATGTACAAGACAGATGTGCATAACATTACACAGGAGGCAGTGATGAGAACCATCACCAAGAAGAATGCAAAAAGGCAAAATGGTAATCTGAGAAGGCCTTACAAATAGCAAGAGAAGCTAAAGGTAAAGGGGAAAAGAAAAGATATGCACATCTGAGTGCAGAGTTCCAAAGAATAGCAGGGAGAGATAAGAAAGCCTTCCTAAGTGATCACTGCAGAGAAATAGAGGAAAACAATAAAATGGGAAAGGCTAGAGATCTCTTCAAGGGAACATTTCATACAAAGATGTTCATAATTAAGGACAGAAATGGTATGGACCTAACAGAAGCAGATGTTAAGAAGAGGTGGCAAGAGTACACAGAAGAATATACAATAAAGGTCATCTTCATGACCCAGATAACCACAATGGTGTGATCCCTCACCTAGAGCCAGACATCCTGAAGTACAAAGTCAAGTGGGCCTTAGGAAGCATCACTACAAAAACAAAGCTAGTGGAGGTGATTGAATTCCAGTTGAGCTATTTCAAATCTTAAAAGATGGTTCTGTGAAAATGCTGCATTGAATATGCCAGAAAATTTGGAAAACTCAGCAGTGGCCACTGGACTGGAAAAGGTGAGTTTTCATTCCAATCCCAAAGAAAGGCAATGCCAGAGAATGTTCATACTACGGCACAACTGCACTCATATCACACACTAGCAAAGTAATGCTCAAAATTCTCCAAGCCAGGCTTCAACAGTACGTGAACCAAGAACTTCCAGAGGTTAAAGCTGAATTTAGAAAAGGCAGAGGAACCAGAGATCAAATTGCCAACATCCGTTGTAACATTGAAAAAGCAAGAAAATTCCAGAAAAACATATACTTCTGGTTCATTGACTACACTAAAGCCTTTTGACTGTGTGGATCACAACAAACTGGAAAATTCTTNGGTTAAAGCTGAATTTAGAAAAGGCAGAGGAACCAGAGATCAAATTGCCAACATCCGTTGTAACATTGAAAAAGCAAGAAAATTCCAGAAAAACATATACTTCTGGTTCATTGACTACACTAAAGCCTTTTGACTGTGTGGATCACAACAAACTGGAAAATTCTTCAAGTGATGGGAATAGCACCTTAGCTACCTCCTGCGAAACCTGTATGCAGGTCAAGAAGCTACAATTAGAATCAGACATGGAACAATAGCCTGGTTCCAAATTGAGAAAGGAGTACATCAAGGCTGTATATTGTCACCCTGCCTATTTAACTTACATGCAGAGAACATTATATGAAATGCGGGGCAGGATAAAGCACAAGTTGGAATCAAGACTGCCGGGAGAAGTATCAGTAACCTCAGATATGCAGATGACACCACCCTTATGGCAGAAAGCTAAGAGGAACTAAAGAGCCTCTTTAGTGTGGCTCCTAACAAACTGTGGAANAGTCATGTATGGATGTGAGAGTTGGACCATAAAGAAGGCTGAGTGCCAAAGAATTGATGGTTTTGAACTATGGTGTTGGAGAAAACTTTTTTTTGGAGAAAACTCTTGAGAGTCCCTTGCACTACAAGGAGATCAAACCAGTTTATCCTAAAAGAAATCTGTCTTGAATATTCATTGGAAGGACTGATGCTAAAGCTCCAATACTTTGGCCACCGGATTTGAAGAACTGACTCATCAGAAAAGACCCTGATGNGGAGAAAACTCTTGAGAGTCCCTTGCACTACAAGGAGATCAAACCAGTTTATCCTAAAAGAAATCTGTCTTGAATATTCATTGGAAGGACTGATGCTAAAGCTCCAATACTTTGGCCACCGGATTTGAAGAACTGACTCATCAGAAAAGACCCTGATGCTGGGAAAGATTGAAGGCAGGAGGAGAAGGGGACAGAGATGAGATGGTTGGATGACATCACTGACTCAATGGACATGAATTTGAGTAAACTCCAGGAGTTGATGATGAACAGGGAAGCCTGGCATACTGCAGTCCATGGGATCGCAGAGAGTCAGACGTGACTGAGTGACTGAACTGAAGTGAATTCTAGCAAAGCCTTTCATTGGTTGCTAGGTACCAATGAAAGCTCCTTGTGAATAGGCACTCTGTCAGTTTATTCACCTGTACTTTTTATAGTGTCTCATATATGTCTTGTAGGCCCTTAGAAAGTACAGTAGTTTTTGAATAGCAGTGCAGTTTACTGTATGCTCTTTTTAGGGTACTCTTCCCTATAGGAATAAGGTGACTTCCAGAACATCTTCAACACTTTCTAGAACATAGCAAAGACTTCCCTAGGTACTTAGATCTTCATTGGGAAAGACTTGTTGATTATTTTCCCCAGGGTCACTAGGAAGCTCAGTCAAGTTTACAACCATCCTACAGATTTATGTCTACCCTTTGCTCATTCAGCAGATACTTAGTAGGAATCTTCTGTGTAACAGACAGGCTTCCCAGGTGGTGCTAGTGTTAAAGAATCCACGTGCCAGTGCAGGAGGTGCAAGAGAAGAGGGTTCAGTCCCTCAGTTGGGAAGATCCCCTGGCGTAAGAAATGGCACCCCCAATCCATGGTTCTTACCTGGGAAATTCCATGAACAGAGGAGTGTGATAGGCCGAGGAGAGTCAGACACGGCTGGGCAACTGAAAACACATGTAACAAGCACTTATTTAGGTATTAGAAATACAGTGCTGAGCCAGATGGATAAGGCCTGTTCTCATGAAACTTATAATCTAGTAGGCAAAATGAATAGTAATCAAGTAACGCACACTCTTCTTCCCCTGCCATAGAAAGCTAATAATGTGCAGTATATAGAGGATGAAAATAAGAGAAGGTAATAAAGACTGGATGGTTTCTTGCAGTTGGGTAATCAGAAGAGTCTTTTCTAATGAAGTGTCATCTGTAATCTAAATGAGAAAAAGCAGCTGTGTAAGATCAGTGCAAGGAAAATTTCAGGAAAAATGAGTATCTAGTAAAAGACCTTAAGCGAGAACAAGTTTGATATGTTTGAAGGATAGAAGAAGGCCAGTATAAAATGGGCTTCCAAGGTGGCGCAGTGGTAAGGAATCCGCCTACCAATGCAAGAGACAGAAGAGACACTGGTTTGATCTCAGGGTTGAGAAGATCCTCTGGAATAAGAAATGATAACCCACTCCAGTGTTCTTGCCTGGGAAATCCCATGGACAGAGGAGTGTGGAGGGCTACAGTCCTTGGGGTTGCAAAATGTACATAACTGAGAGACTGAGCACACTCATTGCTAAAAATAAGGGAATGGCGAGAGTTCTGAGAAACAGTCAGAGAAACGGGCAGGTGCCAGAGCACGGAAAGTTTAGTAGATTAAGATTGGAAATATGGATTTTATCTGAAGTGTTATGATTAGCTGTTGGATGCTGGTGAACCTAAGGTGAATATTGTACAGTGTAATTTATATTCTGAAATAACTACCCTGTCAGCTGTGTGGAGGTTGGAATGAGGGGGATGGAACAAAAATTCAGAGAGAGACTAGTTAGAAGATAGTTTTTAGAAGGTGAGGGGAAAGAAAATGATGAGTTTGGTCATGGTTGGTAGTTCAATATAATAGAAGGAGGAAATAAATGGTCTTGAGTACCTCTTGGAGATGAAAGGGACAAGAATTATTGGTGGATATGAAATGAGGAAAGGAGAGAAATAAACAGATGAAAGGTAGAAGGAAAACTAGAGTAGTGTTGTGGAAACCGAAAAAGGGAACGAGAAATCTGTATTGAATGCTGTTGAGAAACAGGATGAAACCATGGAATTGAGCAGTGAATTTGGTTTCATGAAGGTCACTGGTAACCTTGATAATACCAGTCTAGGTAAGTTATGCTTAAGAGAAATTTAAGGGTGAGAAATAGGGAACAACATTCATAGGCAGTACTTTGACAGAGTTCTGCACTTGAGAGGAGGGGGTAAGAAAAGTTGAGCTATAGCTGGAGTCAAGGAACAGCAGTTTTTTGAGAAAATCCTTGACTTCTGGAAAGCTTTGAATAAATATTTCCTTTTTCCTTCCCTGTTTTAACTAAATCTCTCATCTAGATAAAGCTTTTCACACTCTTCCTCCAGAGAACTCCTAAGACAGGAGAAAAAACATATTTCTTGAGGTTGTTAATTTTCCCTTTCCCTTGTTTGAAGTCTCATATTTCATCTTTGAGTGAATACAGATTTCAGGTTTAAAAATATTTATTGTAAAAGAAGTTAAAATTATTTACCATTGAGGGACACTGATGATTCAGACAATGAACTTTTTTTATTCTAAGACTTTGCATGTAAACTCTGACATACCACCTTGGTAACCTCGGTCTTTGAGCAGTGTTTTTGAGACTTCATTAATATATAGACTCCTTTTAAAATAAAACAATTCCTTTAAGAAGCTTAATGTTCACTTACCCTGTTTATGACCTTCTTATTTAAATGTATACAAATACTAAGCTAGTTCTTAACTCCTGGTTCTTAGCTTTTAAAAGAATTCTAAAGCCATAACAAATTTGTAAATTAATTATAACACTACAAATTTTAAAATAAGGTTATTATTTAGTATGGAGGATGATTATGTTGTCTTGATCAGGACTCTCCGCTCACAACCTGATTATGATAAGAAAGGAGTGTAACATAAGAGCACTTAGGTTCCTATATCATCTCAACACTTTTTTTTAGCGTTTTTCTTTTTTATTAAATCTAATTCCTTGTGGTATACAATAAATCCTTGTTGCTTATCTATTTTATGTACAGTAGTTTATAGCTGTAATCCCCTTCCCCTAATTTATTCCTCCTACTCCCTGCCCTTTGGTAACCATAAGTTTGTTTTCTATATGAGTCTGTTTCTGTTTTGTACATAGGTTCAGTTGTACTATTTTTTAGATTGCATATGTAACTTATATAGTATTTGTACTTCTGTCTAACTTACTTCACTAAACATTTCACTCTCTCCTGGAGAGTTATATCTTCTTGGGTCACCATGAATTAGATCTGATGTCCTTTGACATCTGAATTTTTACCTTGTATGTAGTATAAAATAATTCTGAACAGGTTAAGAGAAAATGCCAGTCTAATAGAACTTTTAAGGTAGCAATAATCTTGAGCTTTGTGGTAACCCCGTGGTTTGAATGTTTGCTTTTAAACTTAGAGGCTTATATCCAAACTTCTCTTTGTGTATAACTGTGATGATATCAAATTGAATTTCCTTAGGAACTCTTTCAATGCCACTGTTTTCTGGTAAGAGGGAGACAGTAGAGGACCATCTTATTTCAAGATTTTCCAAGTTGCTGTACTTGTGCTTTCTGTTACTCTCCTCTTTCAACCACATGATTTTCCTTTTTCTCCATTTATAGACTGACTGGTACTGAATGTGTGGTTGTGGCAGTGGAAACTTGTTCTTTAATTAGCACAGTGGATTTAATACTGCATCCTAGAAATCAGAATCTAGAACCCATGATTTGGGTTCTTCTGGTCTTCTGGAAATAGAAGGCTGACAATTTACTTTGAAGGTCTTGAGTTAATAAACTACTTGAGTTAGTTTATTAATTTATATTATGATATCTGAAGGAGTATTCTGTGGGAGAATTCAAACTTTCACATTTACATATAACACTAAAGGCTTTTTTCCCCTGAGACTGTTTAATAAAATTCATATTTGCATTACTAATGTTGGCACTAGGCTGAACATCATATGGGCCTTGTAAATAAAGTTAGTTAAGTTTTAAAGAGTCTATCCTAAAGATCCAAGTTATTTTGTGATGATATAGATATGTATATGTGTATTTATATAACCAACAGATATATACACATACATATGTATAACATTTTTGAACAAGAGTTATGATCTTGAAATAATTCCATTCCTTTGGTGTGAAAGTTTAAAATATTCCTTGATAGACATAGTTACTATGGATTATAAAAAGTATGTCTATAAATTTTATTTATATATGCATGTGTTTTATATATGTAAATATATGCACTGTGCTGTGCTATGTTTAGTTGCTCAGTCATCTCTGACTCTTTGCAACCCCATGAACTGTAGCCCCCCATGCTCCTCTGTTCATGGGATTCTCCAGGCAAGAATACTGGAGTCGGTTGCCATGCCCTCTGCCAGGGGATATTCCCAACCCAGAGATTGAACCCAGGTCTCGTTCATTGCAAACAGATTCCTTATCGTCTGAGCCACCAGGGAGATAAAATATATACACATATGTATGTGAAACTTCACATTGTTCTAAACACTGCAACAAGATTATTTCACCTTTATTATATTGCTTTTTATTTTATTTCTCTTTATGCTATAGTCTGTTGAGATTTTTTTTTCTCAGATTTTTCTTTCCCAGTCAAGTATTTTAAGAATCCATCAGGTATATAAACCTTAAACTAACACAGAGCTATATGTCATTTATAATTCAATAGAACTAGAAGGAAAAAAACCCATTTGATATGTACTTTTAAGAACGCATCAAGTATATGCTTTCCTTGTCTCTAAACATTAAAAACTAATTCTGTGAATTTTTTACACCCCTTACAATGTCCTTTTGTACGGCTGAGACTAACTTTTCACCTCATCCTCTCCTATTTTCCCATCCTCTTTCATCTGTTTCCCTCTACACATTTCCATGAAGTTTTTGCTTGATCCTCCTACTCCTGCCACTTACTGTTAATGTGTAAGCTTCTCTGTTTTGTTTTTCCAGACTCTGATATTAGGATAAGAAACTTTTTTTCAGTTGGATTCCTTTTGCTTCTTATCTGTTTTTCTCCCTCTACAGTAAATAGTTCTTGATAAAATAAAAGGGTATGTGAGTTTTCTCTTTATCTCTACTATTTGATGTTTTTTCCCCCACTTTCTGGATACTATTCTTAGTTTATTTGCTTACTTCTTTTAACTTTACTCTAAAGTTGTTTCTAAAAATACTTTAGTGGGAAATTCCCTAGTGGTCCAGTGGTTTGGATTTTCACTGCCAACGGCTGGGTTCGATCCCTGATCAGGGAACTAGGTTCCGCAAGCTGTGAGGCATAGTCAAAAGACAAAAATACTTCAGTGGTTACAACTAATCTTTTCCCTTGTTTTTTCTTCCCTTTCTTATCCTTTTTGTTACTGTACAATATCAATATATATCTAGTAAAAATTGATGAATGTATAGAAAGGTCTATGCTGAGTCTTTGCCTGTTATAATTGAATCAAGTTAAGCACTTTTAAAAGTGTATATTCATTTATTTCAAGAACTGTGTATGTCTATGTCAGATACAAGTAAGTACTAATTAAATATATTTGATAAACTGGTGAAATTTTTAGTCTTTGATATTATACTTTATATATTTTTAAGTCATAACTTTAGTTTCAATATTAATTTTGCTGTGTTTATAAGTCATTACTGTATTTGTTCTGTGGAGTTAAGGTTTTATTCTTTAACTATGGGCAGTGCTCAGCTAATGACATGACATGCTCACCAGCAAACCAGGAAGATAGCCTGATGTAACACCTAGGAAGACCAGCTGGTACTTCCCGGGTTTGAGCTTCTTCCTCATTTAATGAAATGAAGAAATTAAAGTACATTTGCATACTTTAATATTTGTGATACATTTAATACTTGCATTATAAACCTTGTAGCTATAATATTTCCCAGAATGTTCTCATTTGCTTTTTAAACCTCCTTGTAATCTTTAATGGCATTAATATTTTGTGGATTCTTGGACTGATGCCTTATGCCTTGAATTACCAAGTTATATTTGTATATTTTTCATTTTCTTCATGTTTTAGAAGTATCTTTTATATTTTTGTCTAGTCCCCGACACTTCATATTTATTTGAATTACTTGAGTAACTTCAGCATCCTCTGTTTATACTTAGAGTAATTCTGTGTTACACCCTTAAATAATGATGCCACCAGCAATGATACAGTGTTTTGCCATAAGTAATATGTTGAAACTAAAACGTGCCAAGGAATTGCATCTTTTTTGGTCTAAAACTAAGTAAATTATCATTCACTTTGATGTTTAAAGCAGCCTTAGTGAAGTTTACTTCAGACAATGAGATCCTGACTTTGAACATTCCTTCATGCCTTTCTCACTGAGGTTTCTAGGACATTGGGTAACTAAAATTAGGCATACCTTGACCTAATTTCAGGGCCCCCAGTCTACAAACAGCCAACAGATAGTGCTTGGGTATGTGGATTTGGAGCCAAGAGTAGACTGTGGGTTAAATGATAGGGTGGATTTTCAGCAGTGGACCTTGAGTTGACCACACATGCTTTGCTATATCCTGTCCCCATAGCCCCCGCCCCCCCCCCCCCCCCCCCCCCCCCCCTTGCTTTTTTTGGTTTGGATGGGTGTGGGTTTGATATGTGT